>JAWPHD010000431.1:0-473897 GCA_037043455.1 Cyrtodaria siliqua
TAACTGAGAGTGTAGGTGTAAATGTGTAAACATAATACACACGTGTAACTGAGAATGTAGGTGTAAATGGTGTAAACATAATACACACGTGTAACTGAGAGTGTAGGTGTAAATGTATAAACATAATACACACGTGTAACTGAGAATGTAGGTGTAAATGTATAAACATAATACACACGTGTAACTGAGAGTGTAGGTGTAAATGTGTAAACATAATACACAGGTGTAAGTGAGAATGTAGGTGTAAATGTATATACATAATCACACAAGTAACTGAGAATGTAGGTGTAAATGTATATACATTATCACACAAGTAACTGAGAGTGTAGGTGTAAATGGATAAACATAATAACACACGTGTAACTGAGAGTGTAGGTGTAAATGTATAAACATAATACACACGTGTAACTGAGAATGTAGGTGTAAATGTATAAACATAATACACACGTGTAACTGAGAAATGTAGGTGTAAATGTATAAACATAATACACACGTGTAACTGAGAATGTAGGTGTAAATGTATAAACATAATACACACGTGTAACTGAGAGTATAGGTGTAAATGTATAAACATGATACACACGTGTAACTGAGAGTGTAGGTGTAAATGTGTAAACATAATACACACGTGTGACTGAGAGTGTAGGTGTAAATGTATAAACATAATACACACGTGTAACTGAGAGTGTAGGTGTAAATGTATAAACATAATACACACGTGTAACTGAGAGTGTGTAGGTGTAAATGTGTAAACATAATACACAGGTGTAACTGAGAATTTAGGTGTACATGTATACAATATCACACATGTAACTGAGAATGTAGGTGTAAATGTAGTAATATAATCCGCACGTGTAACTGAAAATGTAGGTGTAAATATATAATATAATCCATACGTGTAACTGAGAATGTAGGTGTAAATGTATAATATAATCCATACGTGTAACTGAGAATGTAGGTGTAAATGTATAGACATAATCACACAAGTAACTGAGAATGTAAATGTAAATATATAATATAATACACACGTGTAACGGAGAATGTAGGTGTAAATATATAATATAATCACACGTGTGACTGAGAATGTAAGTGTAAGTGTATAATATAATCCATACGTGTAACTGAGAATGTAGGTGTAAATGTATTTATATAATCCACACGTGCATGTGTAAATTTAATTGAAAACGTGTGTGTAAGTTTTGGTGCATGATACTATCATCATTTGACAGTAGATATGGTAATGTTAAGGTATGCGAAGAAATGGCGAGGTAGACGTTTAATATCCGTCTACGTATACGATACATAACATATACATATATTCTAAATAACAATATTGTTTCCTCAGATCACAATCTACCCATATTGTCACCACCGAACAGTTGTCCATCTGGATATATGCCGTACAGGCAGGCCTGCTATAAGATGAGTAGTTCACGTACGTATAATAATGTGATATATTAAAGCACTTGATATTTTACTGTGATATATCTGTATGAATTGTCTACTGGACCTGTGGCTATTTGTGAGTCAGGTGACACGGCTGTGGCAATAGTTCAATATGTTAAAATTGTACGCGGTCATACGTATATTTTATATGTCATAGTCTCTTGTAATTCTAAAATGAACGGCACAGAGTAAATAATACTGTACTGTGGTGAGACTTAAGGCTGTTGGCTGGGTAAGTTTAGACATTTTCAAGTGTAGGAATTTTATTTTTTAAATCAAAGTTTAACTTGACAAAATAATTGTTTCATATTTTGCAGTTTAGTAGATATGAATATAATGTAGGATTTAAGACGGTACAGTAACATATCAAATTCTAAGACATTTTTTTCCCTATATTTTTTTCAGTTATTTGTGATCATTTTTTGTTGTCAACAAAATAAGGGGTATGGTATGGATACCTCTGAGTAGAATTTATCCTTTTGCTATGGAAAAAGCAAGATTTTTGTTTTTCAATAGTGGGAAAACATATAAGCTAAAGATATTAAGCTAATTTTTATATTCGATCTCTATGTCAAAATTGTCTGTACAGTATTTTACAGCGAAAATGTCAAAATAACTCCAAATATATGTAATTTAAAGAATTTTTAGAAATAAATCATTAGAAGCCTGATGACCTATATATTGCTTTACTTGTTTTGAAAGAACTGTCATATGATCTTGTCATATACAAGTTTTTAAAAAAAGTGAGCATTAAAACACTGTTTTATCTTGAATTGTTTTTTAGTAGAAAAAAAATGTGTGGGTACGGTGCATCTATGTTTGCTTTTTAAAGTAAAAAGACGAATGAGGATTACAATTGTTGGTGTATATCTTGAAAGATATGTATACAGAGACACCTTTAAACAAAATGGTCTTCTCGGTAACTGCTGGGGGTAAACGGCATTTATATTTTTGCATAAATTATCTTACTGGCACTGAGAATCAACTTTATGCAAATAAAGCCCTCTGAGGTTAAAATGTCCCAGCCCCAGGTTGAAACACGTTTGTGTCGTTCTATATAGGAAAACGCTTAACAAAATGACATTACTATGTTTGTCTGAATCTTCCAAGGCAGAAGAAATCGACTGTGAACAATGAAGTCTCTGGTGTAAAACTGGTCACGCAACGCACTCCCCCACTCCCCCCACTCGCCCCACACACTCATACAACAGAATTACATAGAAACATACTGAAAACTTTTCTTCGAAAATGAGAATGTATTAGCATTATTATTTGAAATAAAACATCATATACAACGTATCATTAACTAGTACATTAGTGTTACTGTAATGTCTTCTCCTCCTTTATCTTTTTACAGAAAAGTCATGGACGGATGCTCAAGCAGATTGCAAAACTGGTGGCGGAAATTTGGCGTCTATAACTGATTTATACGAATCGGCTTTTGTTGCAACGCAAGCAGTCGACGACAATTCTTTTCCCTATTGGATAGGACTGTCTGATGCACGGGTAGGTATTGATGATTTTGTTTTTATATTCAAGTTCATGATCATCTATGTGTTATAATTATACTGCATATTAATGCTGCCTTGTTTGTTAGATTGTATTACCCGACGGGCTTATCTTTATTTACACTGTCCCGTTTTACTGGGATGACAATAAGGTAAGAGTGAGGTTTGGTGCACCCTAGTACTTGGTTTAAAACTCCATCGACATTTTTTGCCACTGATCGTAGCCCTATTGTCAACTATTTTATGTTTATGATGTCATATCTAATATTTTTTTCATATTTGTAATTGTTGTTTGTTTCTGTGCGTGCTTCTGGTTGACTGTGGCATTGCATGCTACATTTCCTGTTCGATTTTTATATCTACTTTTATCTTTCTGTCGACAGATACACGGTTTGTGGCCTGTTCAGTTTACAAACTGGGGTTGGAAGGAGCCGTCGTATGGACAGGCACAGGGGGATAACGGCTGTGTTTTAGCCAATAGAAACGGCAAATGGAACGATACAAATTGTTCGAGAAAGTTACACTACGCTTGTAAACTTACATCAGGTAATTATTGCATGGTAATGCAATATGCATTATTTAATACATATAATGACATTATTGAAACATTGGAAATGGTTGCAAACGGGATTTATGTGCTCCAGAAATGAATGGAGTCATTTTTGTAACGGTAACATGTATAAAATGTTGGTTTGGTTAGGAATGCGAAGACATCTAAATGCAATAGCTCCTTAAGTTAATATTACATATATACATCCTACTAACAAACATGCCTTTAGCTGCAATATCTGTACAAGCACCGTGCCAAAGCTTTAGGCATGATATGTGTTTAGATTGCACAAGCTCGATTAAGTTATTTCTGAAATGTGTTCTATATGTAGTGCTTTAGATATTTTCTAAATAAAACTAGTATTTTTGTCCAGGCTATAGCTGACAGGGCTAAAGATGCAGTACTTTTCTTAAAAGGGCTGTATAAAGTACGATTCATGTTGAAGCTACATACAGTTTTATTCCATGAATAATAAATAACCGCTGATCCATAATTTGCATATACTTTAGTGACACCACCACCTACCACTGCACTACCACCAGGATCGTGTGCCGATCCGACATTGGATAGACCAAATGGAGACTTTTGCTACTATATATCTGTCAACCAGGGTCGATCATGGCCAGAGGCAGGTTACCTTTGCAATAAACTTGGTATGCAGATAGCCTCTATCCATTCTAAGCCCGGAAATGGACTTTGTATTTAACCTTGTACTGCAAGCAAAAGGTCACAAACCTAACACTATAAACCTAACGTTTGGATTGGACTTTCCAAAGGCTCAACCGGTAAGATGTTGTTTTCTTTCGTAAAACAAAAGTGTTTAATTTCTTACTGAATCAGCGCTTTCTGTATTTCCCCATATCTGAAATACATACACTTTATAGACAATGAACAATGCAAGAGATAAGAGAAAGAACGGACATATGACAAATATTATGTTTTAAACAAAAATAAAATCTTGGTCATAGAAAGGGTAAGGATGTGTGTTTGCCTGCAGTTTGTAAACCATAATTTCCCAGTTTAATTTAGCCTTACCGAAACGAAATACAAGAACTAAAATTGGAGAGGCTGATTTAAGGTTATAGTTGCGAAAAACAGTATGTGATTGAAAATACGTAATATGTATGTTCTGAGTTAAAAATTAGATGTATCAATATGGCAAATTGGAAATGAGGTGTATTATATATTTATCTTAATACTACTAGTTTGCGTGTCTTGAGTAATTATGTTCCTGTTAAAATTTTAGCACGTGTGGTATATAATTGTTCATCACCCTTATAATCAAACGGCTAATACAAACGTGGTAATACGTTCTTCTAACATCTATCAAAGTAAATAACAATGACCATCATGGATGCTAGAAATGGAAACAAAGGCCCAGTAAGAATACTAAAAATGCGATGTCTGAATAATATCGTGTCAGTCCTACATGTATAAGAGTCTCCAGTTCTTTGTCTATAATTTCTGATCATTAAATAGAAACATCTAAACAATGATATTTAGATATACGCTGTTCAAGAGATAATTTGTTGTTATATCACAAATCAAATCTTCAATTGTATCATGCTAGCTACATGCTAATGCTACATGCTAATTTTAATGATACATATACTTTCATATATTACATGATGCTCTATGCTATTTTTAGATTGTACCTTTAGGAAAAAAATATTAAACTTTATTGTATACTTTCATATTGTCCCGTTTAGTTTGCATTAAGCTAAGTGTGCAATATTCTACGATATTGCACACATTGATATTGCACCGGAACTTTTTCTCGCGCTTGCTAAGAGCCGCGAAATAGAAATAAGGATCTACTTTCAAATAAAAGAACGGACTACTGCCTATAAAAAATAAAATAAAAAATCGACGTGTTTTTGTTCAACCTTTTGTGGCAGAAATTGATAAAATAATTGAAATGGTCACTCACCCACTATTTTTAACGTTATCGAATGGTAAACACACGTTAAAAAATCGCTTGACGTTTTTAATGACGTTATCCGACGTCGACGTCGTTTTCGCGCAAAATAATCATCCACACAAAATGAATCTGAATGACATTATAGGAATTCCATCGAAAGCTATAAAAACAACACAAATTTAAGAAAAGTAATAGTCATACAATTAGTATTGATTGAAAACCATATGTAAGTATACAATAAAAAGTTTATTGAATTTGTATGGCTAAATATTACCTGGAACTCGTTGCTTTGGCGCAGGACGACTCGCATTTGCCAAAACAACTATATATATTTATATGTATATATAACTCAATAAAATCATTGTTAGGAATAGAAAAAAGTTACAAATATATATTTCTTTTTTACCTAAAACGAAACTCATATATATGCATACATATTGAAACGACGTGCATCTCAAATGATGTTATCTTGCTATATTACATATGTGTCTGTGATTTGTATAGGAAATACTGGGAATAGAAAAGCTATATCTACTCGTTTGCTCTACTGGGAAATATCTCCTAGCGGAAGATATTTCCCAGTACGGAACATTGCTCGGTCTTTTCCGTCAGTGGCGGGAACGCTAAATGACGTTCCGATTGCTTTACGGACGTCGTAGTCAGATTCCGCCACTAGGAATTAACGATTACGGAAATTAACGAATAGTTCCGGTTCCACTTGCATGACGTAACGTCGTCTTGGCGTTCTCGTGAAAACTGGTGTAAAAAGGCGTGAATAGAATATTAATAAAATATCATTTTAAATTATGTAAATATATAGTTTAATAACCAGTGTTTTTGAGATACTGAAGATATCTCCCTCGGTAGAGAAATATCTCAAAAACACTGGTTATTAAACTCTTTATTTTAAACGATGTCACTATCTAAGACTTATTGATCCAATTAAAACATAATTACAAGAATATTAAAATTGCATCTGTATATTAAATCCACAGCGACCCTTTTTGCCACTGACCTTTCCAAAGCGGTAGCCCTATTGTCAACCTTTTTGTGTTTGTGATGTCATATCTTACCCTTTATTTATCTTTGTAATTGTCGTTTGTTTCTTTGCGTGCTTTTGGTTGACTGTGGTCATTGAATGCTACATTTTCTGTTCGAATTTTATATATATTTATTCAGTACAGAAATAATATTTGAAACATGCCATATGCCATGTGATTGCAAAAATGATTTGTCGGAAATACCATCACATGATAACTTTATCGTCATGTTTGATTAATAAAGCACGCCGATTATGTTTTTTGGTAACTTGAACTACTTCTAACGAAACTCACCGTAAATACCTTAAGCTTGAGGTTGGTTTGTCTTAGGGCCGAGAGAGGGTGTGGGTTTGGTGCGATTTTTTCATTATGTTGTTGATGGGTAAACCTTATCAACGAGCTTTACTTGCACACTTTATGCTTTGTAACCCCTCTTGTCCCTCCACACGTTTTACCAACGTCGTTACATATTTTCTTTAAATATGCCATGTTATCACACATTTCATTACTTTGCATAAGCTTGGATGGACTATTTGACCATTTGTAAACTCTTTGGCCATGTATAGACTCTTTGACTATTTTATAAACAGGATTGGAAATATTTGACTGTAAATACATATTGAAAATTGGATCCTTTAGAAGCAACGAACACAAACAAGAGACAAAAATAGCGGAGTCAGTTGTATTGTTCTATATTGTTAGTGAGAGGCAATATATATATAAATATATTTTTTATTGAATTAAACCAACATTATGCATTAATTTCAATTTTAACTCGCCAAAAAAATAATTTGTAACTATTATCATACAAATTTTATATGGAATGAGAACTCGTTTAAGATTACATATATATATATATCTCACCTATATATTATATAATGTAATTATAATTTATTGTTTGTTCAGGAACATATACATGGAGTGATAACAGTCCCGCTAATTTCTTCTACTGGACACCCGGAGAACCTACTATTCTTGGTCAACATGGTGAAATGCAAGAGTGTATAGAATTTGACAGGAAACTAGGAACGTGGAATGACGTCAATTGTTTTACAAACAGAGGCCTTGTTTGCAAGACAACCAAAGGTACGAGAACTTCTTTAAGTGTGTGACAAGCACTACCGCTCATGAACAGTCTCAATCAAACCGAGACTACAATATTTTTTGTATTTATCGTGTTAGGCGATTTCAAATTTCTTCTTTCATACTCTTTTTTTAATTCTTTTTACCTTCGAGCTCGATGAGGAATCTCGACTTAACGATCACATTGACGTCCGCGTGCTGTGTGAGTGTGCATGATGCATGTGTGCGTGCCCGCATCTGTAATTAAAGGGACACACGGCAATCTTGATTTATTAAAAACTGACAGCGTCCCGTTCGTTTTTCTCTTAACCTGCATTTGTTCAATCATTAATGTTAATTATTAGAATAGTTCAAAGCAAATTGTTTTTACATATAACTAACTTTTTATAATATTGCACCAATAATATATTTAAACATTTGGTAAAATAGTGAAGAAAATATAAATCTCATTTTTTATTTAATTATATGCAAGCAGTTTTAAAGTCAAAACGACGCAAGATAACTAAATTGAGGAGCAAATTTTAGTGTTTGAATAAAACTTAAGATTGCCATGTGTCCCTTTAAACTTTAGGTGCGAACTTTTGCTTAACTATGAAGTTCTCATTAATATAAGTCACACTGAGTGTCGTGAAAATCATGTATAATTATGCTTTTCGATTATACCTATTAATATCGTTTCATCAGTGTGTTCATATCATCTAACAACTTTTGCATTGGTGTGACCTACTTCATTTTAAATATAGGTCACGTCCAGGTTTCGGTTAACATCTTTTATCACCAGTTTTTTGTATCACTAGTTTATTGAAAGTAATACAAATAAAAACTGCTTCCGTGTGTTTCTGCTGTCCATCTGACACCGCCTGACAACATCATGTTGCAGTGACTTTAAATATTGGTCACGTCCGGTTCTATGTTCTGTTTGAACACACTTTTTTACAAACTGGGGTAGGGGTAAAACTTCATCTGTGCATTACGCTCATAAACATGCTAACATGCAGAACCAGCGTCTGCATCGGTGTCAATTAGTATCTTTGACATAAAGAGTACGTCCTGTTTTTGGTGAACATCATGTTTCTTGACGACATCTTAAAACTCGGTTTAAGGAATGAAGAAAACAGTGCACCAATGTTCCACTTTCATCTTCCCTTGGATCTACTTTTGTCCAGATAAAGTACTCATTTTGCTACATGCTCAAACTTACGTTTTGAACATAGCTGTTCTTTTTCTCTGTAATAAACAATTTCATGGCTGTGATGAAGCAATGTCTTTAAATATGGATACATCATGTTTTATAGTGTCTCCATCTACACCCCCTGCTGTTATTGTTCCCGGACAAGTAACTCCAAAGCCAGGCAGTGATTTGCTTCCAACATATGTAGTAAGTATGCAATCAACAATACATACATATACCTACATACTTGTACAAACACTCCGTACTCTCCATACAATATAAACATACTATTAATGTAAATAAATAGCGATATGTGTTGGTTAAGAATGAATATAGGATTTAGTTTCACTTGAAAGTAAGAAAACTGATATTTAACGAGTGTTTTAGCATGAGTGAACACAACCTGTATGTCCCCTGGAGAGCAATTATGTATAATTTAGTGGGGTCAATAGCAATTTTGGGGATTAGCTTTTTTAAAGAGTTATTCCGGAGTTTCTTATAGTTCTTTTTGAAAAACAAATTTCTGGTGACAAGTGTCATTTGAAATTGCCATTATTTCGAAATTGCCATTATTTCGCATATTTGGGGAAACAAATATACATGACTTTTATTATAATTATCGACCACATTTTTCGCGTTTAGAAATTGACATCTACAAAGTAAATATATTAGAGCTTATGCGACAGTGCGTTTCTCGTCCGTGTCTTCGTCGGTGTCGTCTTCGGCGTCATTTACACTACTATCTTCTGTCGTGATTGAGTGAGTCATCATATGGTTACTGTTTATACTACTATCTATTTAGGTTGTGACCGAGTCCCCAGGAGTTCGCCCTGGCCAGGGTAGTACTGCCCTTCCACCAGGAATTACATTCCCAAGCGGACAAATAACTGGTGCTGCCCTCCCGGGACAACAATCTAAACAGTCGCAAAAGCTAAGTAAGTAACTTGTGTATAAACACACACATTTCTATCATACGTCCGTAGAGACGTATTATGTGGGCGTTGTCCGTGGGTCTGTATGTCTGTCCGTCTGTCTGTTCGCTCCTATGTAATGGGATCAAGTGGCTAGGGAAACAATAGAGAACAAAATATGCTATATATTCCGTTTTTGTTATGTGGCTAAAAATTATGTGTGGGTAAAAGAAAAATAGAGAGTAAAGGAGTAGCCACCTAACTTTTACATGACAACTGAATGAATGAATGGTGTTTTACGGCACGTCGACACATAAATAGGTCATATTTTGCGCAGAGACGGATGAAAGATGAAGAAATGAAGTATTAATTAAAAAATAATGTAAATATATAAAGATAAAACTATTTACAAATAAGGGATGATATGGTAGTAATATAAGCAATACATGACAACTGATTGTGGCTAATAACTTTTAAAGTAAAATATCTACAACAATGAAACGTTGTACACATGTTCAGTATGATGAAATACATCATATGAAGGCCCATGACTCTCTGATTAATATTTTGTTAACTATTTTCCTTTGAAAAAAGTTTAACCTAGAACTTAACATTGCCTTTCACAAGAGATCGTAACTGATTGCTTTCAAAGTATTACGCGTTCAGCAATGAAAACATTGTCATGTTTGTACACATCTTCAGTCTTTAGTATGCATCTTTTAAAGGCGTATAACCCTCTGATTCATATTCCCCTTTGGAAGAAAGGTTTAACTAAAGGGGAACTTAACCTTGCCGTTTACAAGTGATTGTGGCTAATAACTTTCAAAGTATTAGGTGTACAACTATGAAACTTTGCACACATCATCAGCACAGTCCAATGAATACATCTTATACAGGCAGATAACTGTCTGATACATATTTGTTTAATTATTTCCCTTTGAAAAAGGTTTAACCTGGAACTTAAACTTGCCAATAACGTTCAAAGTATAAGGTTTATAACAATGAAACTTTGTACACACCTTCAACATTATAGATTGAAAGGCCTAACTATGTGAATCATAGGTTTTGAACTTAACCTTTCCTTTTACAAGTGATTGTGGACAATAACATTCGAAGTACTAGTACTGAGAACTACATCAATGAAACGATTGGAGTATAGGCGGTGTTCTTGTTTTATATGTAGTATTAATAAGAGTTTATATTTTGATTTATCTCTACTAGAGTGTTACATAATTCTTTTAGCTTCAGTAATACACCAATACAAATTTTTCAATGGTTTACTTCACTCGCAAAATATTAAACTTAGAAAGCCATTTCTGTTAATATATTAAAGCCTCCACTTAGCTAGAATTATGGAAATTCTCAACAGTCCCAGTATTCAGTATGAATAATTCTTTACAATACAAATCTTACAACTAAGAAATGTCACTTAGAATTAATTTGAATCTATTGATTTTCACAGATCTATAGACTGTTGTTTTATTTATAGAAAATTCCTTGCTATCATTTCAAAGATGCATTACAATGGATTCTAACTTGAAACAAAGACTAATTTAGTACAAATTAAAGTAGCTATCCCGCCAAAAACAGCCAAATTTTACAAACTATATACACCGACTCTTAATTAATTTTACACTTATTCAATCATGGGTATCTTAATAACCGGTCAATATATATTATTATATGACCTGAACACATGGATAGAGTTTTGATTAACGGTTTTGTAGTGTAATTTTGCCGTTATTTGGCGGGTTAGTGACGTTTAACATTGTAAACTTTTATAGTTGCAGACACATCAACAGGTATGGGTCTCAGCAGCGGTGAAATCAATAACATTGTAAACTTTTATAGTTGCAGACACATCAACGGGTATGGGTCTCAGTAGCGGAGGAATCATTAACATGGTAAACTTTTATAGTTGCAGACACATCAACAGGTATGGGTCTCAGTAGCGGAGGAATCATTAACATTGTAATCTTTTATAGTTGCAGATACATCAACAGGTATGGGTCTCAGTAGCGGTGGAATCGCTGGCGTTGTGCTTGGATGTGTTGCAATCCTGGTCATCATCGCATTTGCTCTACTGTACCTGAAAAGAAGCGGCACAATTAAACCGCCACCTATAAACCAAAGCGGAGATCAGAACGGTTCACTAGGCTTCGATAACGCTCTTTATGATAGGCAAAATGACTCTATAAAACTAGAATCCAACGCATAGTACCATGCAGCGTGCCATGCAGCATTTATAACAGTTTACGTTGGTTTGAACTCTTATTGTGACGGAGATCATCCCTGCTTATTTCAAGTCATTCGTTTCTGTTTTTAATGGTGATACCAGTTACAATGATAGCGACGTGAGTTCCTATCGTCTTTTTTGTGTAGGCTCTTTTTCAATCCATTCTCTGTCCCTATCGATTACATTATTTTTGGTTGAAACTTTACAATCAAAGTTGGCATATTTATATTTTGACTTTAAACACTCGATTTAATGGACACAAACATTCAAGGTCCTACCTTGAAAAAATGATTATATATTGACATTTTCAAAATGAATGACTTAATGACCTTAATGGTAGATCAAGGACATTAATAGCAGGACAGTATCCTTTTTTGACAGTTACATTTTAAAAGTGTTAAAAAGGTCAGCATGTTCTTCCTGTTTCAAGGTTAACCTGACGACGTTCATACGACCTTGAAATTTAATCTCAAGGACATCAAACCGTAAGTCAAATAAACCGTAAGTCAAATGGACGTAAAGGGACATACTGTAATGTTTTGACCACTCTCCAATATTATGTCAGTGAGCTGTAAAGAAGGTCAGTGATCTTTAAACTAGGTCACATCCAGTCATCTAGACATCTATTTTTTTATTTTAAAAGATATAGAGTGAGTTTAAGCCATATATGACCTACACATAAAAAAGTACACATTAAGTGACCTTATTTTAAAACTAGCTCAAAGGTAAGATGGCTATGATCTAGCATTTCGTGTTTATACATTGTATTAGTTAATACATTCACATCGTTACTATACATCTTTTACACCATGGTACATTTTTTTAAAATGTGAGTGCAATAAAAGCTAAAGATTTTTTTCTGAATTACTGTTATAGTGGTATCTGTGCAATATTGTTTAAAGCTGTGGCATTATAATTCAATACTATGTGTGCAATATTAAATTTAAAGCTATGGCATTATAATGCTGTACTGTGTGCAATACAAAATGAACCTGTGGAATTATAATGCTATACTATGTGTGCAATATAATCGAAATATGTGATATATGCTATACTATGTGTGCAATAAGAATACATGTTATTGTTTGTAAGATAAACATTTATTTACTTACATCGCACTGTTTGTTTCAATTATGTTAAACTTCGTTATTCAGTTTACTAATAAAAAATTAATGTATGGCTAGTTTTACTTCTTACTTCACCTTTTATTGCCTTATGTTGTCAGTAAGCTTAAACAAAAGATTATACACAGTAACAAACGCTTTGGTAAATGTGTGACTCAGTCGAGAAAACATCCCGTAGGATACATGCAAGCATATTTGACCCCAAATAAACTTTGAGGTAAGATCCTGATGTTTATTTGCGACATATAGTCTTGCTGAGAGAAAAACTGCACCAAGTTTAGGAAATTTATCTTGTTCCGAAGTTAAATAGTGGACACGAGAATTAAATATATATATCCATACACATAGAGTAGATACATACAGTATATTTTAAAAGTGCGTAGACATCGTAAAGTTAACGTAAAGTACAAAAAACACACCTAAAAACCCCATAAGGAAACGCCAACTTCCAGTTACTACGGCATCAAACAATTTAGAATTTCCCATATGTTACCAACAATTGGCACAGAGTAGAGGCATTACGTGTTCCCGCCTTAATTATATTAAGCGATGGGAAAACATATTAGGATTTTATGACGGATATTTCGACAATAAAACACGTTTTAAAACATTTCGTATTGAAAAAAAATGCGATAACCTGTTTAAAATGTCCTCTTAATTGTTTTAATGTTACAATATGCAACACTTTTAAGTCGAAATTAAGGTTTTATTTCATACCCCAGCCAACCCCGTTTTCGCTTCTTGGAAAAGGGGTTGGATGGGGTATGAACGTTAATACTCGGACCACGTAATGATAATTGGCTCACAATATCAGTAATGAACTTTGACGATACGGCAGAGGCAGAGGCAGAGGCAAAGGATTGCTGTCCTGCCGTATGTGTTATAATAATCGCCAATGCTTCAGAATGTACCAGTACTAGTCGAGTAACGAATACAGCAGCAACCAAAATGATTTTTTCAATCAAGAGGATAGTGGAGATTCATATTCATGACATCATTTTGGAGGCTTTCTAAAATCGTATGCCATCATGACCTCATCCAGAGAAATAGAATATGAAGCACAGTTGAGAGGAGACCAACAGTGACAATATACTTAAATTACTAGCTCAATTTATTTCCAAATCAAAGAACATCACCATAATCGAATGCGACAGCTCTTGGTATGTCTAAAATTTTGATATTCTGCAACACTAGTGCGAGTTTCAATTGAGGAATTTGTTGTTTAATAAAACTGTATTAAAAAAAAGAAGAAGAAAAAGATGGAGATATAAAAACCGAACAGGAAAAGTAGCATTCAAGGCTAACAGTCAACCACGAACACACACAGAAATAAAGAGAAACTTTAATGATGAATAAACGGCAAGATAAGACTCCACAAACACACAACGGTTGACAATAGGGCTACCGCCTAGGAACGATCAGGGGCAAAAAGCCGCTGAAGGTTTAAACCAGGTTGCAGGGTGCACAAACCTCACTCTTACCCTATTGTCATCCCCAAAACGAGACAGTGTAAACAAAGATATCCCCGCCAGGTTATAATCTCTAACAAACAAAACAAGGTTATTGCGTTCATATCTTTTTACAAAACACAATCATACATATATGTGGTATCACAAGCATGAATAACTGCTCCAAATTAATGCGACTATACTAACTCTGTTTTATGTATAATTAAACGAAGAATGTAAGCAAAAAACGATGTCATTAAAACAATGTTAAAGACCCAAATTTAATGGTATATTGTATTATATTATATTGCTTTTTGGACAGATTAAAGTTCATTTAATTGCATGACGACATATTTGTCAAATAAATACTGTCGTATGCAAACGGTTAACTGACAAGTTGTCAGAAAAACCTTGTTAATTAAAGAAATGCCATCCCAGGATGTCAAATTTATTTTGATGTCGATGACAGGTCTGTTGATAAGTGAGTTAAATATAACTACATGTTTATGGTTGTATATTAACAAATTAAGTCATGCACCTTCGCAGCTGATGCAGTGGGGGTAACTTCTTTGCCGTGTAAATAATGACATCAAATCGCAATTAAAACACATATACACATGTGTATATATATCATTGCATATTTATATTTAGATGAGATTACCCTCTCTAGTCATCGGACATTTACTCCTCCATTCAAAACAAGTGTTGCCGTAATACAAATGGCAAATAGGTGGGATACTTTTACATTTCAAATCGAACAACAGGAAAGTTAGCATTCAAGGACGACAATCAACCACAAATACACGAAGAAACAAAGAACAACTATACATAAAGATGAATAAAAGTCAAGATAAGACACCACAAACACACAGAAGTTGACAATAGGGCTACCGCCTTGAACGGTGATTGTCCAAAAAGGCCGCTGGGGATTTAAACCAGGTTCTAGGGTGCAGCAATCCTCACTCTTACCCTATTGTTATACCAATAAACGGGACAATGTAAATAAAGAAATCCCCGCCATGAACTATTCTCTAACCAACAAGGCAGTATTAATAGGCAATATAAGTAAAATATAAGTAAAACACAAAGATGCTCGTATATATATAAATACAAAAAAATAGACTAGTAAGCCACAAAGCTTTGATGACTTGATGACTTGGCAGAAGCTAGAGCAACAAGAGAATAAACCATTGAGGGTACGACAAGACAAGACTGCAGACAAACATCAAACATCACCGTCCTTTTGGGCTATAGGCAGACGTGATCCTAGGGTCCACAGCCTATCCGGTCATCGCACAATCAAATAGGAAAGCATATTGGCGAACTGTAAATGGGTCAACCACCAAGCATGCAGTGCGTTCCAAAACTGTAGGGTCATAACCTCTTTTGATAGCCTTTTAACAAGCTTACCAAAGATAGCATGAACGTGATCATGACCAAGGATCTTACGAAGTTTGTAAATCACGTCACCATAGAAGTCAGGTTGTGACAGTCCTTGTCGCAAAAGAGTTCTTAAATTACTTTTATATTTGGAAAGAAGAATTACGATATTACAATTCTGAAAAGGTTTTACGAAGTTTATGGTAACGGTAACCCTGATGGAGTAGCATGTTAATACAAAGATTACGACACTCCAGTGCAAGCTCTAGAAAAACGCATAAGTTGAGACACATAGACCACATAAGAAGTTGCTCGGGGAACATCCCCATCTATATGGGGATAATTATATCAAAATTAAAATCATCTCTCTTGTCATATATTTTGCTCTAACTATTTCACCATTTTCAATGGAGTGATGTAAATCAAGAAAATAAGCCCTAGTATCAGAAATATTAGCTTTGTTAAGTTGAAGTTCCTTATTATTAACCACAGTAGAAAAGAAAGGGTTGTCAATGTTTAATATGTCATGCAGATACCGAGAGGTGTCATTAAAGGCCTCAATAACATCTTACTGGGTATCTGGTGAAAGACTCAACATGAAATCTCTTTCATAGCAATATAAAAACAAATCTGCGACAAGTGGTGCACATTTCGTACCCATAGGGATACCAACAATTTGTCTATACACGGTCGTTCCATACCTGACGAAATATTATCTAATAGGAAGATGAGTGCTACACAAACTTCTTGGCAAGTCCAAATAGTATAATTGTCTAAACTGCCGTTAGTAAAAAACACTTTAATATTATTACAGGCCAAAAATGTAGTATTTTCCATAGCGATTGTTTTATGAATAAGAGCAATACGTTTGTCTTTGATAAGGTGATATGGTAAAGTTGCATATAGTGTAGAGAAGTCGCAAGTACTAGTAGACGAAACTTGACGTTTATTGCACATTTTATCAAGAACGACTCCTGAATTTTTTAAAGAAAGCCACAAAGTAAGCACTTGGCAGAAGCCAGAGAAAACACGATGAGATGTTTCAAACCTACTATATCTGAATTTAATAATCTGAATACTTAAATAAATTAAACTTTTCATGTCACTCCATTTCTATCGAAAATAAATCCTAATTTATTTTGTCCGATTGATATTCGCATGTGTATGCCCCGCTACGAAGTAGAGTGACTGTATATCATTACCCTTGTGGCGTGTATGTTTATTTGATGTCACACATGGCCGACAGTGGCAGTATGTTGCTTACAAATAGTTTAAAAGTAAACAAGAATTATAGCAAACACTTGTTATCACTTCTCTAAAACTGATGGTTAAATTGTTTAAAATTTCCTTTCAAACATTGGCCCCCATGGCTGGCTGATCTGGCTTTTAGAAAACTATTAGTTTCTTGTCAATAGAACGTTTCATGATCGTTGACCTTTTGTTAGTATATGTAAAGGAGAGAGGCTATTGGAAGTATCCGGTGGCTGTAAGAAGTCAGCCAACGGCTTCTTTTAATACAGTGTTGTGATAATAGAACATGTTTGTTTCATAATTATGTTAATTGGTCAAAATTAGTATTACACTGTTGAGAAATGATAACTGCAGAATGTTAAGACATTTATATCATTTTATAAAAGGAAGCATATATTGTTGTGACATCTTGTCAAGATGAATTTGTTTATACTGAAAACCTCTCATAAATAAGCTAACATTGATGAGTGTAATTTCTTAAAAGGCGTCATTTTAACGTTGACGTGTCCGTTTATTGTCTGCCATTTGACACTCTGTATACTTAATATAATTCTAAGTCTTCTATTTTGAGATGTTTGTTTATTTCTTGACAGCTCAATCATGCTGCGTAGCAACATTATACATCGCTTGAATCATAGATTATAAATAAAAAATTCCGTGATAATGACACACGTTTTAAGTGGTAAACTGCATAGTACATTTTAACAAAAGAGTATGAGAGTGGACCTTTGGAAACGGCCGAACACGACACATACGAAATATTGCAGCCTCGGTTTGACTGAGACTGGTCAGGAACGGTAGTGAAATATGCTAGCTACCGCTCACGCCCTCTATCCCCGAGTTGAGCTGAACCCAATATTCAGAAAACTTTGCAATGATTGTTTTACATGTTTCAGAATGCAGAGTAGTGCTAAATACAGTAACTTTATTACTAACTACCACTGCAGCTCAAACTCAAGGGCAGTCATTTATACACCGTTGTAGTCCAACAGTATCCTTCAACTTGCAGGTCATCTCCACAATAACGCCCTTTAACTACGGTTGAAACATCACAGTTGCCTATAAATGCTATTGTTGTTTAACTAATGTTGATACTGCAAGTAACAATGACACTACCATTGGCACACACCGAATCACACTAACTATAGGGTTAAGTGTATTACAATTTTGAATTTTGCGACTGTAAATCAGTCGTTTAATGGTCGAAAATTGTGTTTAATGTGTATTAAAATTAGAGTCGTTAAACACGACAAAAGTAAAAAAAGTCAATACAGGTTAACCCGTTTCTAACGGATTACATTTTGTTTGTACATTTTTACTCACAATAGCATTGAAATAAAACGTAATGACGTCACATTTTGACGGTTGAACGTGGCATGACTAAATTTTCGACGTGGTATGCACTAGTCGCAAATGTTTGATCGTCAACCAGTCGGATTGCAGGATTTAAAAAACAACAACCCAGTTTATCACCACATTAGCCATCCAAGTACCGTTAAAGCTCCACAGTAGCCACCGTGCTACTACGTTATCCCAACCGTTACCATTTTACCTACTATTAAAATTACAAAGTTGTTCCGTAACAACCGTTGTATTTCTATACTATAGGAACTCTATAACTACAAAGTAACCCAAAGCTTCACTACCGATGTTACTCCACAGAAAAGTTACAACTACAGTCTAACATGGAGCTTCACAGTATGCCCTAAACTACCAGAACTTGTTTGGGGCTCATGCTTCAGCCGAAGGATTTTCAGTATTTACATCAACGCTTTGGCCAACACTAACATAAATAATTTGACTGGGACTCGAGTTCATAGTGGTTAAAAGAAAAAAAACCACCTTAGTTTTGAAAATCGGTGAAAAATAAGTATATATCAGCAAAAATCAATTTTTGATAGGGATTTCCCAAGTAAATTCATTTTGTTGCTGGTGCAGCAGAAAATGGGAAAATCTCAAATAACTTTGATTATCTTTAGTATTTTGCGATAAAACGTTCTGGTTGTCTTAATTAGGATTTACCCAACATATTACATCTGTTTTTGCATGGATATTGTAAATAGAAATGATTTTTTAATTCTTTGGAGCACAATTTATTGAAAATGCTGTATCTAACAAACTTTGGCATGTGAAATCTTTATTTCTCAAACAATTTGAAAAGCAAGGTATTTTTATTTACCACTTAAAATGTATTTTTCACTTACCACTTTCCTATTTCAACCGTATCTAAAAACGGCTAAAAAATGCGCTCAGACAGTAGCTGTTTTACAACAAATACTGAAAAGGTGATCTATTGAAAGCAACAAACACAAACAAGAGAGAAAAGTAGCAGACTCGGTTTTATTGCGTTTGTTCATGAGAGGTAATTATAAGATGCAACACCTCTCGTGCCTCCTAGCACCGGCTTAAGTGATATGCCACATAATGGACTTGATGATCTCAAAGGACCAGTAAATAATAACACTACTGATTTGTAGTCGCGGCGACTTTTTACGGGCGTCACACAGCACTAAACAAACGCTAGCATGAATGTCAGTAAATACTGAAAAGGTGATCCCTTGGAAGCTCCATACACAAAAAAGAGAGAAAAGTAGCAGACTCAGTTTTATAAAATTAGTTAACAAAGTTATGTAAAATCGTGTTTTCATCGTATTTCCTAAACCTGTGAATGAGATTGGATTTCCATTTGGACGATTGCTTATCACATCCGGGGCAGAATTTGGCATTTATGGTTTCCTGTCGACAGTTTTCAATATGTCACGTAGACCCTAGCCACGTAATGGTCATAGTAGATAAGACGTACGCTATTGTGACGATTATGTCTTGCTTTCGCTTAATTTGCTGGAATCATTTTTTTAGTTTTTTTTTTTTTTTTTTTTCATAATTTTACTCTACAGCCTCTAACTCATAAACGTCGCACCATTATAAAGCTATTTTCCGGAAGATATCACCATTATGACACTTTCACTGAATGTTTTGGAGTGTATGAAGGATGGCTTGCTATATCTAACAAACTTGCTTCTTTAATGCCTGTAAACTGTCATGTTTTCATCAAATGTTGAATGTTAATGTCACGTCATACTTATATGTAGTTGTTATGTGTCAACTATACGAATTACATTTCAGAAATAACCTTGCGAGATTGCAAATATTACAGGGGTAAAAGCATTTTGCGATATATCTTTTCATCTGACACCCACACTAGCGTTTGCTTTGTTCTGTGTGGCGTCTGTAAACAGTCGCCCGACCACAAATCAATAGTGTTTTTACTTACTGGTCCTTTTGGATCACCAAGCCCAATCGGTGTCTTTAAAGTAGAGGCAAGAGAGGTGTTGCAGTTATATTACCTCTCATGAACAGACTCCATGTAACTGAGTTATCATCGTACGGGGCACACACTAGCGGAACAAGTAAATTGCCAATAACAGCATTTTCCCTTCTGTGAGATTAATAACATAAATGATCGACTGGATGATTCAACAATATACATTATATTTTAAAAAGTAATAACCTGTCATAACTTCAAGACAAATATATTTAATGTCGTCTACTCCACACTTTAACTTGTATTAACTATTGTTCGTTTTAGAATGATTCAATATATGTCGTCTAGTTGCAACAAATGGTTAAATAACGTAGCGAAAAATACAATAAATGTCACTTTGTCGAAACGGACAACTGCATCCTTATCATCACTCACTCAGCCTTATGTTTGAACTTAATTCAACTATGCTCTTATTCTAAGGTCTTACCGATGAGTGATATTAGGGTAAAACAGGGCCAACATTAAATATGTTACGCGTAATCAATGGCTTTTATACGTAACTACACGTAGCCAACTCTATGGTTACGCGTAACCAAAATGGTTTCATTAGTTGTTAAGTTTTAGATCTTTGGCTACGCATTATAATACCTACCACTGGGGTTTGTTGCATGCTCTGCAGCATCAACTGGGGAAAAAAACTCCAGTCAAATCATTCACGTTACACTCAAAGTGTTCCAAACAAATAAAATAAAGAGAGTAGCCCAGGGCTAATGAGCCCTGAAAGTACACGAGCCTTGATATTGTTTTTCACTAGCCCTGTTTGAATCAGAGGTTACGGTCAAACTTAATTTTGGCTATGCGTAATATGTTTAGTTGGGCATAGGCTATAGGGTATAATTTCTTTCGTTGATGAGGTTACGCTTAACATTGTTATAGTTTTGATTGCAAACCATACTCGTCGATAGTTGCCGTTCGTGTCATGATCGATGGCCGTTGCACAGTGTCGCATTTTGGTAAGACAGTGTGACATTGGAATGCTCAGTGGAAAAATGGGCCCCTGTGGTTTAAACCAGTTTCAGAGCGCACCAACATACATTCAAAGCGTATTATCGTCCCGATAAATCGATTTACCACCGAGCTATTGTCTCAAACAAACTAAACACAGAAATGATCATGTATATCTGAACATAAAAATGACATGGCAGGTCACAAAATACGTACACAAGAATACATAAAACTGTTAATGTAATCTAAACTTACAAATTAGATACATGGAATTAACCCATTAATACTTTGATGAGCTCTAAGTCCACACTTGTATAAACTATGCTACGTCCGGGGTTCGACTTCACGACTATAAGAGACCGGATTTAATCAATATAATACATAAAGCGTGACATATTGTAATCAATATAATACATAAAGCGTGACATATTGTAATCAATATGAAATGGTACTTAACTTATCTATGAGTGAACAGTAAGCCCATACACAGAATCAATATTTCGTTCTAATACTTTGATTGCACTGCAGATGGTTTTATGTTGTTAATTACAACACTATATGTATTAACAAAACAGTTGTCAAGGTATCAACTAGTGCATGTAACGCATTTCCTGTGTTTATTTTACGCAAAAACATAAAAGGTAAGACGAAAGGTGATGTGCAGTAAATGTCATTTAGAGTAATGAACGGAAAGTCACTTTTGCATTTCGTCTGTCCTTTTTGTGAAAGGTAATTCATAATGTCCTTGTACAAAAACAGGGTAACAACATAAAAATAGTGCTAGTGCTTAAGTTAAATTTATTCTCTTCAATAACATTTACACAAACTAAAACTGTATTTTTTATTCTGTTTATTTCTTACTTGCACCATAATCACTATATAGCTGTAAAAATCCCGTATCAGTACATTTACAGTAACAGCGAGGTACACACACTGTGGGTATGGCGAATTGCACGATCAGTACACAACCAACATCACCAACAGAAACACAAGCCGGATTGTTCTATTTGGGGAAAACACAGGCGGTATCTTCTGATTGGACAAAACTTTTTCCAGCCGACAATCGGATTGACCTACTTCAAATTTCTATTTCATCCTATTTAGTTTAATAATATTTTATTGCAGATATGTTACAATACATCAATTCAACATCACAATATTCATAGAAACATATGCAAATGGATTGAACTACAAGTTATTACAACATTAGTTACAGTTCTCTCCATTGTGGCTGAAAAAGTGTATATGATTATCGGTTTGAAATTGTAACAATATATTTAAATATAAATTTGATACAGAAAAACGCAGAAAAAAAATAAATATAATAAAATAATAATAAAAAAAAATCCAAAAATGTAAACTCTGCCGTGCCATTCTACCCCCACGCAATCTCCACCGAAATAACACCACAATATCCCCGTTCAGGCTTATAGAAACATAGCGACAGTAGATATAGACAAAATAAAACGTTATATTGATACAAAGTTAAGGATTTTGGAATCGTTTAGTGTTTTTAATATAGTTTTGCACTTGAGTAAATAGAATATGATTTTCCTCGTCTTTTAGTTGGTCGATGCCGTATAAAAGTTTGTGAGTACTTAAAGGATGAAATATACGAGTGTCTAAAAATAATTGCCGTCTTTCATTTCTGAAATTTACACATCTAAACAAATAATGCTCAACATTTTCAAAACCATTACCACATATACAATTGGGATTATCCCTCAAATGATTAAGAAAGAGATCAGCATTTAAATTGCGGCAGTTGTTTCGCAAACGCGCATGTAGAACTGAAAGGTATCTATCACCCAGTATGTAGTATTGGGGTACTATCGGTGGTTTAAAGTAATTGTTAAGCCTAGTTTTAAAACTCGAAAGGGATGGTGCTTCGCGAATATTGATATCAAGTTCATTCCAAACTTTTAGAAATGACGGTAAGACTGATCTCGAAAACAGTTCTGTTCTTCTAGGTAAAGTAACGAAGTTGGAACTGTTTCTCAAGTTGTAAGGATTCGATTCCGAAACAGTTGCAGGGAATATTTCATTCAAGTAACTCGGTAGATCTCCATTGGTAAACTTAAAGGTCAATAACAACTTTTGGATGTGTCTTCGGTCGGCCAGAGAGACCCAACCAATTTCAGTTAACAATTTTTGTATAGAGACAGAACGAGTCAGGCCAGTAACTATTCGCGCGGCTTCATATTGTATTTTTTCTAAGTTATCTTTTTCATAATTTGTACAACTATCCCATATTATAGCCGCGTATTCTAAAATAGGGCGAAGGTAAGATTTATATATTTGATTAAGCGTTTGACGTTTTAATCTAAATTTCATTAATTTCATTGAACCTAATACCTTAGACGCAGATATTACAATATTTGAAATATGTTGATGCCAGGACCCATCATGACTAAGGGTTACTCCTAGATGTTTATGATGGTCAACAAAGTTAAGTTGTGTATTTTCAAATATCAAAGACGGACGGTTTCTGTTTGCAAGTGAAAAGAAGATAACTTCAGTTTTAGATGGATTAAATTTTACTAGCCATTGCTTTGACCAATTCGATATTTTACACAAGTCATCATTAATTGTAGTTTCCATATAATCTAAATCGGATGTAGATACCGCATTAGAACTGTCATCAGCAAATAGCCTTGTTGTACTAAGCAATGCATCAGCTATGTCGTTTATATAAATTAAAAACAATAATGGTCCTAGAACAGACCCTTGGGGTACGCCGGCATTTGGAGTTTTTATTTCAGAAAAGGTCGAACCAACGAAAACTCTTTGTCTACGATCAGTTATATAATTATTTATCCAATTAAGAAGGTTGCCTGAAATGCCATGTTGTCGGAGTTTAAAAATTAAAGCTGCGTGCCAGATGCGATCGAAAGCTTTGGATATATCAAAAAATACCATACATGTAAATTTGTTTTCATCAATCGCTTTGCATATTTGATTATAAATATCAATTAGTTAATAAACTGTTGAGTGACCAGGTAAGAAACCAGACTGGTTTTTAAATATTAAATTATTGGTAAGCAAAAAATTAAAAATATGGTTGAATATCACGCGTTCCATAACTTTTCCAACGCAGCTAATTAACGATATTGGTCTATAGTTTGAAGGTGAATCTTTATCACCTGATTTAAAAAGTGGCATAACATTAGCTAATTTCCAGCATTGTGGAAAGATATTTTCTTGAATTGAACGATTAAACAGAATACACAGGGGGCGACATATTGTTTTTGAAGTTTCTTTCAGGACTCTATGACTTATTTCATCTGGCCCACTAGCTTTATTTATCACTAAAGTTGATAGGATATCAGAAATTTCATTTTCAGTAATATTAATATCATTGATAATATTGATCGTCTTAGGTATAAATTGTGGTAGAGTGGCATTGGTGTCGTCAACAGTTGAAATTGATGTAAAAAAGTCATTCAATAAATTTGCCCTTTCTTCGTCAGATACAGAATATAAACCATCGTTGTTCTTTAAAGGTGGTATGACGTTACAACTGTTAGCGTTTTCTTTAATTAACATTTTGATTATTTTCCAGTACTGTCGAGGATTTGCAGAATTCATATCACTTAGAGAAAATTCAAGTTGATTAAAAAATATTTCTTTAGCATGCTTTTTCATATTATTAACTTTATTTCGAAGGTCTTTATATAAGCGCCAATCAGATTGATTGCCTGTACGTAAAGCTATTGATTTTTTTCTATCGCGTTTACGAGATGCAAGTCGAATTTCAGAATTATACCAAAGCTTATCATTTGGACGAATTGTTACGAAACTAGTTGGAATGCATTCCTTCATGAGATCAGTGAGTTTATTAATAAAACTATTTGCAGCGATATCTACAAAATCTGTATGCAAAAAAGTCCAGTCTGTTGATCTCATTAAATTATTCAACTTTTCAAAATCAGCACGTTTGTAATTCCAGACTCTTCTTTGAAACGGTATATTTATACAAAATTCGCTTTTAATGAAAGCATATGTAGTATAATGATCACTGATACGATTTGCTGTTTGATAAACGCCAGAATCATAAGAAGTTAAATGATTAGAGATAGCGATTGGATCTATTAAAGTGCTTGAAGTGTTAGTTACACGAGTAGGATCTTTAATTATATTTATCATATTATTAAGAGTAAGTATATCTCGAAATTTATGATTTGACAGGTTTAATTGGTCTTCATTAATGTCACCTAAGATAATGATATTTGAAGTTATTTCAGAAGCATGTTCAATGCAGACGTTTAACCTGTCCCAGAATTCAACTGCATAGTGCGGTGGTCGATAAAGTGTGCATATTAGAAAAGACTGGCATTTATCTTTAATTTCAACCCATATTGATTCAGGAAGTAAATATTCCAATTCAATTTTCCTATCTGGTCTTAAATGGGGCGAGAGATACATTAATAATCCGCCGGAATGAGATGTATTATCCTTACGGAACATAGCATCAAAAGTTTCTAAATGTAACATTTCGTTTTCAATATCAGTCGATAGATGAGTTTCAGTAAAACACAATATATCAAAATCCACGAAGTTGTCTTTGATATAGTCAAATTTGTTCCTAATACTACGAATATTTTGATGTATTATTGAAAAACATTGCCTTGTGTCATAACTTGGGCCCGGATTCAGTTCTACATCTCCTGATAATATAATTAAAGTATTCATAATTAGGAAAAAGTAAATATTTTGCATGATATCGCATGTTGAAAATATATTCGGATTAGATTTATATTCATAATTAATTTTCTCCGATAATGAATTAAACATTTGACATACAACTAATACGGCAATGAGTGCAATATAAGGATGCGCAGTGTTTAAATAAAAACGAACAATTAATTGAGCAGCTCTTACTAAACAATATAAGATTATCTCAAGTGTCATATTAAGAGGGTGCATATAGCACGTACACGATTTTAGAATTCGCTGTCGCCTGATATTATAAAGTCCAATAGTCGCTCTCCATGAGTTTAGGTCATTACCGATGGGGATAAATTATAACGTCAAATATAATGAAGAGCGACAATCGGACCAATGGCAAGTGAGGTGTGAACAGGAATATGCGAGACGATATGGTGAACAAACACGGGGGCACGGCAGGCACGGGAGGACAAAACATAAACAATATGAAAAGCATGTGCTTTTACACTGAGAAAAAAACAACAACACAAAAACAAAACAAAACTGTATCCTATTGCACGAGCTCTTCTCGTCTTCATCTTCAATCTACTTTTAAATATATAAGCATCTGCGATATAAAAGTCGCTATTTGTACCTTGTACGTGACCTTCTAGGGATGTAATAACCAGCAACTATCAGGACTCTTCTGCAACTTTAACCACCCCTGAAACGCTCACCAAAAGGCCCTGTACCATCTACTTGCATCTAAAATAGGCCTAAACAAAATAAAACATGAGTCTGTTTCTCATCTTTCCGACCCTAGTGTTAAAGTCCTGCTCCTAAACGTTTATTTTAGAGAAAAGTCCACCTACATACGCAAATTTGTTATATGAGAACAAGACCTGAAAATTACTTCTTTTTTTTTTCTGGGGAACTCGACCTGTAAGTAGTGGGGCAGATTGGTGAAAAAAATGTGCATTGTTTGATAAAAGCACCAAACTCTGTACATAGCTAGACAATACCGTACTGAAAAAAAATGGCTATGGACCCACGCCAGATTTTTCAAAATGGCCGCCATTTTCAAAATGGCCGCCAAATATGTAATAAATAATCAGTTGATCCTATATGTATCAGGTTTTAACAACATATATTATGGCAATCGCAACAAAGTCCGCAAAATAATAGACAAAGGGTCATGCAATACAATCTGGGTATATTTTAGGTTCAAAATGGCTACCGTTTTCAAAATGGCCGCCAAAATATGTTGAAAATAGTAAAATTTATAATTCGTTTAATAGTTGTTTGTAAGAAAGTAATTAATATGTTGAATTTGTACACTCAGTTGCCTTTGCATATTATTTGTTTGTTAATATTGTAATAAAGAGTTATTTAGAAGCACCCTATGGTTAATGTGTTGAGGGATTTACAAGTTTAAATCACATTTCACTTCCGGTTGACTCTAGGTTTTCTCCAGCCTTTGGAATTTCTGAAGGGTACTAATCTAATTTTCTTATCAGAAACTTCATTATAAAATATATTTATAAAACCCTAAAATACATTGACTTGGTAAACCTTATATACAAGACAAAACCTAAACAAAACCTAAACGTGAAGACATCTTATTCTAACGGAATAACTGCGTCAAAACTATATAGTTGCCGAGCAGAAATGAAATTGGCCTGAACCCCAATGTGAAGATCATAATGGCATTTTGCGTTGAAACCTTCGTATTTAAAATGGAGGTACTTAAAACAATCTGAGACTTGTTTGAAAACTATAGATGGACCAGTGCCCATGAGGCAATTATGACATTGCATATTCATTATGTGATTACCATACTTATGGTAAACCGGGCTTACGCCTTAAACCATTGCATATTGCACATGACGATCATAAAGAGAAACCAAAAGTTCGCAATTGCAGTACTGTTCAGTTACACTTTAAATCTTAAAATTAGTCATCTGTGTGTGTGAGATAAACTTCATTAGTGTTGTCTCATCAATACCCAATAAACTAGCTCACAAGCAGAAATACAAGATTGTGAAAGAAGATGCAGGTGCATTAGGTGCTGTATACACATCACAGCTTCCACACTGGATGATCTCTGAACCAGATATGGTTAGAGTTATCTGTTAATTTCAGTTATCGCAATAATTCATCAGGAGCTGCCTATGAAAATACTCTGATCTTTTCCATCATGAACAAGTTAAAGATATTCGTAAGACAGTTTGAGTGACACAGTAGAGGAGTTAGAACATATATTTAAGGACAATATTGAGGTTTTACTGGTACTTGACTTACGTTACATAGACGACTCTCGTGTGACAGAAGTTGCAACAAATAGGTAAATTATGTAATGCAAAGCATGACACATTTGTAACAGAGCTTATAGATGACATAACCAAGTCTGTCTTTAAACAGATATACCAGAACATGTTTTCTTTCCTCAGTGGTCACCTACAACAGATGCTATGACTTGCTTTCTTTTCTCGCATATATATGTATCATATTAGGTTCCGATTAACGGCAGATTATGGTGTCTCACCAGCCTTTTCTAACTTTGGAAAACTTTTTTGGATTTTAATCAGACTATGCGAGCTGCCTTAAAATGCATTTTAATGCTTTGAAAACATTAGTAAGTATGATCAACAAGATCTTTTACACATTTTTGAATGTCACTTGCAGAACGTTTAGTATGTGACGGCTATCATGCAAAACAAAATCAGAGCTCTGGCTAACTGGCATAGCAATCGGTTGCGGCTAGAAGAGAAACTAAAAACACGTTCATTAAAACAGAGATGAAGATGTGCCTTGTATCAGACAACGAGAATCTAGGACTGATCTCGATCATTTCACTAAGATGATACGATACAATGCGTGTGATTCACGTAGCAGGTGGCAAACAATACTTCATTAAACTTATGCTATATACAGTAGACACAGACGTTGTATTACTTGTTATAGCAGTGGTAATGTAAATACAGTTAGATGAGCTATGTGTTAGTTTTAGGAGCTAGGAATAACTTTAGGTGATTCGTTGCACACTGTATTGCCTATTCATAAGTTCATATAAAATAAGACGAATAGTTGATTTTCACACTTACTAGATGCAATGAAATATCTTCATTTGCTGAAAAAGGTAAAACCTGTGCATGGAGAATCTGGCAATACTATGTTGAGGTTGAACAAGCTTTCCAATTCCAAAATTTGTTCTTGTTGGAAAATGTATGACAACAGGAAGTGCATGTTCGACAAGAGGAAGTGCTGTTGATGTCGCAAAGAATGGTTGACATTCAATGGTTCCAAGATACAACAAGTCCATGTCACCAATTGATGTAGCTCTTTTCAAGGACACCTACCGAGTTGTTTACAGGTTGTAATTGGACATTGTTGGAGACATGGCCTTTAGGTCCACCTTTGAAATGCCTACATCCGGTGACTGCGGTTGGAAGAGGGTATGTTGAAGCCATTCTCGATAACACTACCACAGGCATCAGCGTTTGCAAGGGATTTATTAAATGTAGATGTCAAAGAGACAAGTGTGTTGCAATTTAAAACGAAGTGTTAAAGCAGAAATGATGTTTACAGTCTTTTGAAAATGGGATGTTGGGTACTGTGACTGTGATTAAGAAAATGTATACCATTCAGATCATAGATAGTAAGATAAGATTACATTTATGTTAGCTGTCATTTTGAAAATGTTTAAATGATATGACCACTTATTACATTTGAATTTGTGTATATAACAAACTTCTTTTTGATTTTGTTTTCTGATAGTGTCTTGTTAATATTGTTTAAATCAACAAATGTAATTTAAGGTCGTAATTAAATCTTAATTCCGATAAATTGGAGATGAAAAATATTGTTTAAGCATCCTTTCCTATATGTTTTCTCCAAGAGTTTAGAAGACTCGGCAAGCTTGATTTTTTATAACCTGCGGCGTCCCATTAGTTTTGTTACTTTATATGCATGTTTTAAAATCAGTTTTTATAATTATGTAAATAGTTCAAAGCAAATTAGTTTTACATATTTACTCATTGGGGAATATATTGCACCAATACAATATTAAAACTTGTAATACAATAACCACAAACAATAAAACATTCTGCATTGTATTTAAATATATGCAAGAAGTTTTAAAGTTAACCTGATATTGGATTAATCAATTTGGATGCTTGATAAATGATTCAAGATTGTTGCGTTTACCTTTAATAGTGTTTTACCAAGTCACTGGATGTATACTTATGAGTTATAATATACTAAAAGCCGCTAATAGAGATGAGACTGAAACTTAAACACAGTTCAGAAATGCTTAAGGCTAAAGACAACTGAGACAAAACTAGTCTCAAAGTTGCATAGTATTTATACATGTGTAAAACCCCTAACCCCTAAAGTATAGGGGTGTATCTAACAACTATTTATTGAAGTATAGACATACACATAAATATATCAAGACAACACCCTTTGTAAAACACATCAACATTTTGATTGCTTTATAGAAAAATAAAATTTAAAAAAAAGCGGTTTTTGGCGGCCATTTTGAAAATGGCGGCCATTTTGAAGAAAAAAATGACCCAAATTATATGGCATATTTTATTGTCTATCAATGTTCTGAATTTAGTGTATTCACAATAACAAGTTTTGATGAAATCAATTAATTATGGGCTTCATTAATTCTTTATGGAATATTTGGCGGCCATTTTGAAAATGGCGGCCATTTTTCAAAATCTGACGTGGGTCCATAGCCAGAAATGTTTAGCAGAGTATTGTCTAGCTAAGTGTCAAGTTTGGTGCTTTTATCACAAAATGCACAATTTTACCAATATATGTCACCAATCTGCCCCACTAAAGGGAGGAAGTGTCGATTTTTACGGATGGCGGGAGATGAACAGTACTGGTTTTACCCAGGAAAAGTGGGTGGTATGCCTCCACCACGAAAAAATCGACCGTCATATATAACCTTACATGTCTTGAAAATGGCGTAAAACACACAAACAAAATTTAAACTTCATACATAGATGTATCTGGATAAGTGTAATATGAATATGTCCAATGGCTTATGTTTTTACACTAAAACGGATAGCCAATGAGCGGAGCATTCCGGTCCAATGGGCACATGTTTATTTTGTTTTTATACAAATAATTACCTACGGCAGTATAGTTTACCTTTGAACACGTATCTGCAGTCTTGTGACATTGGCAAGCAAGAATAATAGGCCGTGTACTATGCGATCTTTTTTAACAGATGCCGCTAAATATATCGCTTAGTAGTTTTAAAAATGTGTATTATATATCGAATAATGGCAAAGACTATGTTATTAAAATACACAATACTTACAAAGGGTTCGAAATTTCTTTAAAACTCGAAAAAGAAGATATATACTTGCCCGCACACGGACTATACGAAAATAGTGATAAATCTAAATACAGACTATAACATATTACAATGACCTTGCTTTAGATACATTTAACACATTAATTTTTTATTTAGTACACACATTTTAATTTAATTACTTTCAAAAGTGTCAACGGTTATTTATGGTCTGAAGATGAGTTATCTGAGTAAATCTGCGGTTTGACATTGCTTCGCCATATGTAATCACTTATATGCCACGTCTGCAGATTTTTTAAACCCACGTTTATTTGCGTTTTGACAATGTCGTCTTTATATATAAATATAGAGACATACACCGGAACATTTGAGATTGGTCGTCAACATCTAACAGGTAAGGATTACTAATTCTAGCTAGATCTCAGCAAATCACTGTAAATATAAATATGAAATGTTACTATGTTAAAGACGGCAATGACTTTTTGTTTTAACTCTCAGCGTCTCTTTACGTAAGTTGTATATTTATAAATTATGAGTACTTATATTAAGAGTTTAAAGCGAATTGTTGTTTATATTGCAACAGTAAATTTAACATATCCACATAGTATTACCTTTTATTCAGTTATGTAACAGATCTAGATCTCAAGGTAAAATAAACTAGCCGAAACACGCGAAAACCACCATTCAGACAAAAGTTTGACATTTTATATTTTTTTATTTTTATAAAACACGTTGATTTTCTCTTTAAAAATGTCTTTATTTTATGTTGATATCGTTATTAAAAATGATTTTATCTCAATTTGAAAATTAGATTGTATTAACCATTAATTTCGACCTTGACGTCGGCGTCTTGGACGACGTCGTTGATTAATTAATATCTTCAAATGTTTTGAAGTAAAGAAACAGATTATTTAACCATATAATGAAAATCTTCTTAATCCATATTTGACATCCAATTAATGTAACTTTGTTTTATTTATCATATATGCATGTTATTTAAGTCGTATATAATTGTAAATATGTAGGTAATTACATTTCCAACTTTAAAGTGTTATAACTACAGGTGTTTTTATATTAAACTTATTTTGAATGGTGTCATTAGTTTGCAAATATAGCTAACATAAATACTATTTACAGCCGTTAATTACCCATGCGGTGCCGTACGGATGCAGTGAGCGCGTTAGGTATGGACATACCAAAAACCAATTCTGCTGCATTTGTGGGGCACTAACACCTTGGGATTGTTATATTAATTCTGTTCGAAATGTTTGCAATACGTTGTAACATCACAACAGTATTACCTTCTCCGTTATTTCTATTAATTAGGAATACAAATAATATAATATATTTATAGTAGAAAAATGTTAATGTAAATACTTAGAACTGTAAATGTGTTTATTGCTATGTCATATGTTCTATGTATATATGCATTTGTAGTATCTCACGGGCCTATGGCCTATTGATTTATGAATAAAATCTTCCAAATCTTCCTTAATTAAACTTTAAACTTTTTTATCATTTATAATGTTAAAAAGAATCATTTGAATTAATAATTATTGTAAATTAGGAAGTCTTTAATTAAAGCATAATTACGCAATTTTGTTTGTGACACTTGATTTAAACAGATTTTTTTTTTGCAATTGCAAACAATTTAATGTATACTAAAATGTAATACATTCAACATTTTAAGAGATTTTAGTGATAACATGTACATAGCTTTCAAACATATTTTGAGTCATTTCGAGTTATAAATATTTACCATATGATTTGTTTTTTGCTCTCCTCTTTCCCCATGCATTTCAACTATAAAACTGATTAGGATTCCTGGCCTGGAATTCACCAACCATTCTTGAGAATATTCGCAGACTTACTTATATTGCCTATTAATGCTGCCTTGTTGGTTAGAGAATAGTTCATGGCGGGGACTTCTTTATTTACACTGTCCCGTTTTATTGGGTTGACATGACAGTAGGTTAAGTGTGAGGTTTGGTGCAACCTAGAACCTGGTGTAAACCCCCAGTGGCATTTTTTGCCACTGACCGCTCCAAGGCGGTAGCCCTATTGTCAACCCGTTTGTGTTTGTGATGTCTTATTTCGCATTTTATTCATCTTTAAATTTGATCTTTGTTTCTGTGTGTGTTTGCGGTTGACTGTCGTCCTTGAATACTGCTTTTCTTTTTCGATTTTAATATCTATATTTAAACTCAAGTATGCCAAATCAGTCACACATATTTGTATACGTTTAAAGTATAAAAGTTCATAACAATCTGCTATGTATAAATATGATAACAACTAATAAATAACAACTTCAACTTCATATATTGTTTATCTTTGAAGGTCATGGGAATATTTGTGAACGCAATTTGATTACTTGAGCCCAAGTCTAAGAATGATTTGAAGAATGGTTGATCAATTCCATGCCTGTTCTGTCACCCTGGGTATCGACTGTTGTATTTTCTCATTGTCTTAAATAATATACGCAAAGCAAGATACACTGTTTGCAATTAAACAAATAAATCAAATTAATTTTATATCACTGAGCGTACATTTCAAAAGAAATAAACACATCTATGGAAAGCCGCAAGGGACCCTTCGATTATAATTATTGTTTACTATATGTTAACTGAATTATTATTATCACAAATTTTCTATGATTTCGGTAAGTTATACTTAAAGTATAGATGTTGTACTTTTTTTTGTAATGCTCAGAATAATATTTATATTCTGCAACCAAAAGTGGATTATAATTTAAATGCAAACCGTCATGCAGTTGTTTGAACTTGAGATGAAGCAAAATAAATAAATTCATTTTTGGCATGCTACCACTCTACATTTTGCATTTTTTAATTACAGAAATATGGACTTGAGACACGTTTTACTTTTATCGGCATATGTCTTCACGATATGTGCCCGAAAGCAGTACGGTCAAGGTCCATACCCGCCGGTAGACTGTTCGAAGGAGTACTGTTCATTACCTTTATGTAGGAATCCCTTCATTCCATACGGAAAATGCTGCCCAGTTTGTCCTGGTGAGTTACTTTGACGACGCCTTCGAAACATTCCCAGTTGTCAAAAGGTATCCCATATTTAACATTACAACTGTTTTAAATATGAAGAACATTACAGTATACAGTATTCTTTTACCTTTTGCTTTAAATATTCCTTCGAAACATGACATCTTTCTATTAATACAGTTACCATTTTTGTCCATTTAATCAGCTTTACATGTTAACATATTTTACTAACTTGATTGGTAACCGTTTATGTCGTTTCCTTGGTATAAAAATACCGTTCGCACAATTAAGATTTAGGGAGGATTACCAATCCTGCTTAAAAGTAAAGACCGATCAACTAGGATAAAGAATCAATTGTAAACATTACCTACATACTTCATGTTTAATAACCGAATAGAATAAAAAAAATGTTAAGATAATGTGATATTGAATTTATATTATGGTTATTCCTTACCTTTTTAGTCGTCAATAAACAATGTTGGTACAAAGGAAAGCGTTTCGAGTCTGGGGATAGATTTAAAGACGAATGCAACGCGTGCTGGTGTAACAATGGTAGTGTGGGGTGCACGAAGAAGGCATGTAGTAAGTATTTTTTTCGAAACGCACCTTACTGTTCATCTTACAGTTTATTATACAAGATTTGCAGTGATTTATCGTGTATCTGATCCTCATTTACAGTGATTTATCATGTTTTTGATAATCGTTTACAATGATTTATGATGTCTTTTATCATTATTTACAATGATTTATGATGTCTTTTATCATTATTTACATTATTTACAATGATTTATGATGTCTTTTATCATTATTTACAATGATTTATGATGTTTTTGATCATCATTTACAGTGATTTATCATATTTTTGATTATTCATTTACCTTGTTTTCTAATTTTTTTGATCATCGGTTACTATGATTCATCATTTATCATCGTTTTCAGTGATCGTGCATTTTGTCACCGTTCGGAGTTCAATTAAAACATATAACACGCAGAATCCTTAGCGTAACAAAATCACGCAACTCTATCAGATTCCTTTATAGACTGAAGGGAAACATCCTATTACAATATTAATGATAAACTCCGAAGAATTTGATCCTCCTTCTAATTGACAGAAATGTGTATATTCCATGCATAATTCCTTGATTTAAATTCCAGAATGCGTGTATAAGGGACAGGTGTATCAGGAGGGTGACAATTTTAACGATGACTGTAACACCTGCACGTGCAGAAGTGGATCAGTAAGCTGCTCGGATAGGCCGTGTCGTAAGTAATCAGTATTTATACCTAGTACATATATCGTGTTAACTTTTCCCATGTAAACGGTGATAAAAGAGTATGATAATGGACCTTTGGAAACGGCCGAACACGACACATACAAAATATTGCAGTCTCCGTTTGATTGAGATTGTTTATGAACGTAGTGAAATATGCTAGCTACCGCTCACGCATGCTTTAAAAATATGCCGATCACTGTCAAATTTCAATCCGCAGTAAAAATTATCCTTTTTTTTGCTTAACTTTTGAAATTCTGAATCGTACGATTTCATCATTTTTATACTAAGTATGTGTGTTCCAAAATGTGGTCTTGTAGGTTTTCAAATTAGTGTGTTATTTGCCAAATATCATCAACGTTAGTGTATAGGGCATAGCATTATTGTGTACAGGGGATCGGTAAATGACAAAAGTTAGTGTACGGGGTATAGTTTGAGAAATTTTATATCTCGAGAGAAAAATTCTAGATGTATCTGTAAATATGACATCTGTAAATACACTTGACCGATGTCCAATAGATTGATGTGTGATATTATTTATAAAGTATCAAAAGTACGCTGATTTTTCGAATTAATTAATATCGCATAAACGATAAGCTTATACAAAATGGAAAGAATAGTCAATGTCCAATAAACATGTCAAATAGTAAATTATTGATAGCTTCAACGAAAATTCATAAAATTAAATCATTCAAAATCCACAACACAACACATGTATAACAGCCTGACAAAAACGTACTTACTGCAATTAGTTGTTTTCCATATTTTTACTACTTAAATCGACAGAATCTTATTTGATAAAAGTTGGCAGAACGAATCAGTATGGGGTATAATTTCGCATACTGTCATCATGTTCCGGTTCGTTTTCTTATGCCAGATATATTGCCCTTATATTCTATAAAAGCAAACATTGTCTGCTTTTGATCTGCTGAACCCTTATTGAGAGTTTAATAAAATGTCTCAGGAAACATCAGAATTAAAAAAAGTTTTCCATCTGCGAAGCCCTATTTTTGCTATGTCAATGGCCATAACCCAGCCGTTATAGGTCTGACGCAACAATGAATACCTAGGTGCATAACTTCACACGCTATTAAACATTTGTGTGAAGTTTCATGAATGTGAGTCATATAGTTTAAGCTGAGCGCGCGATACAAGTTTTCGGGTAGTGCATATTCCTAGATTGGCTAAGCCAGGGGCCGTAACTCATGCATTACATGTCTGACACATATAGTTACATTACTTCAATGCTTAATATTTGTGTTAGGTTTCATAAATGCGAGGGAATTAAATTTTGCTGACCACGCGAGACATGTTTTCGGGACACGAACAAGAGCAAATCTATATGATCTTCCCCCAATCCCCGCAACCCCGAGTGGGGAAATTGAACGAGTTATATATGTTTGGGCCCTAATCCCTTAGTGAATGTAGACATATTGCAAAGAATTTATGAGATTGTGACAACCGGTTAGCAGCAATGTCAAACTTGTTAAAAGTAAACTATGCCCTTAATCTAGGTTATAGAGGAGTGAATACAGATACTTATGTCATACATATATCATTATATAATTCCACCGTTACTTAAAACTGCTACACCCTTGTTGCTCTGGCCAAAGCCTAGTCATTATTATCTCCCGACGAAGTCAAAATTAAGGGATATAGATTTGGCGTTGTCCGTACGTCCGTCCGTTCGTTCGTCCGTCCGTTACAGTGTCGTGTCCGCTCCATAACTCTCACATGGATGGATGGAGTTTGAAATAAATTGGCACATATACTCATCTTATCGAGACGACGTGCAGAACCCAACACCCGGGTCTGCATCATTAAGGTCAAGGTCATAAAGGTCATCATATAGGTCAATTACTTCTTATATGCATATAATAAGGTCCATTTTGTGTCTAATCCAAGACTATTACATGAATGGAGGAATTTTAAAATCAATGGGCAAAATAAGCTCGGCCCAAATGCTCCCCTCTTGTTACTCTCCTTTGCATCAGTTATATATTACTATGTAATATTCTAGTCTATTCGTATTTGGAACGAAGTGGTTTTGTTTGATTGAATTTAATAGTGTCTATTTTATATTTCTATAAGTTGGTGTGTTTCACAGAGAGTAATTCTTTATTTACAATGTCTTTTTTATGTGCAGGACATCTCTATAAGTAATACATAATCTAATCGTGTTTAGATGTATGCACTATATAATGTTAAGTAATTATTGTTTTTATTAATTACTCGTATCTTTTGATATAATATGTAAAGTATATAAGGTCAGACACCTGCAAGTAAATGTGTTCTTTGTTTCATATGAGCTTTTTCGTTTTTAAAGCATGCTTAAGCAAGCTTAAATTATTTCACGTTTTGTCCTCTGTTCAAAGATCTACGCGAGGCCAATGGAGAAAAAAAGAGAAAAAACTCGGTAGGTGGGGTGCGCGGGTGTGGGGGGGGGGGGGGGGGGGGGGAGCGGGATGTGTGTGGGGGAGGGGGAGGGTGTGTGGTGTCGAATAATGAACATTACAATTTACACTTTATAAACAAAGCTGGGGCCCAGAATTGATCTGTATCATACAAAATCTACAATCTCACACTTATATAGCGTTTTAAAAGAAGAGAAACAATGGAACTACGTATTATACGGTCTACTTTCGAATGCACCATAGACTGACCCCCTGTTACTCTGTAAATTCAGTAGGGAATTGCTAAGATTCGATTATACAAATAGTATTGACTCATATGCAGACAATTTTGTCTGATAAATCAGCCCATTTATATTATACTATCCAATACATGGTCGATCATGTATCTCTATCCCCAGTACACTAAAATCAATCCCCGTACACTGATTTACGATTTATAGCTATCCCCCGTACATTTCATCGCAACATATAAAGTCAATTATCAATGAAGTTTCAAAACTACACATGCCCATTTTTAAGGTGATAAAGTTGATATGATAATGAACAAATTTGCTGATTCAAAATTTCGATAACACATAAAAGCGGAACAGTTACAAAATATTGGCACAAATATGCATCGTTCGTACGTGATCAGGACACTTTGTTTTGATTATTTAAAACAATTACGAAATATATGGCACTTTTCATATATTGCTGCTTACTTCAGCAACATTCAGCTTTTTGCTCCCACCGTTGGTTTATACGAGTACTATATAATAACACAGAAATATAGAAATAAACAGACGTCGATCAGCAAAACATATCACATTCTGATCACTTTAGCAGCTATATCTGGTGTAGGGTGTATCACCGTGATCAACGTGACCTGTGTATTTGTTCATTTAAATTGTTTCACAGCCTACGATAGGTCAGGACAATAGCCCAGTTCGGTAATTATTTAAAAAGAGTATGTCCCTTTAAATTTTTTTCAGCTTTTAGCCCAATTTGCTCACAGGAAGTTGGATATTACAACTATGTCTAAGAGTAATAATGTGCGTACCCAATAGTATGAACCCTTACTGTAAATCACTGTTAGACACACTTTGAACGAGCAAATTTTATTATTCAATTAAATATCAGATGACGAGGCGCGCTCAATAACGTTTTTGTATGAAGTAAACATGTAAAGCAGGTTTTTCATTAATTGTGTTTTGGTTTTATTTTTGTTCCAAAACAACAAAGAATTACCACAACAGTTTTGTATTTAGTACAGCTAAATTATTATTTTTCTTCATTGAAGTCAAGTACGTTGTATTTTTTTTTAGCTATAACCTAGATAACATTCAATATAGCAATGCTAAACAAAGAAATAACTTTAATCTGGCCTCAACTTATATACCTAACTGCTCGGTCATGTAGCATGTCAGCAGTAAATAAGCGAGCTTTCGACCAGTTAGCGTTAGGAAATATGTCTTAACAAGCTCTTCGGTTTTGAGATAAGAAAAGCAATTTGCTCACAGGAAGTTGAACATATGACAACTCTGTATTTTTCACTAAAGGTAAGCAAACGATGTTACCGAACTGGGATATATTACTTTGTTATGTAAAAAAAGTTGTTATCACAATAAAATTACACACTGACCATTACTCAGTGAATGATCAGTGAACATGTTGAAAAGGATTAATTGTGTTGACAACAAAAGATGAATAGATTGTTTATAACAGGACACTTTTGTGTAGGTAAGGAATATTGCGGAAAAAAATGTTTTTATTAACTCTTTATGGATATATTTTCCTATTTCTTCCTTATTCTACCTAAATTGGTATGTAAAGATTTTATATTGCAAATTAAGTGAAAGTAATGTGTCATCTGTTAATTATGTTAGTTTGAAATTTCCCTAAATAATTCAATGATATTTAAAAGACATTACATTACAGGCACCTTAATGTTTGCATGTACTAGACACACATACACAGGACAATTTAGTAAAAATATATATAGATATTGACAATCGTGTGTTTTTATTGCATTTACACATTGGCATTTAATGAATATATAGAGGATCTTACATGAGTGACTGTGTATTACAGATTTTAATAATCGAGTTGGATAAAACGAGCTTATTAAAGTCAATAATACACAGTCACGAATGTAAGATTCTATTTATCACATAACACACCTACGACGTGATAGTTTCACTTAAATCTTGTCAGTTTACCTTGTATACGGCGGCCATTTTAAAGAGAAATCATTACATCGTGTTAGTGTTTTCATGACGTCAGCTACGTTACGCGGCTGTAACGCGTTCGCCCAACAAATAATGCGACACCGTAAACTAAATTTAACGTTACTACATGCATTTTATAAAGTAAGATTTCAAATAAGGATCAATATTTAAGGTGCCTATAATATACCATACAAACAATGAGATTAAATGTACTGTACACAAACAAAGTGATTCGGTCCTCATTTGCATCTGTAACACACTAGCGTATTACGAGAAATAAGTCATGGCTTTATAACACTCTCAGAAGCCATGATATGTGATAAAAGTAGATATCAAAGTGTGTAATACATAAAAAAATAGTCACGTGAACAATAATTCTACGTTATGTAGATGTATCACGCTATAATCATTCTATCTTGTTCAAAGACAGATATTAATTTAGAGTGGTATATTGTAGGCTATTAGTGGACAGGATATAATGGCATTTTTGTGTAATTTTCATAATAAACTTGAAAATGGTATGGTATTGGTGCTCTTGAAATAAATCCTGATTGGATTTACTTGCCTTTTTATTGTTTGTCTTCTGACAGTATTATGCAATGAATGTTTTTGAAAAGATGATTTCTTCGTGCGATATAACTGAAGACACCCGGAAATGCACGTGCATTTCATAACATCAATGTGGAATGCACTAAATCCAGATATGCACGTAACAAAATCTTATTTTTTTTGTCAACTCGTTATATGGATTATATCATGTTTTTGTCCAACATTTTTAAAAGGATTTGTGTTGTGGGGCATTTTCGTTGACCGTGAGTATAAGGATTTAATTAATTAATTAATCGTTTCAACAGAATTTTAAAAAAACAACAACATTATATGATGATAAAGATGAAGAAAGGAAAACGAAAAAAAAATATATATAAAGAATAAAAACACTACACAAATATATAATTCATTGATGAAATCATTGGAGGTGTAATACCGTAGTCCCTTGATAAACTTAATTGATGCACTTATTTACGAAATGTGCTGTACGCGTTTATCAGTTTAATAAAAGAGAAGAGTCGAAATAGCAAAGTGGTCATTGTTTTATATTATTATATTAAGATTGTATATTATTATGTTATTAATTGTAATGTTTGATGTACATTTTTGTCTAAATTTAATTATTTTATTATTATTTATTACGCACGAGTGTTGCAACTCTTGTCAAAACAATCTTCCATGCATTAAGTGGGGGTCATATTGATTGGCACCCTATGTGAGGTCCAATATGTCCGCGGACACATTGGCACGTTGCGTACATATTGCCACCCTACAAGTGTATTATACATACCTTGTTGCACATAATGTCAGTTGCAGTGTATAATAGGTATGCCTTGTAAACAGTGAACACTGTGGCACCAAATAAACGTAAATACTTTTTATGTTGTTTATTTTCTGGCGGCCAATTTCTGAAAGCTAAAAACTGAGGATGGATTCCTTCTAGTAAATTTCTTGACTGACTATAATTCAATTTTTATGTTTTATAAAATAGGTTGCAACTTGTCACAACTGAGCCAGTTAGAATGAAGCCATTTATACGGCGTATGTTTGACCGCATTTTGTTTATAATTTATGACGAACATTGTGTTTATTATAATTAATAATTAGAAAAGGAGCAATAAACAATCATGACAAAGATTCAATTCTGGTAGTTTTAAATATACTAAAACATATTTTATTAGACTCATCACACTTCGAAGACAGTCCTTCTAAACGATGGTCTTGTATATTTTCTATCTGCAGGTCAAACATGCGTGTACAAGGGACAGGTGTATAACGACGGTGACCATTTTAAGGATCAGTGCAACAACTGCGTGTGCGTAAATGGCTCAGTTAGCTGCTCGGATATGTCGTGTCGTAAGTAATGGATATGTGTACCTAGTTAACTCGTACATCGTTTTTTGAAAACGTTTCACGCGTAAATAAATAATGAAAATGGGATGCCTTGGAAGCAAAAAACAAAATCAAAGGAGAAAAACAGCAGTTTCTTTTTTTTGAGTCTGTTCATGAGAGGTAATTTAAGGTAGTACAACAACTCTTACGATATCTTGCACCGACGTAAGCCGCATTACGTGGTTCGGGTATTAACTTTCATACCCCACCCAACCCCTTTTCCAAGAAGCGAAAACTGGGTTGGCTGGGGTATGAAAACACCTTAATTTTGGCTTAAAACGTTTGCATATTGTAAAATTAAAAAATGTAATAGGTAATTTTAAACAGGTTATCGCATTCTTTCAGTATTTTTTTTAAACATGTTCTATGGTCGAAATATCCGTTATAAAATCCTGCTAATATAAGTTTGGCGGGACCACGTAATGCGGTATTCTACTTAAAAGCCACACATATTTGGCTTGATGATACCAAACGGACCAGTAAGCAATAATACTACTGAAAACTTCGCTTATTTGTTATATTCGTTTTAATCGTTTAGCACGTCAACACTAGGACAGAGAACATACAATGTACGTGCAAACCAACATTATTATTATTATTATTATTTTCAGTGAAGATATAAGACAAATATAATGCTATGAATAATTATAAATAAAGGGACTAAAGGCAACCATGCAGAAGTATAGGTATCAATCACCCCAAGCAAACATAATGTACGTGTGTGTTTAAGTTCATGGCAACTAGGCCTCATTATCTATTCGCTCCGTGTGGTTGCCGGGGCCCCGTTTGGTCACGGGGCAAAGAATACGGCCACTTCAGATCCCTTTGGAGGGGTAGGCAGAGGGGTAAAATCCCCCAAAATTCATGTTCATTTTATCATTTTTTGTTCATGTTCATTAAAGATCTTCATCATGATCCCTGCATTGTGTCAGGTGCCATCTCGCTCGCATCAAAGAGCAGTGGCAGAAAAACAATAACGTGGCTCCAGCGTAAATGGAGTTTCTACAATAGAATTTGCAGCAACTCTGCAGTTCAGGGTGAGAAGGTTCTAGGCCCATTTTCCATATTTTATCTCGATGTACATGGAAGATGAGCCTGGCATGTTCATGCCTGCTAGGCGCCATATAACCTTTTCATGTGTTGGTGCGCCTTAAAACCCCAATTCAATTCATTATCTATGCTATGTTATTGTTGATTAGTCGGGTTTGTGTAATACATTTCATTTATAGTAATTCAAACCATGTGTTAACACTAAAGGTACATTTGATTGCAAAATTAACTACAGATGCTTTAATAATTACGATTTAACAAAAACAAAACGGCGAGTTTTCCAGGAAACAAAGGTGTTCATCAAGTATTAAACCGAAGGTAACTTACATTTGTCCTTCTTTAGTGAATTTTATGAAACTGAAGAAAAGTATGGCTGATTTTAATTGTATTTGGATTGACACCCATAATTCTCCACCAGATAACAGCGATTCCATTTACGATAAGAATGCATTTCTTCTATTTTTAAACCTATATAATGATCACTATAATGTAGTGTTAAATATATATTTTATAGTAATTTCTCACCGAAAAACACAACCAATACCAAAATATCCATCAAATGGCTACAAGAAGTTGCAGTGCTGAACAACCTTTATATATCTATTGAGAAAAACGTTAGTAATCGTGTTTGGTGAGTTAAAAATGGTTTCATGCAATACTCATGATACTGCTGTCCTATAATTTTCAATAATGCAGTATGTAGGAGCATCCTTATTAAAGAAATCTTAAACTTAAATAATTTCTGTGCAGAAATATTGGTCTTGATAAAGAATAATATAAATATTACCGGTTTCAAAATAAGTTCCAAAGAACACATAATCTCACAATATGCAGATGACACTACATTAGTACTGGATGGTTCTGAAAAATCTCTAAGACACACTCTTAAATCTTTAAAATTTTATTCGAGAGTCTCCGGCCTTAATATAAATTTGGACAAAACTAAAGTCATTTGGATAGGTTGTAGAAAACGATGTAACGTTAAAATATGTAGAGAATATGAACTGTGCTGGGAACATGACTCCTTCACTCTATTAGGTATTACATTTTCTGTGGACCTAGACCAAATATGTACTATAAATTATAAAAATAAAATTGAAGAGATAAATAATCTTTTGATTAGCTGGTCAAAGAGGATTCTCTCACTATTTGGTAAAATTACAGTTATAAAGAGCCTAGCAAATCCAAAAATAACTCATCTTATTTCAGCATTACCCAATCCCCACCAACAGGTAATAAAGAGAAAAAGCTAGGCGGTTTAAGAATGATCGATATCGAATGCTTTTTTAAATCTTTGAAAATAACCTGGATGAGACGGCTTCTAAAAAATGAAAATAATTGCTTGAACATTGATCAAGAAATGTACCCATGGGTAAAGTAGTTCAGTTTCTTTGGCATAAACTATATAGGTAAACATCTAAAAACATTAGATAATCCTTTCTGGAAAGATGTCTTTGAAAGTTATAAATATTATCTACGTAACATTCCACCAACCTCATGGTATCAGTTTCAGGTGTTCCTTTATGGTAGAATGAAGATATAAAAGTCGAAGGCTCAACATTTTTTTCAACCACTGGTTCTCGAAAGGAGTTATTTCCATCAATGACCAGATCGATGATAACGGCAATCTATTACCTTTTCAGGTCTTTAAAGAAACTTATGGGATAAAATCCAATTTTTTAGAATATGAAGGTGTTATAGCATCAGTTAAAAGGTTACTATGCTCACATAAATTCCCACAGTTTATAAGCAAAGGTAAAAACCCTTCAATCCCATTTTCTCTATCGACATTAAAGGAAGCAGATCAATCTATGATGCAATGCTAATAAAAAATATAATCCCATCGGCGGTAACAAAGTGGAACGAAGAACTTTATAGTAGACACCTGAATTGGTACAAACTAGTTGCTTCAACATTTATATAAGACACCAATGGTTTCGATACCGGCTCAACCATAGGATCGGGAGAGGTCTTACATAGGCATTGCCTGTTGTCCAATCCCATTCAGTACTTGAATAAAATATTGTTTAAATTAAAACCATAGGATTTTGGGTACCAGTTATTTACTTAAAAAAATGAACATTGCTGATTCAGATATGTGTACTTTTTGCAAAAAAACTGTAAAAACAATTAAACATCTCTTCTATGACTGTGAAGTTTCAAAATTGTTTTGGTCAAGCTTGTTCTGCTCAACCCGGGGCTAGAGGGCGTGAGCGGTAGCTAGCATAATTTCACTACCGCTCATGAACAGTCTCAATCAAACCGAGACTGAAATATTTCATATGTGTCGTGCTCGGCCGTTTCCAAAGGTCCATTATTATACTCTTTTTCATTAACAGCAAATGCACTGAGACTGTAACCAACTGGTCGGACTCCGATATTTTATTAGGGAATGACAAAATAGATATTATACTAAATAAGATTTTAGTATTAGAAAAATATCATATATTCTTTCAAAAACAAAATAATTCTGCATCATCCTGTACAAATTGTATTTACTATTTAAAAGCAGTTTATAAAACTCATAAATACATTGCTTATACAAACTCAAAATATACATATTTTAATAAAAATGGGGCCGATATGAGAATATCTTTGCTGAACCATAATATTGTGAATCTAGACACTTGCTGCAATATATAGCATTTACCTTTTCCCCTTCTATTTTCTACATTATCTTTTTTCAAGTATGTTTTTCCATTATACAAATATTTCTTTCTCTAGAGTATAATTACCATGCCATTTTTTTCTACCAAAAACCTTCACTATGTTTCTTCTTCCAAAATGTATTGAATGAATGTTTGTGTAATAAAGGGGTATGACAAACACTAAACTTTAAAAAACAATTCATTCTTCTACTGCTTTTAATAATATACTCTATTATGTTATAATGATAACTATATACCTGTCATTACCCCTTAATAATCTACATCATGATGTGCGATATAGCATATACATTTTTCTTGTATAAGTAAAGATAAGTAATCATACACAACATAATTCATAAACCTAGAAAAAAACTTTCTATCTATTACTTGGTCATGGGTGTCATGGATGGAGTACAAGTTAATAATTTACAGAGCTTTATATAAGCTGAGTATATGAGGCTAAAAGCTAAAAATCTACACACCTTTAGATACAAAAAAAGGAGATTCATAGTCTTCAGGCAAACATCCTCAGTTTAAAAATATCATGCCACATACAATTCTAAATACTCTTAACGTTTATAAAAAATCATGAGGCATATTCTATTTATTTGAAACCATAAATACTTGTTACAGGCTATAACTCTCTGTAACAAAAAAGGCGAGATCATACGAGTTACAGCTCTTAAAACAGTTCTGTAAACGATGTTTTTAACATTAATATGATTACAACGCTGTCGCAACCAACTCAAATTATTAAAAAACAAATCTTACCCATGACCTGACGAAATGGTACAAAGTGAAAATTCCCCAGTTAACAACTCTCTTATGAAAATTTAACACTTCTGTTACTGTTTTGTATTGTTTATAAATAAATGCATACACTATTGTAAGGTGTGCATCGGGGATGGCTCTCCCCGACCCTTCCCCGACCCCGATGCACGAATGACGGGGAGAATAAATAGATCACCAAATTGGTGGTTGAAAATTAAAAAAAATAAATATATATATACTTAGTTGCAAAAAAAACTGGACACTTTGAATTTTTTTCTTTACACCCCGTCCTCTTTATCAAGCGACAGTCCCTTAATGATCGACCTATTGAAAAACAAATGACAACATGATATTGGCAATGTAATGATAAAAACGTTGGTACCAAACATGGCATATTCGTTGTAGAATTTGTCAATTTAATTCTAAAACAACTTTATACAATTAAATCTAAACAAAACTCAGTGTCCACTTTCTTTTGTAACTGAAAATATATATTAATATTGTATATGATTATGTTATTAATTATTATGTTTGATGTACAAGTTTGCCTAAATTTAATTATTTTATTATTTATTACGCATGGGTGTTGCAAATTACACGTTACACTCTTGTCAAAACAATCTACCATGCATTAAGTGGGGGTGGTCATATTGATTGGCGCCCTACATGAGGTCCAATATGTCCGCGGACACATTGGCACGTTGCGGACATATTGGTGCCCTACAAGTGTAGTATACATACCTTGTCGCACATACTGTGAGTAGCAGTGTACATTAAGTATGCCGTGTAAACAGTGAACACTGTTTGCACCAATTACACGTCAAAACTTTTTATGTTATTTTTTTCTGGCGGCCATTTTCTGAAAGCTAAAAACTGAGGATGGATTCCTTTTAGTAACTTTCTTGACTGACTATAGTTCAATTTATATTATATAACATAGGTTGCAAATTGTCACAACTGAGCCAGTTAGAATGAAACCATTTATACAGCGTATGTTTAACCGCATTGTTTATAATTTATGACGAACATTGTGTTTATTATAATTAATAATTTGAAAAGGAGCAATAAACAATCATGACAAAGATTCAATTCTGGTAATTTAAATATACTTAAACATATTTTATCAGGCTCATCACACTACGAAGACAATCATTCTAAACGAAGGTCTTGTATATTTTCTATATGCAGGTCAAACATGCGTGTACGAGGGCCAGGTGTATAACAACGGTGACCATTTTAAGGATCAGTGCAACAACTGCGTGTGTGTAAATGGCTCAGTTAGCTGCTCGGATATGGCGTGTCGTAAGTAATATATATGTGTGCCTAGTTAACTCGTACATCGTTTGAACGTTGCACGTGTAAATAAATAATGAAAATGGGATTCTTTTGAAGCGAAAAACAAAAACAAGAGAGAAAAACAGCGTTTTGTTTTTGTGAGTCTGTTCATGAGAGGTAATTTAAGGTAGTACAACAACTCTTAAACCCACTTGCACCGACGTAATCCGCATAACGTGGTTCGAGTATTAACATTCATATCCCATTCAACCCCTTCCAAGAAAACACATTATTACGTTCACTCTTTTTCTGCGAAAAAGGTACATGTATATGCATGCACTCTCACAAACAGGTACTTGTACTGTTTATTACTATGTATTTATATAAGTAAACATGCTCTAACATGTCTAATACAATGGATATTGTCTTGATATATCAGGGTACACCAGGATTTTCCAGAATAATCTAAAACTGCTCGTATACCTGATAGGTCATATCAACAAAAATATGGGATTAGCACAGTGTTCGTCAAGTCTAAAATGTGAATTAACATTTCAATTCACCACTGATTTATATTAATACTTAAATTAACCCTGGTGCATAACCTAGCATTTATTATTTAGCAGAATGAATTTACTTATTAATAAGTAGTGTTCAAGGCTCATTTGTTATATGTTAATCCCACTGAAAAGAACATACCCCTATTTGTCAATTTTAAGTATCCGGATACTTGTTTAAATAAGTTTACGTTGTTTTTGGAGTACTATTTAACAATGATTTAAGATGATATGAAAATATGGAAAACAGTTTATTCTATCTAATGCAATAAGCCGATGGCAAAGTTATACTGGTTTTTGTTTTCCTGTGCAATGCTTAAATTTCCGAAGAAAGTGTTGCTTGCTTTAAAATGTTCTTGCTGTCATTTGACATGGATATTTCATATACCATAGAGGGGTAGTGGGGCAAGGGGACAGGGTATTGTGGGGGAGGGTGTGCGGCTCCAGTATCTGAGATTAGTAGGGCAAACTTTTAAAAACGCATCAAGCGAAGCAAACTATACCAAGCATGTTTGCATCCATTTTAAACAAAGCTTTTTTCTTTTTATATATGTATATTTCCGACCTACCTACCCATCTGAAAAATCTAGGGTCGGGTTTGGGCTATTGGATATATTTTTTTAAGCGTGGCCTTGACAGGTTCCTTTCATTCTTTAATAAGTTCAACCATATTCCTAGAGCAACTCTCTTAATTATTTTAAAACACCCTGTTAACTATTTTCATCCACATTTCCAGCATGTGTGTATAAGGGAATCACGTATTCGGATGGTACAACATTTAAGGATTTGTGCAACACATGCACGTGCCGAAATGGATTAGTAGGCTGCACGAAAATGGCGTGTCGTAAGTACTAGATGTACATATCTAAAATAATTCACCTCATATTGTAAACAATTACGGATACATGCGACATGTACATTTGTATTAGTCGGTTTCGCATGCATTAAGGTCAGCAAATTGATGTAATATGTTATAATATATATATATATGGTAGAGAAAATTATACATCGAACGAAAAAACCTTTCAAACCACTGGACCCAGAAAGGGTGAATGAACAATAGATACAAAGTAAATATGGTATGGAAAATTGTTGTTCAACAGTGCTTTACTCCCAACCTTTTATCGCCTATACGGCTTCATCAGAGACTTACAAACATAAAACATAAAACATAAACGTACAGCAATACACTTGTGAAAGAATATACGAAATCAAAAGAAACTAAACTATTAGTGTACCTCTAATGGCGCCCATCAAACGAAGTCTATAATATACTATAATATACTATAAGATACTATAAAACTGCGTATTTCTCGTTAAAACTATGCATATTTCTGATAAGAACTAATTGGCTCAGGAAGACTCCCGCTGGGGTTCAGGATCTGTTACTGATCAGAAACTGCTACTACTGTCGCTATATCATTGGCGGATGCTGGTTTATACGCCGACAATTTTTCAATAGTGAATGATTTATAAATATGAATTAAATAATACTTATAAAAAGAAACAGTTTAAAAGATAATTTAAAGCGTCTTTTGCTCATAAAACAAATAAATATACTGGGTGGCTTTGAATTATAATGTATGCTTTTTGTAAAGAAGTATTTTAACATGAATATACTCATTACGCTTAAATTATACACAAGAGGCATAATCAGTAATCTAAAACACTGAGGTTGTTAAACTCGCAAATGAAATAGTGTGTCTAAATTAACTGTATCAAGTTCATGGCGAGGATTTCTTCATTTACATTGTCCCGTTTAACTGGGATGACAGTAGGGTAAGTGTAAGGTTTGGTGCACCCTAGAACCTGGTTTAAACCCCCAGCGGCCTTTTTGCCACTGACCGCTCCAAGGCGGCAGCCCTACTGTCAACCGTTTTGTGTTTGTGACGTCATATGCCTTTATTATTACTATTGCCATTCTTGTTTGTCTTTTTGCGTCTTTTTGGGTTTACTGTGTTCTGTGAAAGCTGCATTTCCTGTTCGACTTTTATACTTACTTTTGAATAAGGAAAGAAAGAAAAAAATCACAAAAACGTTATACAATAAATATCCCGGTAAAGGATACTGATAAAAATAAGTTTAGCAAGCAAACTGAAGGGCAAATTCATGTGCGCATATTCTAGGCTATGCGTGGCAAAGGTCATTAACATTTCAATTAACATAATTAGATATATATGCAGGGTATTGTGTTTTAAGTGATATCTGAGAAGACACAAAACAAAATGTTTTAATCTACCTGCTTGACAGATATTATAAATTCGTTCTTATTTCAATGCAAAGGGAGGTAATTTCAAATGTTCTGGTTCGTTATTGCATTATAATGACATGGTAAGTTTTCATTGATTTTGCGGTTTTTATAACCTGAGAGTTATCTCCCATTTAGTTAAAAGAGTGTATTTCTTTTTTAAAAACACAAATGATAACAATGTACTTTTGATTTCCATATTTTTACATTTTCAAATGTAATTGCTTGATGATCAAAAATATCTCCAAGAAAGAAACACTATAAAGAAAATAATATATAGATAGTTATAACATATTATAGTAATTTGCTGAAACTTTTATATTTTGCTATTCATAATAATTATTGTAAATTTAAGATATTAATATACAAAATAATAAGGTTGACATTGCTTTTCCTAAAACGTGTTTAAGCATTTATAACTGTATTGCCAACCTATTGTATTGCACTGTGTTTTGTCCTCGTGCGCTTTCTAGCTCTTTGGCTTATCTGAATAAAAGTTATCAAGTTGCCACATGTCAGAGTGGACGTCAACCGGGCGACTAACAATGCTGGGACGGGGAATAGAACACGCGTTGCAATGACGAAAGTTGAGTGCGCTACCTACTGCACTACCTGAATGCACAGAAACTAAATAAAACAATTTTTAAGTATCTATCCCCTCAACAACATCCAAATTTACAACATATGCACACCGTTTCTAAACCTACTGACGACGAGGTATATATATATATATATATATAACTTGCATATTTTGAGAATCCAATCTCTATAGACACAATATTTATAGACGGCTTTAACTAACAGGACAAACCCCAAAACTGGAGCGTCGAATTAAGAGTTACCAACCCATAATTAATTTTACACATATTCATTCACGGGTATTTTAAGAACGCGTTAAATAACCCTATACATTTAATCGGCACATACACATTATTATATGACCTGAACACATGAATAGAGTTTTGATCAACGGTTTTGTAGTTTAATGTGTCGAATTTGGCGGGTTAGTTTCTTTAAGTAAGTTATATTGCAAATTTACATGACATACACATATTACCAGATCCATATATATATATACAGTATTCATAGAAGAGTTTTTATTTCAGAAACCATTGCTACTACGGGCATTAGAATGAGCTTTTTTCAAACACCTTTTGAATATTAGCGTTCAAATTGTTCAATGATAAAGTGGCAACGTAGGAACGAGTGTCCATCCGCATTTTATTTTATGCATTTGTTTATGTGAATAATTTACAGCACCAAAACCGGGACATTGTCCTGTTGCTCATGGTTTTGGTATTTGTGTGTCCCTGTGCAATTCTGACTACTCCTGTATTGGTACCGCGAAGTGCTGCAGTAATGGATGTAGTCACGTGTGTACAGGTAAAGACACAAAGTAAACAACACACTTTCCCAAAAACACAACCCAAACAACACAATTTTCCACACAATAGTCTCAAACGGCACAATTTTCCATAAAATAAAAAGTGAAAGTGGACCTTTGGAAATGGCCGAACACGACACTTACGAAATATTGCAGTCTCGGTTTGATTGAGACTGTTCATGAACGGTAGTGAAATATGCTACCTACCGCTCACGCCCTCTAGTCCCGGGTTGAGAAGAACTCAGTATTCATAAAATCAATAGTACATAACTTTAACCACATCTCAAACGACCAGTTTTTCAACCACACACATTTAAAACGACACAACTGTCAACACAAATCTCAGCAAATTTAGCTCAAGCTTAAAAAATGTATATTTTTTAGAAATGTTTTCGGTATAATATCTGCAAACAAATTCTTTGGAGAGGTTTGCTGCTATTTTATTGGTAATAGTTTGGGTATTTAGCTTTTAATCATAGAAAAGGCTATTTCAATCATACACTTGCAACCCGTAATTATTGTCTTTTAATTATACTCGCCCCTTATGGGATGGCGAGTTGTCCGTCGTCCGTCCGTCGTCCGTCGTCTGTCCGTCTGTTAACTTTTACCTCGATAAGACGATAGGGCCTTCATGTTTCATCCGATCATTACCAAACGTTAATAGATTGTTAATATCTATGAAAGCTCGGACAAGTTCGAAAATCAGCAGGATTGGACCAGTAACCGCAGATTTATGGGCCTTGATTTAGTTAAAAATGCTATATTTTGCTTTGTTAAGACAATAGGGCTTTCGTTTTTCATCCGATCTTTACCAAACTTTACCTGACTGTTAATATTAATAAAAGTTCGGACAAGTTCGAAAACCAGCCAAATCTGATCAGTAACAGCGGAGTTATGGCCCTTGATTTAGTTAAAAATGCTATATTTTGCCTCGTTAAGACGATAGGGGTTTAATTTTTCATCCGATCTTTACCAAACAGTACCTGATTGTTACTATCAATAAAAGCTTGGACAAGTTTGAAAACCAGCCAGATCGGCCAGTAACAGCGGAATTATGACCCTTGATTTAGTTAAAAATACTATATTTTACCTCGTTAAGATGATAGGGGCTTCATTTTTCATCCGATCTTTACCAAACTTTACCAGATTGTTATTATCAATAAAAGCTCGAAGAAGTTCGAAACCCAGCCAGATCGGACCAGTAACAGCGGAGTAAATGTCCTTGATTTAGTTAAAAATGCTATATTTTGCCTTGTTAAGAGGATAGGGCCTTCATTTTGCACCAGAGTTAAGGCCACTGATTTTCTGAAATATGCTATATTTTGCCATAAGAGGATAGGGCCTTAATTTTTCATCCGATCTTTATCAAACTTTTCAGATTGTTAATATCAATGAAAGCTCGGACAAGTTCGAAAACCATCCAGATTGGACCATTTCCACTGGAGTTATGGCCCTTGATTTTCTGAAATATGCTATATTTTGCCTATTTATGACGATAGGGCCTTCTTTTTTTTTATAGCTTTACTGGCCACGGGCCAGCACTGCTTTTGGGATGGTGTGTTGTCCGTCGTCCGTCATCCGTCCGTCCGTCCGTCCGTTAACGTTTACCTCGTTAAGGGCCTTCAATTTTCATCCGATCTTTACCAAGCTGTTACAGATTGTTAATATCGATGAAAGCTCGGACGAGTTTGAAAACCATCCAGATCGGAACAGTAACAGCGGAGTTATGGCCCTTGATTTAGTTAAAAATGCTATATTTTACCTCGTTAAGACGATAGGGCCTTCATTTTGCATCCGATCTATACCAAACTTTAACATATTGTTAATATGAATAACAGCTCGGACAAATTCGAAATCAAACCAAATCGGATTAGTAACGCCAGAGGAATGGCCCTTGATTTAGTTCAAAATGCTTTATTTTGCCTCGTTAAGTCGATAGGGCCTTCTTTTTTTATCCGATCTTTACCAAACTTTAACAGATTATTTATAATAATAAAATCTCAGAAATGTTTGAAAATCAACTAGATCGAAACAGTAACAGCGGAGTTATGGCCCTTGATTTAGTTAAACATGCTATATTCTTCCTCGTTAAGTCGATAGGGCCTTCATTTTTCCTTCGATCTTTACCAAATTTTAACGGATTATTTATATTAATAAAATCTCAGAAAAGTTCGAAAATTAGCTAGATCGGACAAGTAACAGCTGAGTTATGGCCCTTGATTTAGTTAAAAATGCTATATTTTGCCTAGTTAATACGATAGGGCTTTCATTTTTCATCTGTTTTTTACCAAACTTATTTTTTTTACATTTCTTTAAATATATATTATATATTTTGTTTAGATGTTTTTTTTTTATTGTTTTTTTTTTTATTTTTTTTTTTATTTTTTTTTTTATTTTATTTGTTTCATTGATTGATTTTTTAAAAAAAAAAATTAATATTATTTATTTTTTTTAAATATTTATTTATTTGTTTTTTCCAAAAAGAATTATTTCATATTTTTTTTTTAATTCCTTTTTTTTCTTCATTTTTTTTCTTCGTGTTAATGCCGTGTTAGCAGGAAGCATTGCTATGATTTTTAGTTGTGCCTATTGCGTTTTTTCCGGTTCGGTTTTTGATGGAGTTACGGCCCCTTAACATTTTTACTTTTGAATTTCTTGTCGGCGCTACTCCTCCTTAACGCCTTGTTGGATTTCGACGAAACTTGGCAGGAAGCATCGGTAAGATGTCTAGTTGTGCAAGACGCGCTTTTGTTCCAGTTCGCTTATTTATGACGGAGTTATGACCCTTTGACATTTTTACTTTACATTTTTTATCGGTATTATTCCTTCTAAACGGCTTGTTAGATTTCTACAAAATGTGGCTGGAAGCCTCAGTAAGATGTCTAGTTGTGCAAAGCGCGGTATATCAATGAAATCTTGGACAAGTTTGAAAACTGGCTAGATCTTTAAAAATGCTATATTGTATTTTCTTTTGTTAAATCTGTAGTTACTTCATTTTTTATGTGATCTTTACCATAAGTGTTTTGAATGTTAATATAAACCCCACCCATTTTTATGAGCGATCTAAGGCCATCCTATCCCTGTTGTTTTTTCATTGTTTTAAAAGAAGTGATGATGGGAATTTTATGTCGACAAATCTTGATATAAGAGCCGTTTTAGCCAGTAGAGCATCTTGTTTTTAATAGAATGGCATTTTGTTTTTAAACAAATGCACTTAAATGTCATCTCAGCAAACTGCAAACTCCATTGTTTTTAGTTACTAAAATGTTTACAAACTTTCATTTAAGCATCATTGACCTTTTTATTTTTAAGTCCAGCCCCCGTTAGGCGAGACATGTGAATCCGCGGATTTCTTGTTTTATTTTTTGATATGATATTTTTTTATTTTTTTATTTTTAAATATATATATATATATATTTTTTTTTTTTTTTTTTTTTCATTATTTTTTTATTTGATTTTTTTTAATTACATTTTTCTTTTGTTAACGCCGTGTTAGCAGGAAGCATTGCTATGATTTATAGTTGTACCTACTGCATTTTTACTTTAAATTTCTTGTCGGCGCTACTCCTCCTTTACGGCTTCTTGGATTTCTACGAAATTTAGCAGGAAGCCTCAGTATGATGTCTAGTTGTGCAAAGCGCGGTATATCAATGACATCTTGGGCAAGTTTGAAAACCAGCTAGATATTTTACTAACGACAGAGTTATGGCCCTTTATTTGCTATAAAAATGCTATATGGTATTTTCCTTTGTTAAATCTGTAGTTACTTCATTTTATATCTGATCTTTACGTCTCACACCACAATTAATTTTCCATAGGGTCCCATTGTAAGGTTTGTGTTCATGGCATAGAGATAAAAAAGATTTTGAAGCACAATTTTAGGCTTAAATTCTTCCTTGATCCAATATCTGCATGCTATTAACTTTTAACGAATATTTACCAGATTGACCTTTTTTTAATTTCTTGCTTGTGTGACACCTATCAAAATTCAGCGTAATAATATGACAAAAATACAACATGTGGTGATTCGACCCATGATGTCTAAAATGAGACAGAATTAGCTAGAAAGCTGATATCAACATGAAATTTTCTGTGATCTCTTCCTAAAATGCTGTAGATTAAGCATCTGGTAAAGATAAATCCATGTGTGCAATGTAAAGTCCTGTAAAAAGCAGAAAAAGGGAACTATGTTTTTAGACTACCTCCATCATCTGTAGGGCAGGAGTACTCAAGGGAGTTAATAGTGTCGTGAGTCCTTAAGGAGATTTTTTTTTCAAATCAGCACTTCAATAATAATACAAATTGTATAGAAATCAATTTCAAGCTAAGCAATGCAAAACGCTTGATTCCATTTTCAATGGTTCTAAAATTATTCAAATTTTAGTGACCCAGGGTAACGGTCAAAATTTAGGCAGAGTACCTTTAATATTTTGAAAACTGAAAATCTGCAGTGATGGTAGGGATTTTGCATTTTCTTGGTTATTTGTGCTCATATATGTCTGAAACTCTCAGAAATACATGAAAAGGTTTCTCTTTGTCTGAAAATAGCATGAAAATGGGTTAAAAAAAAAAAAATATTGAGAAAAATGCTGAAAATGATTAAATCAAAATAAGGGTCACCCTCGAAATCTGATTTTCTGACAAAATTATCAATCCTTCGCCTAAATTTTTGCATTTTTTCAAATAAGTCTCTCTTCATTGATACGTGTGATTGAATGACAATCCAATAGCTGTAAAATAAAGCTAAAATTATATTTATACTTGTTTTGGTTCTGAAAATATTCAATTTTTAGTGAAACGTGGTATCCTGTAAAATTCAGTTTATTCCTGCAATATGAAGATACCTTAAAATACCTATACATACACTGAAGGGATTTCTTAATAACTTGGTCAGTTTTGTCCTTACTTGTCTAAAACTTTCACAGATACAAGAACAAGTGCAACATTGTCTGAAAATAAGATGCTAAGCATATTCATTTTTGACAAAATGAATAAATTTGCAGGGAAATGATAGTATTGGTGGTTATCGATCAAAATTCCATTTCCAAAGCTGTGAATACATATAAACAGCCTTTTTTTATATATATATTTTTTTTTATGCAAAATTAATCTTCCATCCTGTTCTCCCATCAGTTTCTACAAAGAAAACACAAAACAAGGCTAACAAATGATATACAAAAGTATGCATAACAATAAGTTAGGACTGTATGATCTTCTGTAAAAAAAAGTACGCCAAATATAATGACATGCTTAAAATTGACAATAAAAGGTTTAGCGTAATTATGACATCATACACACATGTGTTTCCTGTGCAATTTCCTAGGAGATAAACACAACAACAGAGCAAACTTGGTGAAAACTATTTGTTTACCATACTTGAGAAAACATTTCTACAAGAAAAACATAATTCAAAAAGGAATTAAGAATGGCACGTTCTAATAGACATCAGAATAAGAAGTACAACAACTCTGGCTAATTTCAACGTGGTGTTTGTGAGAAAAGGCTAAAAAAAGACAGTGAAAGATGGAGAAATATTGACAAAGAACAACGTTACATCAGATTAGACCAAGGTCTATTTGACAGTACTTTCACTGTGGATGACACCACCGGTATGCAGAAATTTGGAAGTATTCACACGCAGGTGCCCAATTCTACCATACTGCGACCGCACCAGTCCGAGCCATCTCTAATAGAGAAAGCCGTGTTCGCCATAGAAGATAAGGAATCTGCCAAATCTGCTGAGTTGAACACTTACCGTCTTTTTATTTTGGAAAGACTGAGGACATGTTCTATGAGTCGTATATTAGTCATCACACATATCGACCGACTTGTAATGAGAAGCTGAAATTTGACTTGTCATACGAAGTCAAATGGGGTTTCGCTTGGCGCGAACGCTTAGTGTGTGCTGTCTGTGGATTTAAAAGCAAAAGCTATCACCTGTATGAAGAAATTCACACCTCAAAAAGGGGACCAAATGCTGCTAACATCAACTTTTCACTCCCAGCAGCATGTATGGATACACCTATTGGGAATTCATCAATGCGTTTCCTGATGACAAGCCTTCATACAGTACCACCAGCCGAAAGCGGTATGCAGAGACGCAGCAATACTGTAGCGGACACGGTTGAAAAGGTTGCGGAGGCTGGTTTTGCCCGTGTGCGCCAACAACTACGTACTCTTAACAAAGCATGTGGTCTTTCACCACAGCACGGAATTCCGGCTGCAATCGACAGCCAGTATAACAATGCTCTGCGCTCGGCTGGAGAAAGAACGCCACAACAGCCAGCCACTCAGGTAGTAAGTACAATGGTGGAACAATGCACAAAACATCAGAAAATCATAGCCATGACATTTGGAAACAAACTCAAATGTGGACAAAAGAACAATTTACATGAATCTGCTGTTATAGGTGATGAGAACAGGGAAGCACACAGACTCATGTCCAATATCCTTCAAAGTGAGCAGCCAATATTTGTTGATAAATTGACTACAGATGGTGACAGTCAGGCACACAAAGGAGTGTTGGCGGCAAGTTTAGAATACTCTAATAATGCAACCACAGAGCGACTAGCCGACATTACTCACCTGTCCAAGAGGCTCCTCAACCGACTGAAATCCACATCTTTTAGCGAAGAAATGTTCATGGGTACTACAAAGAAACACCGAACTTACCTACAGAGTCGCTTTGCGCGTGATATGTCCCACCGAGTTAATTTAGAATTTTCAAGTCTGCATTCTGCATGTGATGGAGACTTAGAGAAAATGAACAAATACTCACCTGGCATCACGCAATCAATTTTAGAATGCTACTCAGGTTGTTGTGGAACAACCTGCTCAAGACAATCATTTGTATGCTCTGGAAAGCCGCCTTTTAACTGGAAGATGGATTTCATTCCGGGCAATGCTAAATGTTTTGCAATGAACAATAATGACCGCCTGCTAGTCAAGAATGCAATAATGGGACTACGGTTAGGACCAGACAGCTTATCCAAGACTCGCTTCAAAAGCAGCACCAACAAAATTGAAAGCATAAACAGAGCATGCAATGTATCAAATCCTAAAGACACTACTTACCCAAGAAATGCTAAGGCACGCAAGTTTAGTGCAGGTCTTCGTGTAAACGAGGGTAGAGCAAATGCGAACTTGGAGAAGATGACAGTGTTAGGGGTTCCAATTCCCAACAACACGAAAACAGTCAAGGTCCTGAAAAATATACAAGACAGAGACGATTACCATAAAGAGCGTCAATCAACTCCCAAATTTAAACGCGACAGATTCATGAGAAGGGTGGCAAATTTCAACAAATATGATGAAATCCATCAAGCCGATACCTACAAAAAAGGCATGCTAGACACGTAAGGTTCGCGTCACTAAGGGTAAGATCAGACATTCGTAACCAGGACAAATAAATAAATAAGCATTCGATAAGTACCATATATAATATTAAATGATACTTTCCTGTCTTAATAAGCATGTAATCTAATTTTTGGGGACAATTATTTTTTTACATGTTAACATGACTGGGTGGGGTAAAAAATAATTATCAAAAATCACCTCAAAATATACAGTCTCTGTAATGTGCATGCCCAGAGCAAGTTTGAATTTTCTTACATTTCTTTCGACAAGAATTAATGGCTGGTGGTTCCAAAGAAAGATGGCAATAACGAATGCATAGTGAGTTATGGCACACATGTGAAACATCTATAACACCAGGAATACGAGGCAAATATTGCCTTGTGGTGCAAATATACATGAGTCTATGGGCATGAATAGATCCAACATGACCATCCGGATATGTAATCCATTGCCTGCCATACATGGGACTTCCTGCATCCTTCTGTTTGCTTCCATAAGCAGAATCCCAAAGCATACATCCTAAATTGTTGTTTACAGATGACTGATCTACTTTAGAGTACAATATCATCAAATATTTATCAAAAAACAGAGAATCTGGGTTATCAGCCATACTGAAATGTTTAAAAATAACTGATTATTAATATTTGCTCAAGAAAAGTTCCAATCAGAGTCATGTACCTGCTTTTCTTGGAAAAATCAGCATCACTGCAATTCTCAACGGTAAATTCACAGTTTTTGTTAACGTCTCACACCACAATTAATTTTCCATAGGGTCCCATTGTAAGGTTTGTGTTCATGGCATAGAGATAAAAAAGATTTTGAAGCACAATTTTAGGCTTAAATTCTTCCTTGATCCAATATCTGCATGCTATTAACTTTTAACGAATATTTACCAGATTGACCTTTTTTTAATTTCTTGCTTGTGTGACACCTATCAAAATTCAGCGTAATAATATGACAAAAATACAACATGTGGTGATTCGACCCATGATGTCTAAAATGAGACAGAATTAGCTAGAAAGCTGATATCAACATGAAATTTTCTGTGATCTCTTCCTAAAATGCTGTAAATTAAGCATCTGGTAAAGATAAATCCATGTGTGCAATGTAAAGTCCTGTAAAAAGCAGAAAAAGGGAACTATGTTTTTAGACTACCTCCATCATCTGTAGGGCAGGAGTACTCAAGGGAGTTAATAGTGTCGTGAGTCCTTAACCATATTTGTTTTGACCCCTCCAGCCATTTTTATGAAATTTCATTCAAAGAAGAAAGTGGGACAAATTAAAAATACCCTTGCCAGACTAGAGACAGCAAACGTATTGCCCATGATTACCAGGTGAGCGATCTAAGGTCATCCAAGCTATGTCGTTTTTGCAATGTTTTAAAAGAAGTTCTGATGGGAATTTTATGTCGACAATCCTTGATATAATAGCCGTTTTAACCACTAGAACGTCCACAGGCCCTCTAGATCCACATTTTCTGTATAGTTTACTAGTTTTTTGTGTATTTCTCTCTCACCGCTGCGGGTTCGAATCCCACTGGGAGCTCGACTTGTAAGTGAGGAAGAGTCGATTCTTACGGATGGCAAAAAAACGACCGCAATATATAACCTTACTTGTGTTGAAAATAAATGACGTAAAACACCACACACATAAAACAATTTTTTAAAATGTAACTTTTGACGTGGGCGCGGCCATATTGATTTTTCCTTCATGACGTCAGATAACACTTTATTAAGTACTATAAATGATTGTGTTTGCTTATCAGACAATGCCTGATAAAGCAAAGTATATTTGGTCGCCCCCTTATTAGGCAAAATATCTCATATCTACATTTAAGCAAAACGGATCAAAAGGCAAAAAAATTGCTGAGGATGTACCGATGATATTTTTAAACCTAGTCTTTCTAATCGATTTATAAAGAGTAAAACGAACATATGAACAACGTAAGCATATAAACAATGATAACATAATTTAATAAAAATCTAAGTATACAATCTATAAATACTAAGGAAGCAATTTCACATCATCAGTAAAAGTCTTATTCGCTGTTCCAGAATGTGTGTACAAGGGGCAAGTGTACAAGGAAGGTGACAGCTTTAAAGATGGCTGTAACACATGTACGTGCAGAAGTGGATCAGTAAGCTGCACGGAAATGGCGTGCCGTAAGTATCTTCTCAATATACATCGTTTCGATATTTCGAAAATGGCAATCGAAATGTTACGATAAACAATTCATCGCATTGTGCGCATAAACTTGAACTAACGAATAACTGCAATCGAAAAGTTACAACAATTAATTTGTTCCATTGTATTTTTGCATGAACAACTTGTTATGTAAAATATAGAGAACTGCACTAAGCAGTATTCGTGCTACACGAGCGAAATGAAATGTTCTCTGCTAGTTTATCTTACCATCGACCAATACAATTTTCCAACATATGAAGCTTTTCTTCTTTTATATAAGTTCTCTTATTTAATCTCCAACTTAGTGGTTGTCTAAGGAAATTTCCTCATACTGTGCTAAAAGTGTCATTCAAACAACGAAAAGTACTGATACTCTCCCGACTACTTATTGGCAATGTATTAGTTGTGCTCCCGTACATTCAATGTAAGCAAAACTGATCCAAACTGGCAAGAGCATACCAATAAATAAATAACAACAAATAACCCTTAACACATTATCTGATGCAGCAATGCTGATATTTTTAAACCTAGACGTTCTAATCGATGGTTTAAACTTACGCATATAAACAATGACAACGTAATTTAATAAAAAATATCGGAACGGAGGCAGTATGCTTATTAGGTTCGAATTATAGAATATATATGTAGACTATTTTTAATAATGGGTTAGTTTGTGGAGACTTTGTTCGTCACATACCTGTAGTCGTAAGGTAAAGTGAAGAATTAAAAAATACTGTATGAATACAGATTAGCTTTTATTTGGTCTTAGGTACACATTATTATACAAGTTAAAGGGAACATATTGAATTATTGAATTGTAATTGTAATGGGTGTTACGGCGCATAGTTCTCTGTAGCAGAGTAAAGTCTGACATAAGTACACTAGGTTTAGTGGCACTTCTGAATTCTGTATTAAAAGCACAGCATATCATTGTTGTTTTCTAGACGAAAACTATTGTGTATATAGTATATTAGTCTAATTCTTACCAGGTGATCTTTATCACACAGACGCAAACACTTGAACATTGTCTGCATTTATTAATAAGCATTTTTCATGTACTGATCATTGGGACCCTGCTTTAATTAAAGCATTTTTCATGTACTGATCATTGGGACCCTGCTTTAATTAGACTAATATACTATATACATAATAGTTTTCGTCTAGAAAACTAAGGAGGCAATTTCACATAACCAATGAGTCGTGTTTTTATTTTAGCTCCTGTTGACCCATGCGCAGCAGTAAGATGTGCTGAGCTTACCTGTAAATACTATCATATTCCGGTGGGTCAATGTTGCCCAGTTTGCGACAGTGGTGAGGGACCTTTATATATATTTATTACATTTTCATCGATGAAAGATTGGGATTTCTCAGTGAAGGAATATTCGATATCGCTAAATATAATTAACTAACTCGGTGAAACTGAAAAAAAACTAACTGTAAACTTGTTTCTTTTTTGTACGACTGCGCAAGCCCGAGTTGTTTACCTTGACAGTTGGATTTTGCACTTCTCGTCAATATCAAACACTATAGTTCCATGATGATTCATTGAAGCATTGTCATTCGATATTACATAACTTTAAACAACAATGTCCGTGTCTAAATTCATTTGTTTTTGTCTGAACTGCTGAAAACACGCTGAACGATTTTTTTACATATTATGATTGAAGCGATTGCCTATGTGAATCCATAGATCTACATACACCGGATTTGAAACATGTCGTAAATCCAATTTATCCGCCGAATAATAATTTACCCATGAATACTTGCGCGTAAAGGTAAGGTATTTTCGCGCATGCGCATTGCGCTAAGTTACACACCGTCTTACGAATTGATCAAATTGATCAAATGTAAAAAAAACTAGTATACATATCGTTGGTAATTTATTTGTTTTGGGAAAAGTATTTATGATAGCCGGCTATTTCAAAGACGAGTTGAACGATAATTTTTAATTCTATACAGTGATGTTGGTTTTATCCTTACTGAAAACGAACTAAATAACAAAAATTACGTTCGTTTGACCGTATGTGAAACTGCGACAGTGACATGACTCGGCAAATTTAAAAAATATATATATACATATCGTTGCTGATATGTTTATTTTGGGAAAAGTATTTAAGCTAGCTGGCTAATTCAAATACGAGCAGAAGGATAATTATTTATTCTATACAGTGATGTCTGTTTTAGCTTTACTAAAAACGAACTTAATAAGAACAATTACGTTCGTTTGACCGTATGTGAAACTGCGATAGTGACGTGACTCGGCAAATTTAAAATATATATATATACATATTGTTGGCGATTTGTTTATTTTGAGAAAAGTATTTAAGCTAGCTGGCTAATTCAAATACGAGCTGAAAGATAATTCTTTATTATATACAGTGTTGTCTGTTTAAGCTTTACTAAAAACGAACTAAATAAGAACAATTACGTTCGTTTGACCGTATGTGAAACTGTGACAGTGACGTGACTCATCTCAAATCTACACAATAATGGCAACACAAAGAAATAATTATTTTGAATATCGAACCATAAATAAAATAGGAGTTTCACCTAGAATGTGCATACATTTTTATAAAAAATAAAGGCGATTTTATTTATGAATTTTCAACCAATTTCAACCAAATTCAACTGCGTAATTTGAGAACAAGACAAAGGCTATACAGAAAGCTAAGGCCGTCATTCACATCTACACAATAATGGCAATACAAAGAAATAATTATTTTGAATATCGAACCATAAATTAAACAGGAGTTTCACTTAGAATGTGTATATTGGCGAAAACTGTAGAAAAAGAAAATCAACACAGCTATCGATCGTATTTTCGCCGCTAAAACCCAAGTTATAGTATGAATTCCATATGTTTTTTCAATCAATTAAAAGCATTACATGCAGATTTAAATAACTTACCTCGATATTTGAAATAGATCGTGAAGTAGTATGTTAATAATTCATTTGTAGGTCAGCATCAACTCATTTCAGGATAATCAATCGCCTCAAAAACGGCCGCCGCACTGACTGGTACCCTGTTATTTACCGCAGAATAATCAGGGAACCAGCTTATTGGCCATTCGGCGGATAAGTCGGTTATTGATAGGGAGTTTCAAATCCAGGGTACCTGTATATCTATGGTGAATCTAACGTTACACATGTACTAATTGAATAAATATTGTTGTTTTAAAAGATATTTATGAACAAATACGGTACGCTTTATATGTTTAGGCCCTATTTATAAAGTTGTTTGCCTTAAAAGAGATAAATTTGAAGTGTTTTATATTGTTGTGCCATGTGATTTATTACTATCGCGTATGAATACTTTTTATGATTTGCCTTAAAATGAAATCGTATTAAATAAGCCATGCCTCTGGTTCCTTACTTTAACACCCGTGGCGTAATTTGGTTCGAACTACAATCAAAATGATAACACTTATGCAAAATAAAGTTAAAAATTTAATAATAGGATACTAAAAATGTATTAAAAGATTATTTAACTGCTGCGTTCGATAATTAGGAAATTATTCACTCGATGGCAAGCGTATGTTTTTTTTTCACGAGCGAGCGGATTTCCTAATAACCGAACGCAGCAGTTGAATAATCTCTATGTTAAACACTCAATTGCTCGGGACATTTGTTTCAGCCAAAGGGCTTCGAGCAATAACATGCATTGAGTAATGTTAACAATACGTACACGCATTACATATCATTAGAACTGGCATTTTAGTAGTAAATAAAAAAACATTAGTTTTCAAAATATGTTTAGAAATAAATATTGTGCAGTCAAAATGCTTTTTGATGGAGCTTTTCCTATGCAAACTCCTTGTTGCTGGGACAGCAGAACATTAAGACACCTCAAATATTTTTAGTCAGTCTCAGTTTTTTGTATACTACTTTCAGGATGTCTTAACTAACACAAATTAGTCTTAACGTACACACATTTCTTAACTTACACACATACGTCTTAACTTACACACATTATTCTTATCTTAACTTACACACATTAGTCTTAACTTACACACATTAGTCTTAACTTACACACATTAGTCTTATCTTAACTTACACACATTAGTCTTAACTTACACACATTAATATTATCTTAACTTACACACATTAGTCTTAACTTACACACATTAGTCTTATCTTAACTTACACACATTAGTCTTAACTTACACACATTAATCTTATCTTAACTTACACACATTAGTATTAACTTACACACATTAGTCCTAACTTACACACACTAGTCCTAACTTACACACATAAGTCTTAACTTACACACATTAGTCTTATCTTAACTTACACACATTAGTCTTAACTTACACACATGTCTGAACTTACACAAATTAGTCTTAACTTACACACATTAGTCCTAACTTACACACATTAGTCTTATCTTAACTTACACACATTAGTCTTAACTTACACACATTAATCTTATCTTAACTTACACACATTAGTCTTAACTTACACACATTAGTCTTATCTTAACTTACACACATTAGTCTTAACTTACACACATTAGTCTTAACTTACACACATTAGTCCTAACTTACACACACTAGTCCTAACTTACACACATAAGTCTTAACTTACACACATTAGTCTTATCTTAACTTACACACATTAGTCTTAACTTACACACATTAGTCCTAACTTAAACACACTAGTCCTAACTTACACACATAAGTCTTAACTTACACACATTAGTCTTATCTTAACTTACACACATTAGTCTTAACTTACACACATTAGTCTTACCTTAACTTACACACATTAGTCTTAACTTACACACATTAATCTTATCTTAACTTACACACATTAGTCTTAACTTACACACATTAGTCCTAACTTACACACACTAGTCCTAACTTACACACATAAGTCTTAACTTACACACATTAGTCTTATCTTAACTTACACACATTAGTCTTAAATTACACACATTAGTCCTAACTTACACACATTAGTCTTAAATTACACACACTAGTCCTAACTCAGTACACACATTAGTCTTATCTTAACTTACACACATTAGTCTTAACTTACACACATGTCTTAACTTACACAAATTAGTCTTAACTTACACACATTAAAACCATTTTTTCGGATAACGATTCTGATATTTGCATATTTTAGCCTCGTGGCTTTTTTATTTTTATTATTTCTCAACCGATTTTAAAAAGTAAGGTATTTTTTTTTACCACTTAAATGTCTGTTTCACTGATATACAACTTAGTTTAAAGTTGAATTTGTCTGGAAGGTCCAAACAACCTTTGGATGAAACAAGCGCCCCGAAAAAATGTTATGGCTTGTATCTGGGTAGGAGCTGGGAACAAAGTTTAACATAATAACAGATCAAGTCACGTGTGTTGAAACAATATCAACAAAATAAATTTAAAAAAATGTTGCCACGAAGATGTAAAAATGCACGACCGTTTTTTCTGACCAGACTCTTTCTTCCCAATCAGTTCTTTCTATCAAACATTGTGGATCAAGGTGGACGACCTCGCTTCGTTCTGGTCAAATACTTGACATGCGTTACATATTGATTACATATTCACCTTTGTAGCCCGCCATGATAGAATTACACATTAATACAATTGTTCGCATGTAAGGGATGCTTGTGCATCACAACACAAATAAACTGTTCACTGCTACCAATTGTAGTTATCAAAGCGAAAAACTCAAAGAAACTGTTCATTGCTCCCTTACCATGTGCAATTATGATATAAGAGTCGATGCCGTTCCGGCAGCGAATAAACCAAAAGGAGCCACAGTAAAAATGTTGAGTTAATTTCTACGAAACCCTGCGTAACATGCAGCATTCGGCATAACTACATGCCCTAGCACCAATTAATAGTATGTTAACATTGTTTTGTTATTGCAAAGTTAATTCTTAACATGCCCTTAAAGATGATATCCCGTTACGGATAAACAATTATAACTCAAATATACGTCACGCGTTTTGCATGGACTTTTAGGTTTATATATGAACACTTTTTATAAACGATATTATTCTTGATAATGAATACACACTTGATAAATATGTGAATTGGTTTATATATTCTAAAGGAAAAATATACGCGACTCGGGAAAATCCTCTATGTATTTTACGCATAATATGCTGCTGTTAATCGAATGGTACGTGACTAGATCTACATTAGATATTTCCTTTCGGAAAAAAATACTTAAATAGCCCATAACACACCAAACGTTATTCCTTCAACGTTTCAATATTGATAGAATTCGTGTTTGCCTCAGGCAGGTGAGCAAAACTTAGGCTGTAATCTCTACATTAAATACACTACTGCATTGACTCAAATTTTTAAAGCGCAATTTCAACATTAATTTTATGAATTTCGTGTTTCAAAGTGTAGTGTAACAGTTATTAAAACGTCTAAAAAGTACAGTTTTGTCCTTTCTCAAACTAATCCATTTTTTGCAAAACATCTTGGGATTTCTCTGAAATATTACGTGGAATTACGTGTGCAGTATATACATTGTTTAACTGAAATTCCCGAGTTCCGTTTCTTATTTCCTTTTGTGTATATTAATATATGCATGAGCTATAGTATGACATTAACTGAGTATTTATTCAATTAACATATTTACAAGTTTGTATAGGATAACATTTACCAGATAAACGTGTAAACGTAATAATCTGGAAGTTTCATGCGAAACGATTCAGGTATATTTTAGTTCATTCCTTTCATTGCCATTTTCAAATAAACGGACAAGTTGACATCATCTTTAAATTAACAGTATTCCAATGCTGAACAACGAACATACTATAATGTGTCAGATTTTGCTAAAAAAGTATTTAACATACTGCTCATTGGTGAAATGTTTGTCAACTAAGCCATTATATTTGTAATTAAAAACAAATCCGCAAAAACGTAAGGTAGGAGGTGGTAAAAAAAAAAAGAATAGAAAAGATGTTTTACATTTGCAAACAATCTATCATATAATAGTCAAAGTAATACAGTTACGAAATGTTCATGTTCGGACGCGATTAATTTTTGGAAACGAAACAATTTGTTTAGGGAAGGAGATCGATTCTTGTTTTAGTTGTTTTTTATGATTACCGACTAATCGTAAAAAAAACTGTCCCTATAATAGCTTTTAAGACGCATATGTATTGGCATTGATTGCTATTACTAAAACTAATATTTTGCAGGTTGCACGTATTATGGGGTTTTCTACGAAGAAGGTAAGCATTTTATGTTGTGTTTTCTAAAGCAAGAACTATCACTATTGCATATTTCTAAACAAAGCTCTTTAGCATTTGGACGAAACTGTCTGTTTTCTTTTTAAATATATGCGAAATATGGAAATAGCTGCAATACAATGGTTCAGACAATATTTAGATAGGCAAGGTTTAAACAATGTTGGCATGTAATTCAGAGAACCTCGCCCACAATGTATGTCGGGCTATAACTATATGTAACACTTCAAAGAAGAAGAAGAAGAAGAATAAGAAGAAGAAGATTTTATTCATAAATCAATAGGCCATAGGCCCGTGAGATACTACAAATGCATATATACATAGAACATATGACATAACTATAAACATATTAACATTTCTAAGTATTTATATGAACATTATTCTGTTATAAACGTAATATTGTATTATTTGTATTCCTAATTAATAGAAATAACGGAGAAGGTGATACTGTTGTGATGTTACAACGTATTGCAAATGTTTGTCTGTAATGTATGTCGCGTTACTGTCATTATGTAACTTGCAATATGTGTGTCAGACATAGAATGCACTTGGGAAATGCGTAATAGTATTTGGTTTTCTATTGAAATGTCAAGATCTATGAAATACTCTAGATGACACTTATAAGTTTAAATTTTTCGTACAAGTTACATTTTATTTCATATCTTTTAAATGGAATGTACAATTCTGACCAAAAGAAAACAACAACAAAAAAACGTATGAAATCTCATCAATATATGTTTAACAGATTCATCAAATAAAATTGAAAATAAGTTATCAATTTGATAATCGTATTACGTTCAGTTATCGATTTAAAGAACGTGTTCAATATTTGAGCAAATTATGATGAAAAAAGAGTTTTATTAGCATTTAAAATCGGGGTACTTACACATTTCGCCTAGTGTATGACGATATGACAGCGCACAAACTTATACCATGGCATACATGTACCATGGCATACATGTATCGTTATTGTTGTAAAGCGGTTTACATTGAAGTTATGCTAAATTAAAAAATATTCGAACGTTTGTTACTCATGAAACAGCAAAACATGACTATTTTCTATATAATAGATAGAGTCTGGTCTCATTGAGTTGGCTTAACCAACGAGCTGAGACAGACTCTGTCTTTTTTTGTAGCATATTGTACTAAGTAACACTGTGACGTCATAGTGACCGTACTCTAAATTCCAATACCAGGTAGTTGTAGTACGGTACAGCCACGCCCCTTTAGTTACCCTAAATTAAACGATTTAATGCTCTGCATTCATCAAAGGAAATGTCACCGACCATGCTACAATTCTTCTGTAAATGTTTCCTTGTATTTGCAAGACATATTACACGTACAAACTTACCACAGCGGCTGCTTATTCTAAGAAAATCTGTATTGTAACAGTTCCAGGCTGAGATTAATATAATTCCAAAATTTCATTCTCTTATAATTGCTATTATAACAGGTGACAGTGTGAAAACCAATGACCCTTGTGACGAGTGCAAGTGTCAGCAAGGACAAGTAAACTGCTATCAGAAAAGCTGCAAACCGGTTTACTGCGACGAGTCCTATACAAAACAAGGTGATTGTTGTCCGTCTTGTCCGGATAATTCGTCTTATTAACCATACGAGACATATCTGTTTAGCAGTGTTGAATGACTGCACGATAGCTTAAGATATTTTGAAGTTTTGATTTAATGCCAGTGCACATTTTTATTTAAAAATTATTGTGCAGTTTAAACGTTTTACATAATAAAAGATACAAGAAGCGACTTTTAACACGAGTGGTTATTATTCATATCTCCATTCATATATATCCCCAAAAAAGAGTATGATAATGGACCTCTGGAAACGGCCGTAAACGACACATACGAAATATTGCAGTCTCGGTTTGATTGAGACTGTTCATGAGCGGTAGTGAAATATGCTAGCTACCGCTCACGCCCTCTAGCCCCGGGTTGAGCAGAACTCAATATTAATAAAATCAATAGTACAACATTTTTACCAAAGTTCTCTGTATTGCATATTGTGTCTTGGCAGAAACTGAAAACATTCTGAGACGTTTAAGACTGTACACGGCCTTAAACCAATTGAAATAAACTGTATTCGATGTAAGAAAACGACATTGGCAAACATTGTAACAATTTATTTCTTTGTGGTCTGTCTGTCTCATCCTTTCTAATGTAATCTATCAAGTAGTTTCCTGTTTCTCCAAAATATTTCGCACTAAGAAAAAGATGGGCATATTAATGTTCTGTTAATGTTCTATATTTAAGAAGTATGTTCCCTTTTGTAGAATCCCATTGAAAGTGTATTAACAAAGGAAACAAAAATAGGACTCAAATAACTGTAACTTGCAGTTTAATATGTTTACACTTTTACCTGGACAGTGCTATACTTGAATAATACATAAAAAGTTGGTAAAAGTGTGTATTGATCCATAATTAGCTTATGTCATATATATGTATATATGTATTAACTAACTCACATTTTTATCAAGTATGTATTTATATTTCAAGAGTAGCTCTACCTAGATAAATGTGTAAACATATTAAACTGAACGTTTCGTGTAAAACTATTCAAGATTATATGAGTATTTGAGTTTATCATTTTCAAATACAATCTCAGTGGGATTACACAAAAGGGGACATAATCTTTAACTCATCTCAGTAAGACCCAGCCAGCAGGCGACACATCTTCAACCGCGTAAGCATTAAACCTTATATTAAGTAGGAATTAAGTCGAACAGGAAATATTGCATTCACAGAACACAGTAGATCAAAAACATGCATACGAAACAAACAATTACAGAAATATAAGCAAAGTATGCGACAACACGAGCATAAAAGGGTTGACAATAGGGGTACCGCATTGAAACAGTCAGTGGCAAAAGGTCCACCATTCTTGCCCTATTGTCTTTCCAATAAAACGGGACAATTTAAATGTAAAAATCACGGCCAGGCTATACCCGCTAACAAATTAAGCGGCATTAATACGTTCAATATGTAATATGGCTTTACAGATAAACTGATTTATTTCGAATCTGAGTTAATTATATTGAATATATAATTCTCCAGAAAAATAAAATATTTACCGTGTTTAAACGGCTATGCATTTAATTCTACACCGCGCTATGCAGTGATTTATATAAATATCAAATTTATGAGAGGGTGATAGTAAGAATGCCCACCCTGAGGATTTTATTATTGCCCGAAGCGAAGCCGAGGGTAATAAGCAATTGAATGGGATATTAATTGTATTGTATTGAGATCCTCATGGGCCAAAATAAAGTTCATTTTCAGTTCCGATTTACTTAAGATATTGTTTTCTTGTTTTTAAAAAAAGTTGATGTGAAAGTTAAAACATTGGAATAGATATAACTTAACTAAGAAAATGAGTGGTTGTTTTTTCTGAAATCTGTAAAATACTTTTGAAGTTATGATAATTTAAAATAGCAATTTCACCACACTGAGCCGATGACATCGCCGAAATAGTACGCACACCAACGCGCATCAAAGCTGCGCATGTGATAATTGTTTTACTATCACCCAGCAATATTACCCTCGCTTCAGATAATAAGCAGTTATACATGGCTGTCTATAGGGATTTAGCATGGGCGTTTTAATACCGTATATCTTCTCTTAGTTGCACACAGTAATTAAAAACACGGTATTCTTTCTGGCAGGGCATTTTCATTGTTTGTAACCCGGAGGCGGCGAACTCTATTTGTGATTATGTGTGGTATAGCTACATTAACGAAAACGTCGGTCGCAGAGTTGAATACTCATAGAGGCCATGCTTTGTTTTAAAGTAGAGTCTTTGAGTACTCATGTAAGATCCTCTATATCTGTCGCGAGGGTGATATTGCAGCGTGATAGTTACACTTTAACCTGCAACGTAACCCTGCCATAAATTTCAAAATATTTGACATTTGTTCATGAAACTTCACCCACATATTCATCTCACCTCAAAGATGTTGTTACATATGTCCAATAACTCTGACTTCCATTTTGTTAGAGTTATGCCCCATTTTATAAAACGTTAACCTGCAACTTAACGTTGGTAATGAGCACACGGCAGGCTACACAACACCCTTCTGGTTACTCTCAGACGTCAACATCGTGCATGTACTATACAATATAAACAACAGTATTAAACATTAATTCGAATGAAAGACATAATTAAATAAATTACATTTCACATAATATATGTGTGTTTTGATGATATACACACTTACATTTGTCTAACTGAAGAATATTAAGAAAGTATTTTATTTCCAATAGTTTACATATGAAGTAATATCAACATACATACGGATATACGGTAAAAATACATATACAATGCGCATGCCCATAGAAAGAGAATATTCATATCTGAATGCTAAATACTATTACTATTATAATTAGTATTTAATCTTTTCAAAGAAGAATACCGTCATTTAGGTGTCTAGACTAAGTTTTTGGGATCAAATATCCAAGATGGTTGCCAAGATGGCTGCCGTGACATTAAAATATATTACAATATACTTGCTTCTGCATTAGCTAGGACAATCATTATCTTAACACAGCAAGTTTCGCTCTACTTTATCATTTCTAGCTAAAGTTACTTTGCAGAAACATTTTTTCTTTGTTTAGTAACATTGGCAAAAACACCGCAGTGAACTCAAATCCCAAGCTTTCTTTCTGCGTAAGCGACCGACATAGCAAGTTATTGACCATGACTTGAAGCCAGTCACTTGTCTATCTAATGAAGAGTTTTCCAAAGTCAAATTCAATACACAGTGATGATAATAAGGAAGAATAAGAAGATAAAAGTGGTGAAATTGATAGTGAAGCAGAGGTTACTGCGAAGCATGTGTGATAGTGAAGCAGTCATAGTAAGGTAGAAGATAATAGACATTCAAAAGCATCTTTCAATTACAAAATAAGATTATAAATACTAAGACATGCGAAAGGATTTTGGTAAATTAAGAAGTTCTTCATCAAGTACTTTCTGAGAGTAAAGTAAGATATAGGTAAGGGGTTTGGACCTCCACGACCGGTGACCAAGCATTGAGGAGAACGACCATAATCACATAGGAGCGGTCGTTGAAAGGTTGATCAGCCATTTGGCAATCTACCTAACCAATATTATTTACGAATATGTGTGCTGTTTCACAGGAAAACATACGTATATGTATACATAATATAAAACATTTATCCTGTAACATCAATTTACATAACCTAAATCGAATCAGAAAGTTCTAAAAATATCATCAAGAAATGTCTAGAGAATACTCATATGTCGTATTTGAACGTGTGTACCACCCCTTGTTATTAACATATACATCAAACATACATGTTTTGTGTCGTGTCAGCAAAAACGTTTTATTTACGTATGAAGTCACTTCCGGTTGATTTCCATGTTATTGGTATAGTTGTCTATATCCACTGACAAATCCTACTCTCAGATACACCATTGCTTTCATCTCAATCATGTGATTCTGCACCAGAGTGAGACCTAAATGCCATTGGTTGTGAAATATCCCAATATTATTGTAAAATACATGTTTTCACAGACTGACCTTAACATATTGCTTGCAATTAACTAGTGCAAATAGTTATATTAATTGAATGTTGTTGGACGGCTTATCAACACATTACATTTTATTTAGAGGCGCTCCAGAGAGAAGGAAAGAATACATAGCAATCCTAGAACCTGACCTACATTTACTAACGAATATATTCCTATGGTTCGTTAACGTGCTCGTTATAATTCGATATACGGTCCCGCCAGGTTAACGTCCCATCTGGCGTCGGTGAGGCTTGAATCCAGGTCTTCCGGATTTCAAGTCGACCGTGCTATCCACTGGGCCTTGGTTATATAAGAACCATAGGAATCTATGATTGTAAGAGCAAGACAGATAGTTGTTTGTGTGTATATCTCCAAAAAGTGTGCTAAATGTTTTCCATTTCTTCTTTACCAAATATACATTTTAAATTTGATTTTATATTTATTAAAATAAGGTATCGATTAATTGCAAAAATTATAAATAATATTCTTATTTGTAACCATTGCAGCTGAGTATATTTAGTAACTAACTGAGTATCTTTAGCATAGGTTTGGTCTAATGCAGGCTTTCGATCGATTCCATCTACTACGACTTCTAAACAGCTTGATATTTATGGGACAAGAGGCAATACACTTCATTGGACGCAATCCTTTATGTAAAATAGAAGCCCACCGGCATATTCGATGGTGCGATATCAGACAAAGCACCGGTAGTCAACGGAGTCCCGCAGTGCACTGTACTAGATCCACTGCTCTTCGTGCTCTTTATGATTGATCTGGCAGACTGTGTCAACACCAGATTATTTGCAGGAGAGAACATAATATATACAGCTTTCAGTACTGCAGAGAACAGACCAGAGACGACTTGAAGAGGCTAGCCGGATGAGACCATGTATGGGTACATAATATGCTGACAAATGCAGCATCCTTCGAGTCGGCATGCTCTCCAGTCACATTTGACTACGGACTCCAGGGCCAAGTATTAGAGGCTGTTAGTAAAGCTATATTCTTGGAGTTGATCTTACCTCTCCTGGAACCACCTTATCGACAGAACAGTGAGGATGGCCAACAGCATGCTAAGCTTGCGAAAAGTAGAGCAGCCGCTAAACCAAACCATTTGCCTAATTTATTTTTAGGCATCGATCTGGAGCTTCCACTTCCCAGTCGAAGAGTAAGATAGAGATGACGCAGAGGCGAGCAGCCAGGTTAACCACCAACCTATATCATAACATCAGCAGTGTTAGAGACATGCTTGATGACCTAGGCTGTGAGATACTTAAGACAATGCCAGATAAGCTTTAGTTGACCATTTTACAAAATACTCAACCACCTAGTAGGCATCTCTGTAGTATATATAATGTCGGTATAAGCAAGCATTTAAAATATGTTAACCATAGCTCTCAACCCAAGCACACCATCGTTAAAAAAACAACTGGCAAAAACAACTTTCATATTTTGTATATCATGGTCAACTAAAGCTTAGCTGGCATTGTCTATCTAGGCTATTGCATTTTGTATTTATATATATATCAGCATCTTTGTGTTTTACTTATAGTATCTATTAATGCTGCCTTGTTGGTTAGAGAATATTTCATGGCGGGGGAATTCTTTATTTACACTGTCCCGTTTTATTGGGATGACAGTAGGGTAATTGTGAGGTATGGTGCACCCTAGAATCTGGTTTAAACACCCATCGGCATTTTTGCAATGACCATTCCAAGGCAGTAGCCCTATTATCAACCTTTTTGTGTTTGTTACGTCATATGCCTTTATTCCTTATTAACATTGCCGTTCATGTTTGTCTTTTTACGTGATTTTGGGTAACTGTGTTCTGTGAAAGCTGCGTTTCCAGTTCGACTTTTGTACTTTTTTTCAGCCAGTTTATATAACAATGATATGCTTGCCGTTAAAAGCTTTTCACAAATTTTATATTGCTTGAGTATACCCCGCTCTGGGAAAACTATACCGATACCTTCATTATATATACTAATCACCAATCCGGTTTATCAATTCAACAAAAATAAAATTTCCATCCCTCCCCGTCTTCTTTCATAAATAACTAATAACTAAAACATTTTTAAATCATCATGCAAAGTCAGACAGAACCGGACAGTAGTCTTCATCATCGCTATACATATCATATTCTACCATGGAATTTACTTATACGCTAATGTATTAAACATTGCACATACATTTGTGTAAATATTTCAGTGTCTATGTATATAAGCAAATGTTCGTTATTTAGTCGTACCGACAGATGGATTGTGCCTCAGTACTGGAAGTGAATCGTTATTTAGTCATACCGACAGATGGATTGCCCTGGAAGTGAAGAATAAAGTGTGTGTACGCATTTGAAAGAATAACGATGGCACTGCTATAAACAAAACGTAAAACGTGTACGGCAGCATAACGTAATAACAAGGAAGAATACGCAGGTGATAGTACGAAAGGAGCCAAATTCGCGTTATGTAGACGAATACAGATGTGATGGTGAAGCAGTGGTAGTAAGGAATAAGAATATAAAGGAACAAGAAACGTGGAAATTTCACAAAAAAAAACAGGTTTTCCATAAGCTACCCACAACGTTTCGTTCCAGTATATTTCCGAATAAGATATACACACACCATATCTCACTCCTCACTCAAGTAATTGCCCTGAGTGTATATACTATTTTTAGTAACAGCAACCTTGACCTTGACGAAATGACCTCAAATGGAATCATTGCATCCGTGGTCGAAGTTGCGGTGTAAACGTTGTCGCCTCTCACTGCTGCGGGTTCGAATCCTACTGGAAGCTAAACTTAAAAGTGAGAAAAATTGGGAGGTATACAGTTCTACCTAGGAATAAGTGGGTGGGTTACCTCCACCACAAAACCAAATCGACCTTCATATATAGCCTAACATTTGCTAAAAATGACGTAAAATACCATGAAAGGGACACACGGCAACCTTGAAGCGTTTGAAATGGGTGTCTCGATTTATGTATCCTGTATCATTTTTACTTTTACCCTGGTTACATTTAAATAGATCAAATTTTAAGTATTCACTATTTCGTCTTTTTATACTGTAAGTTTTAATATATTATTGGTGCTATAATATAAAAAAGAAATAATTTGCAAATACAAATTGCGTAATTCTATTCTTATAATTACTATTAATGATTAAACAAATGCGAGTTATGCAGAAAAACTAACGGGATACCTTTAGTTTTTAAAAAATCAAGATTGCCATGTGCGCCTTTAAAACAAACAAATATAATGCAATCCTTCGTTTCCTTTTCCTATAAACTACCTACACAGTAAGTTTCGTTGCAATTTATCACTCCTGACTATAATTTTAAGTCCGGATGAAGAATATCGCGGTGATATCAAGTCACACGTGTACAATAAAAAAAAGCTGATAGCGAAAGAAGACAAAGGTGACAGAAATTATAGCAGAAAATGCAAATAAGAAGTTAATAAAAGTATTTTGCGAGAATAGAAAAAAGTTATAGTCAGGAAGAATTGAAAATGAAAACTATAGAGATAACAGCAAGGAACGATACAAAGGTGAACGTAAGACAGCAGGACTTGAATTCAGAGTATAAGACTAGTAAAATGTTAGAAAAAAAGTAACAACGTGAAAAAGAAACAATAGCGTCATGAGAGATAAAAGATATAGGAAAGCCGCTTGGTCCTCCACGACCGGTGACCAAGCAAAGAGGAGAACGACCATATCCACATGAGATCGGTCATTAAAAGGTTGATCAGCCAGTTGCTAATCTACCTATATAATATTCTTTACGAATATGTTTGCTGTGTTTCCGGTATGCAGACGTATATGTATACCTAACATAACACTTTTAACTTGTAACCTAAATTTGCATAATTTAAATTGAATCAGGAAGTTCCTGAGATATTCATGTTTTGTACTATTATTTCCACTGAATATGAAAGTAGATAGCTTTCCCATTATCGCAAATAGTTGCAGAAGATGTCTCATAGTTGAAAACGGGACACATATAGCTATTATGAAATTAATCACACATTCCTTCTTTGCAAAACGTTTCATGTACGTTTGTAGTTACTTCCGGTTGATTGTAGTGTTTGTTTAGGCCATACTTACTGTGTTCCGTTAGGGCCATCGTACCATCGCGCATCTACTTTAAACGTGATGGTTCGATGGTACGATGGTCCACCGTACCATCGCGCATCGACCTTTTACAAGTCGATGGTACGATGGTTCGATGGTACGATGGCGATGGTACGATGTACGATGGCGATGACGCGATGGACCATAGTACCATCGCCATCGTACAATCGTGTCATCGCCATCGTACCATCGCACCATCGCAGTCGATGTGCGATGTTGCATCGCTCCTGTTGCATCGTACCATCGCTCCATCGCCTTCCGTTTAGACATGCGCACATCAAAGCAAAACAAAAAAGGAGGACATCATTACCGTACATCATGGATGCAAATATTCGACACTTTTCTTAAATCTATCCCTTCAGTTAGGCTCAGCAAAACTTGAATTTCTCGGAAAGAAAACATTGCCAAAAAATATTGTCGAATCTTTGCATCCATGATGTCCTCCATTTTTGTTTTGCTTTGATGTACGCATGTCTAAACGGAAGGCTATGGAGCGATGGTACGATGGAGCAGGGGGCGATGCAAATCGCACATCGACTACGATGGTGCGATGGCACGATGGTACGATGGCGATGACACGATGGCGATGGTACGATGGTCCATCGCGTCATCGCCATCGTACCATCGTACCATCGCCATCGTACCATCGCGCATCGACTTGTAAAGTAGAGTAATTCAAGTTTTGAGTAGAGAATATCGAGTTTCGAGTAGAACATATTGAGTTTCGAGTGCAGAAAATCCGAGTTTTGAGTGAGCGGTAAAGAGGTGGGGACTATTTTCCTTTACTATATACATGTTTAAGACTCTAAATCATGCATATATGTAACTTTTACTGTTTTAAATAATGAAGAATTTTATGGTAGATAACTAATGACAAATATTTTTGTTTGAAAAAGAAAAAAATAAGGCATCTATTCTTACTCGATGATCAGTCGAAATAGTCCGGTTGTAAACGAGTACACAGATTAGTGCGAAAGCGCCGTCTAGTGGGATACAATGAACCAGTATTTGCAATTCTGAGCCATCTGATTGGTTTAAAAAGTAGAGTAAACACTAAACAATTACATGTGCACTCATGCATTTAGGGGCGAGGAGTGGGGGATGGAGGGAGCATTGCACATGTGTAAAAAAACGCGTGACAGGCCCGTAGCCAGCCTGAAATTTAACCGAGGCCAATCCCTTACCATGGAGACCCGGTGGAACGCACCCTCAACATAACAACATTGTGAAAGAAGTAAATTCAATACCAGTTCATATGCGTTCAGGCTCTTATTGTGTCGCCTGCGTAGCGCAGGCACTTAGGGATCACGTTGTCCGTCGTCCGTCTTTCGTTGTCGTCCGTCCGTCAGTTACACTTTAACCTGCAACGTAACCTTGCCATAAATTGCAAAGTATTTGACCTATGTTCATGAAACTTCACAAACATATTCATTTCACTCAAAGAATGTTCTTACACATGTCCAATAACTCTGACTTTCATTTTGTTAGAGTAATGCCCCATTTTATAAAACTTTAACCTGCAACTTAACGTTGGAATTGAGCACACGGCAGGCGCCACAAGTGTTCCATAGAACGCCCTATACAATATAAACAACAGTCTTAAACATTGATAAGAATAACCGACATAATTAAATAAATATATTTCAATCTATTTGTGAAAGGTGTTCTGTTTAATGTATGATTGGAGTTGGGGGATGAGGGGGAGGGGAGGGGTGGGGGTGTGTGTGTGTGTGTGGGTGGGGGGAGGAGGTTGGGGGTGGTGTAGGGGTTGAGTCATAAAGATATTATTATAATTTAAGAGTATTAAAAAAGTATTTTATTTCAAATAGTTTACATATCATTTACATATCATATATACGGATACTAATATACGGTAAATGTATTAAAAAGACAAATCGGTCGGGTAACAAAGTACTACCAATATTTCGTAAACGTGCCACATATACAATGCGCATGCCCATAGAAAGGGAACATTCATATCTGAAGGATACCGCTAGGTATCCTTACGGGATTTACCTTCAATCATAATGGGTGATAAAACACAGAAAAAATATAAAACTAACAAATGGTATACATGGAGTGAAAAAGGAGAAAACAATGAAAGGTTGAAATAACTATAAACAAAACAAATATATGAACCTAATAGAATACAGTAATGGAATTCATGGTATATAAAATTTCATTTCCATGGCTTGCATTTCTTTGTGAAAAAATTTAATCAATGTACGTTTCATATGTAAATTAGAATGCGTTCAGTGTCAAAGGTGAATCTTGACCATAGGATCTGCATGGCAATTGTTTTCAAGTTGGTGCTAATCTATGAATGAAGGCATTTATTTAGTAGGTTTTTGGAGGTATACATATGCAAAAGTGCTCCATCGCCACTTCTGAGGTTGTTCAAACACCAAACATCTGCTATTTGTTCGTGTGTGTCTTTTACTTAAGCAACATGAATGTCCCTTACCGAAACGAAGCACAATGTTACACAGTGGTATATTAAAAACGAGCCATTGTCATATTTATTAAAATATACATGTTTACATCGAAGAAGAAGCAGAAGCGGATTTAGCTGAAGCAGCAGAAGCAGAAGCAGCAGAAGCAGCAGAAGCAGAAGAAGAAGAAGAAGAAGAAGAAGAGGGGGAGTCTTGTCCATTGGGTAGAAGGGTATTAATTAGACAGATGTGATTATAAGATAGAGATGAAAATACTTGGATACATCTATGCTGCCTTTATAACACCATTGCTGCTCATATTTGACTGTTTTCTGTTGGTAATTTTCAAACTCAAAACTCGATTACCTCTGCTCGAAACTCGATATTCTCTGCTTAAAACTCGATTTTCTCTACTCAATACTCGATATTCTCCACTCGAAACTCGATTTTCTCTACTCGAAACACGATATTCTCTACTCGAAACTCAATTTTCTCTACTCGAAACTTGATTTTCTCTACTCGAAACTCGATATTCTCTACTAGAAACTCGATGCTTAGAAAATGTAAAAACTGTGTACACATCTTCAACATGACACGATAAAGGTCCATAGCGCTCTGATTTATATTTCTTTGAACTATTTTCCTTCAAGATATTAAGTCTACAACAACGAAACGACGGGCGTATTATATGCTCCGCCTGGCGATGCTCTTGTTTTTTTTTATCTTAATGCACATGGAACATTTCATAAAAAATACCAGAAACCGCTAATCCATAATCATATAATGCAGTTATCGAAGATTGAACAAGAAAAAAGGCTCCAAACGGCCAAATTAAAATGGAACAAAAACTTACATGGGCACATTTCATAAAATGTGTGGAGATGTTAGTACTGTCCAAAATCACAATCCAGTTTTTGCGGACATACAGACAGAGGGACAGACAGACGGAGAGTACATTTATAGTCCCCTCTGGTAACACACTGGTAGTGGACTAATAATAGTAAACTTTACTCTGTAAATTAAATCAGAAAAATTAATTTTAAAGGAATCTATATTGAAGTATATATATATATAATGTATGTGTATCCAACATCTGGCAGAACTGAAATGACCGGTCTGATCAGCATGTTCAGCAGAAATGTAACCACATGCTGATAGCTGATACATATATACATAATTATATATATATATGTGTGTATTCCGCTAATACTTTCACTACTTATTTAAGTATATATTCAGGCGGTAGCATAAAAAACATAGTATGCTATATAGTGAAAGTACTAGCGGAATAGAATAGAAAAGTCACTTTAAAAGAAATTCTTGATTTTTAATTGATTTATATTTACCAGCACAAGGACTCTTGAATATTTATATATGATTTAGAGAAAATGATACATTGAACAGAACATCTTTTACAAACACTGGATCCAGAAAGGATACTAAATGATAGAGTAATTTGTTAAAATACAATGTGTACAATTATCATTTACGGTGGTATCAATTAAATAAAGAAAAAACTCTTAGCTAGCTTGTATACTAGTTAAAATATATACTCGAGCGCTTTCAGCTTTATGCCTTCTTCAGGAGTACAAAGACATGTAATATTTACAAGAAAATCATCTAAACAACGATTGCAATGAAAATAAATCTGGAAAAAAAAATGTACAAATGATCATAAAGATATGATTGAAATGTTCTGATATTGGAAGAGAATGGCCGCAAAAGGGTCCGATCTAAATTTACAATAAATAAATAATAATAGCGTAATTATATAACGCTATAAACGCCGAGAAAGTAACACATATTCAGACCATTAGTAAACGTCGTAAACGTCAAAAGTTGTTTACTTTAAAAAAAAAAAACGGTAATAACGTCGGCAGTTATGACGTCGCGTAATTGAAACGCTGACATTTTAAATTGACGTTGACGTTAAAATAGCGTACGGTTTCGACATGTTTGACTATTTTTTCATATTCATTATAAAATGTAATTATTTAAACAACTATCTATAAATTTTTATATTATAATATTTAAAGACAAATGTTGCATAAAGAAATTGTTAAAACGACTTTTATTAAAAAAGTATTTTATTTCCAATAGTTTACATATAAAGTAATATCAATATATATACGGATATACGGTAAAAATATTATAAAGACAAAACGTTCTACCAATATTTCGTAAACGTGCCACATATACAATGCGCATGCCCATAGAAAGAAAATATGCATATCTGAATGCTATTACTATTATAATTAGTATTTAATCTTTTCAAAGAAGAATAGAGTCATTTTGGTGTCTATGATAATGATAATCTATTTTGGGATCAAATATCCAAGATTATTATAATATATTGGCTTCTGCATTAGCTAGGACAATCATTATCTTAACACAGCAAGTTTCGCTGTACTTTATCATTCCTAGCTAAATTTTCTTTTCAGAAACATTTTTCTATGTTTAGTAACAGTGGCAAAAAAACTCGCAGCGAACTCAAATCCGAAGCTTTCTTTCTGCGTAAGCTACCGACATAACAAGTTATTGTGTGGAAACCATGACTTGACGCCCGTCACTAGACTTTCTAATGAAGAGTTTCCAAAGTCAAATTCAAAATACAAAATACAGTGATGCTAATAAGGAAGGATAAGAAGATAAAGTGGTGAATTGATGGTGAAGCAGATGTGATAGTGTAGCAGTCATAAAAGAAGATAGATTATAAATACTAACACGTGCGAAAGGATTTTGGTAAATTAAGAAGTTATACATCAAGTACTTTCTGAGAGTAAAGTAAGATATAGGTAAGGGGTTTGGACCTCCACGACCGGTGACCAAGCATTGAGGAGAACGACCATAACCACATAGGAATGGTCGTTGAAAGGTTGATCAGCCATTTGGCAATCTACCTTACCAATATTCTTTACGAATATGTGTGCTGCTTTACAGGAATACATACGTATATGTATACATAACATAAAACAGTTATCCTGTAACATCAATTTACATAACCTAAATCGAATCAGACAGTTATAAAAATATCATCAAGAAATGTCTAGAGAATACTCATATGTCGTATTTGAACGTGTGTACACCCCTTGTTAATAACATATACATCAAACATACATGTTTTGTGTCATGTCAGCAAAAACGTTTTATTTACGTATGTAGTCACTTCCGGTTAATTTCCATGTTATTGGTATATTTGTATATATCCACTGAGAAATCCTACTCTCAGATACACCATTGCTTTCATCTCAATCATGTGATTCTACACCTGAGTGAGACCTAAATGTCATTAGTTGTGAAATATCCCAATATTATTGTAAAATACATGTTTTCACAGACTGACCTTAACATATTGCTTGCTATTAACTAGTTCAAATAGTTATATTAATTGAATGTTGTTGGACGGCTTATCAACACATTACATTTTATTTAGAGGCGCTCCAGAGAGAAGGAAAGAATACATAGCAATCCTAGAACCTGACCTACATATACTAACGAATATATTCCTGTGGTTCGTTAACGTGCTCGGACGATATACTTCGATACACGGTCCCGCCAGGTTAACGTCCCATCTGGCTTCGGTGAGGCTTGAATTCAGGTCTTTCGGATTTCAAGTCGACCGTGCTATCCACTATCTTATATTAGGAACCATAGGAATCTATGATTGTAAGAGCAAGACAGATAGTTGTTTGTGTGTATATCTCCAAAAAGTGTGCTAAATGTTTTCCATTTCTTCTTTACCAACTATACATTTTAAATTTGATTTTATATTTATTAAAATAAGGTATCGATTAATTGCAAAAATTATAAGTAATATTCTTATTTGTAACCATTACGGCTGAGTATATTTAGTAACCAACTGAGTATCTTTAGCATAGGTTTGGTCTAATGCAGGCTTTCGATCGATTCCATCTACTACGACTTCTAAACAGCTTGATATTTATGGGACAAGAGGCAATACACTTCATTGGACACAATCCTTTATGTAAAATAGAAGCACACCGGCATATTCGATGGTGGGATATTAGACAAAGCACCGGTAGTCAGCGGAGTCCCGCAGTGCACTGTACTAGAACCACTGCTCTTCGTGCTCTTTATGATTGATCTGCCAGATTGTGTCAACACCTGATTATTTGCAGGAGAGAACATAATATATACAGCTTTCAATACTGCAGAGGACAGAACCAAGCTACAGGACGACCTGAAGAGACTAGCCGGATGTGACCATGTATGGGGACATCACATGCTGACAAATGCAGCATCCTTCGACTCGGCATGCTCTCCAGCCACATTTGACTACGGGCTCAAGGCCAAGTATTAGAGGTTGTTAGTAAAGCTATATTCTTGGAGTTGATCTTACCTCTCCTGGAACGACCTTATCGACAGAACAGTGAGGATGGCCAACAACATGTTAAGCTTGCGAAAAATAGAGCAGCCGCTAAACCAAACCATTTGCCTACTTTTTTCTTGTGCATCGATCTGGAGCTTCCACTTCCCAGTCGAAGAGTAAGATAGAGATGACGCAGAGGCGAGCAGCCAGGGTAACCACCAACCTATATCATAACATCAGCAGTGTTAGAGACATGCTCGGTGACCTAGGCTGTGAGATACTTAAGACAATGCCAGTTAAGCTTTAGTTGACCATTTTACAAAATACTCAACCACCTAGTTGGCATCTCTGTAGTATATATAATGAGGGTATAAGCACAGATTTCCCTCGCGGGGTCTCAAAAAAGCAAGCATTTAAAATGTGTTAACCATAGCTCTCATCCCAAGCACACCATCGTTAAAAAAACAACTGGCAAAAACAACTTTCATATTTTGTATATCATGGTCAACTAAAGCTTAGCTGGCATTGTCTACCTAGGCTATTGCATTTTGTATTTATATATACATCAGCATCTTTGTGTTTTACTTATAGTGTCTATTAATGCTGCCATGTTGGTTAGAGAATATTTCATGGCGGGGGAATTCTTTATTTACACTGTCCCGTTTTATTGGGATGACAGTAGGAAAATTGTGAGGTATGGTGCACCCTAGAACCTGGTTTAAACACCCATCGGCATTTTTGCAACTGACCTTTCCAAGGCAGTAGCCTATTATCAACCTTTTTGTGTTTGTTACGTCATAAGCCTTAATTCCTTATTAACATTGCCGTTCACGTTTGTCTTTTTACGTGATTTTGGGTTACTGTGTTCTGTGAAAGTTGCGTTTCCTGTTCGTCTTTTATACTTATTTTCAGCCAGTTTATAAAACAATGATATGCTTGCCGTTAAAAGCTTTTCACAAATTTTATATTGCTTGAGTATATCCCGCTCTGGAAAAAACTATACCGATACCTTCATTATCTATACTAATAACCAATCCGGTTTATCAATTCAACAAAAATAAAATTTCCATCCCCGTCTTCTTTCATAAATAACTAACAACTAAAACATTTTTAAATCATCATGCAAAGTCAGACAGAACCGGACAGTAGTCTTCATCATCGCTATACATATCATATTCTACCATGGAATTTACTTTTTATACTCTAATGTATTAAACATTGCACATACATTTGTGTAAATATTTCAGTGTCTATGTATATAAGCAAATGTTCGTTATTTAGTCGTACCGACAGATGGATTGTGCCTCAGTACTGGAAGTGAATCGTTATTTAGTCATACCGACGGATGGATTGTCCTGGAAGTGAAGAATAAAGTGTGTGTACGCATTTGAAAGAATAACGATGGCACTGCTATAAACAAAACGTAAAACGTGTACGGCAGCATAACGTAATAACAAGGAAGAATACGCAGGTGATAGTACGAAAGGAGCCAAATTCGCGTTAGGTAGACAAATACAGTTGTGATGGTAAAGCAGTGATAGTAAGGAATAAGAATATAAAAGAACAAGAAACGTGGAAATTTTACAAAAAGCAGGTTTTCCATAAGCTACCTACAACGTTTCGTTCCAATATATTTCGTATAAGATATATACACTCTATATCTCACTCCTCACTGAAGTAATTGCCCCGAGTTTTTATATTATTTTTAGTAACAGCAACCTTGACCTTGACGAAATGACCTCATATGGAATCAGTGCATCCGTGGTCGAAGGGTTAACGACGTTGCGGTGTAAACCTTGTCGTCTCTCACCGCTGCGGGTTCGAATCCTACTGGAAGCTAAACTTAAAATTGAGAAAGTGTGAGGTATGCAGTTCCACCCAGGAATAAGTGGGTGGTCTACCTCCACCACAAAACCAAATCGACCGTCATATATAGCCTAAAATGTGCTAAAAATGACGTAAAATACCATTAAAGGGACACACGGCAACCTTGAAGTGTTTGAAATGGGTGTCTCGATTTATGTACCCTGGTTACATTTAAATAATCAAATTTTAAGTATTCACTATTTCGTCTTTTTATACTATAAGTTTTAATATATTATTGGTGCAATAATAAAAAAAATAAAAATTTGCAAAAACAAATTGCTTAATGCTATTCTTATAATTACTATTAATGATTGAACAAATGCGAGTTATGTAGAAAAACTAACGGGACACCTTTAGTTTTTAAAAAATCAAGATTGCCATGTGTCACTTTAAAACAAACAAATATAATTCAATCCTTCGTTTCCTTTTCCTATAAACTACCTACACAGTAATTTTCTCACTCCTAACTATAATTATACTCCGGATTTTTCTATTGTAGTGACAGCTTTCTCTTATTGAACAGAACAGATACCATGAAACGGCTAAACATATTGTGAAGCAAGGAAGGTTAACAAGAGTGGTGACCGTATGAAGAATATCGGGGTGATAGCAAGTCACACGTGTACAATAAAAAACAAAGCTGATAGTGAAAGAAGGCAGAGAAGGAAGACAAAGGTGACAGAAACTATAGCAGAAAATACAAATAAGAAGTTAATAAAAAGTATTCGGTATTTTGCGAGAGTAGAGCAGAGAAAAGTTATAGTAAGGAAGAATTGAATATGAAAACTATAGAGATAACAGTAAGGAACGATACAAAGGTGAACGTAAGACAACAGGAGTTGAATTCAGAGTATAAGACTAGAGAAAAGATTAGCCAAACTAATAACGTGAAAAAGAATATGTTTCGAAGAAGCAATAGCGTCATAAGAGATAAAGGAAAGGCGCTTGGTCCTCCACGACCGGTGATCAAGCAAAGAGGAGAACGACCATATCCACATGAGATCGGTCATCAAAAGGTTGATCAGCCAGTTGGTAATCTACCTATATAATATTCTTTACGAATATGTTTGCTGTGTTTCGGGTATGCAGACGTATATGTATACCTAACATAAGACTTTTATCCTGTAACCTAAATTTGCATAACTTAAATTGAATCAGGAAGTTCCTGAGATATCTATGGTTTGTACTACTATTCACACTGAATATGAAAGTAGATAGCTTTCCTATTATCGCAAATAGTTGCAGAAGATGTCTCATAGTTGAAAACGGGACACATATAGCTATTATGAAATTAAACACACATTCCTTCTTTGCAAAACGTTTCATGTACGTTTGTAGTTACTTCCGGTTGATTGTAGTGTTTGTTAAGGCCATAATTACAGTGTTCTGTTAGGGCCATCGTACCATCGCGCATCTACTTTAAACGTGATGGTACGATGGTACGATGGTCCACCGTACCATCGCGCATCGACCTTTTACAAGTCGATGGTACGATGGTACGATGGCGATGGTACGATGTACGATGGCGATGACGCAATGGACCATCGTACCATCGCCATCGTACAATCGTGTCATCGCCATCTTACCATCGTGCCATCGCACCATCGCAGTCGATGTGCGATGTTGCATCGCCCCCTGCTCCATCGTACCATCGCTCAATCGCCTTCCGTTTAGACATGTGCACATCAAAGCAAAACATAAATGGAGGGCATCATGGATGCAAAGATTCGACACTTTTCTTAAATCTATCCCTTTAGTTAGGCTCAACAAAACATGAATTTCTCGGAAAGAAAACATTGCCAAAAATATTGTCGAATCTTTGCATCCATGATGTCCTCCATTTTTGTTTTGCTTTGATGTACGCATGTCTAAACGGAAGGCTATGGAGTGACGATACGATGGAGCAGGGGGCGATGCAACATCGCACATTGACTGCGATGGTGCGATGGCACGATGGTACGATGGCGATGACACGATGGCGATGGTACAATGGTCCATCGCGTCATCGCCATCGTACCACCGTACCATCGCCATCGTTCCATCGTACCATCGCGCATCGACTTGTAAAAGGTCAATGCGCGATGGTCCATGGAACATCGTACCATCGCGTTTAATGTCGATGCGCGATGTTACGATGGTACGATGGCGATGGTCCATCGCGTCATCGCCATCGTACCATCGTACCATCGCCATCGTAACATCGCGCATCGACTTGTAAAAGGTCGATGCGCGATGGTACCATGGAACATCGCACCACCGTAACATCGCGTTTAAAGTCGATGCGCGATGTTACGATGGTACGATGGCGATGGCAAAATGGTACTATGGCGATGACGCGATGGACCATCGTGTCATCGCTATCGTACCATCGCCATCGTACCATCGAGTCATCGTACCATCGCCATCGTACCATAGTGACATCGCCATCGTACCATCGTACCATCGCGCATCGACTTGTAAAAGTTGATGCGCGATGGTACGATGGCCCTAACGGAACACCGTACATCATGGATGCAAAGATTCGACAATACTTTTCTTAAATCTATCCCTTCATTTAGGCTCAGCAAAACTCGTGGACCATCGTAGCATCGTACCATCGTACCGTCGTACCACCGTACCATCGCTTTAAAGTCGATGCGCGATGGTACGATGGCGATGGTACGATGGTACGATGGCAATGACGCGATGGATTATCGTATCATCGCTATCGTACCATCGCCATCGTACCATCGAGTCATCGTACCATCGCCATCGTACTATCGTACCATCGCCATCGTACCATCGTACCATCGCGTTTCAACTTGTAATGGTCGATGCGCGATGGTACGATGGCCCTAACGGAACACCGTACATCATGGATGCAAAGATTCGACAATACTTTTCTAAAATCTATCCCTTCATTTAGGCTCAGCAAAACTCGTGGACCATCGTAGCATCGTAGCATCGTACCGTCGTACCACCGTACCATCGCTTTAAAATCGATGCGCGATGGTACGATGGCGATGGTACGATGGTACGATGGCAATGACGCGATGGATTATCGTATCATCGCCATCGTACCATCGCCATCGTACCATCGCGTCATCGTACCATCGCAATCGTACCATCGTGCCATCGCCATCGTACCATCGTACCATCGCGCATCGACTTGTAATGGTCGATACGCGATGGTACGATGGCCCTAACGGAGCACCGTACATAACAGACGAAATCATGCCCCTTCCACAGTAAATCAGGCATCCAACGGATGAGGCTAAGGAAACGTGCCTTGCCCAAGAACACACCGACGAACTCAGTGGAACGCTGAGGCTTGAACCCATGTCATCTGCTTTTCAAATCCACTGTGATATCAACCGAGCCACGTCAGCGCCTGGATATATTAATAACCATGGGAATATATAATTTTAAGAGTATGACACATTTTCCGGGACCCGGATTTCTTATTCTGTTTATTAATTACCTCAGATAACGAGCCGCTATACAACCATGCATTCATGTAAGAATAACTTCAAACCAGCATTAATTTAAGCACCCACATTAAGAGAAATTCTTTTCTTCGTCGAGTTTCGAGTAAAGAAAATTCGGGTTTCGAGTAGAAAATATCGAGTTTCGAGTAGAGAATATCGAGGTTCAAGTAGAGAATATTGAGTTTCGAGTGGAGAAAATCAGAGTTTTAAGTGAGCGGTAAAGTGGTGGGGACTATTTTCCTTTACTATATACATGTTTAGGGTAGATAACTAATGACAAATATTTTTGTTTAAAAAAGAAAAAAAATGGAGGCATCTATTCGTACTCGATGATCAGTCGAAATAGTTCGGTTGTAAACGAGTACACAGATTAGTGCGAAAACGCCGTCTAGTGAGATACGATGAACCAGTATTTGCAATTCTGAGCTATCTGATTGGTTTAAAAAGTAGGGCAAACACTAAACACTTACGTGTGCACTCATGCATTTCGGGGCGAGGAGTAGGGGATGGAGGGAGCATTGCACATGTGTAAAAAAACACGTGACAGGCCCGTAGCCAGCCTGAAATTTTACCGAGGCGAATCCCTTACTATGGAGACCCGGTGGCACGCACCCTCGCCCACCCAGCCACATAACAACATTGTCACAGGTAGCTGCAAAAAACAGCGCTTGGTTGTTTCTACGGTTAAATCTGTTTATTAAATATTAAAATGACATTATCGTTTTTTGAGTCGACCTTGAAAATATTCGAGTTTCGAGTTGATAATTATCGAGTATCGAGTAGAGAAAATCGAGAAAATCGAGTCTTGAGTAGAGAAAATCGAGTTTAGTAGAGAAAATCGAGTTCCGACTTGACATCATCGAGTTTCCAGTAGAGAAAATCGAGTCTCGAGTAAAACAAATCGAGTTGATGGAAGACAAGAGTCATTGAAATAATGGTTATTTATACTACTTATATATTCAAATTGATTTACAAAATACATTTAGTCATTAGTATTTTAACAGTGAAAGGAGTAAATTCAATACCAATTCATATGCGTTCAGGCTCTTATCGTGCCGCCTGCATAGCGCAGGCACTTAGGGATCACTTTGTCCGTCGTCCGTCTTTCGTTGTCGTCCGTCCGTCAGTACCACTTTAACCTGCAACGTAACCTTGCCATAAATTGCAAAGTATTTGACCTATGTTCATGAAACTTCACACACATATTCATCTCACCTCAAAGAATGTCGTTACACATGTCCAATAACTCTAACTTTCATTTTGTTAGAGTTATGCCCCATTTTATAAAACTTTAACCTGCAACTTAACGTTGGAAATGAGCACACGGCAGGCGACACAAGTGTTCCATAGAACGCCCTTCTAGCTACTCTCAGACGTCAACATCGTGCATGTACTATACAATATAAACAACAGTATTAAACATTGATAAGAATAACCGGCATAATTAAATAAATATATTCTGTTTAATGTATGATTGGAGTTGGGGGATGAGGGGGGGGGGGGGTTGGGACGGGGGGTGGGGGTGGGGGTGTTAGGGGTGGAATCATAAAGATAGTATTATAATTTAAGAGTATTAAAAAAATATTTTATTTCAAATAGTTTACATATCATATATACGGATACTAATATACGGTAAATGTATTATAAAGACAAATCGGTCATGTAACAAAGTACTACCAATATTTCGTAAACGTGCCACATATACAATGCGCATGCCCATAGAAAGGGAATATTCATATCTGAATGCTAAATACTATTAATATTATAATTAGTATTTAATATTTCCAAAGAAGAATACCGCTAGGTATCCTTACGGGATTTACCTTCAATCATAATGGGTGATGAAAACACAGAAAAAAGTATAACACTAACAAGGGTGAACATAGAGTGAAAAAGGAGAAAAAAATGAAATGTTGAAATAACTATAAACAAAACAAATATATGAACTTAATAGAATACAGTAATGGAAGTAATGGTATATAACATTTCATTTCCATGGCTTGCATTTCTTTGTGAAAAAAATTAAATCAATGTAGCCTTTCATATGCAAATTAGAATGCGTTCACTGTCAAAGGTGAATCTTGACCATACGATTTGCATGGAAAATGTTTTCAAGTTGGTGCTAATCTATGAATGAAGGCATTTATTTAGTAGTGCACGTGTACACGGCTGGTAGTCATTGAAGCTACCTCCATTTTGGAAGTATACATAGGCAAAAATGCTCCATCGCCACTTCTGAGGTTGTTCAAACACCAAACAATTGCTATTTGTTCGTGTGTGTTTTTTTACTTAAGCAAAATGAATGTCCTTTACCGAAACGAAGCCCAATGTTACACAGTGGTATATTAAAAACGAGCCATTGTTATATTTATTAAAATATACCATGTTTACTTAGAGGAAGAAGCAGAAGCAGAAGCAGATTTATCTGAAGCAGCAGAAGCAGAAGCAAAATAAGAAGAAGAAGAAGAAGAAGAAGAGGGGAGGCTTGAAGGGTAGAAGGGTATTAATTAGACAGATGTGATTATAAGATAGAGATGAAAATACTTTGATACATCTCTGCTGCCTTTATAACACCATTGCTGCTCATATTTGACTGTTTTCTGTTGGTAATTTTCATACTTAGATTTTCTCTACTCGAAACTCGATATTGTCTACTCAAAACTCGATTTCCTCTACTCGAAACTCGATATTCTCTACTCAAAACTCGATTTTCTCAACTCAATACTCGATATTCTCCACTCGAAACTCGATTTTCTCTACTCGAAACACGATATTCTCTACTCGAAATTCAATTTTCTCTACTCGAACTCGATTTTCTCTACTCGAAACTCGACATTCTCTACTAGAAAAGAAACTCGATGCTTAGAAAATGTAAAAACTGTGTACACATCTTCAACATGACACGATAAAGCTCCATAGATCTCTGATTTATATTTCTTTGAACCTTTTTCCTTCAAGAACAACGAAACGACGGGCGTATTATATATGCTCCGCCTGGCGATGCTCTTGTTTTTTATCTTAATGCACATGGAACATTTCATAAAAAAAACTGAAACCGTTAATCCATAATCAGATAATGCAGTTATCGAAGATAGAACAAGAAAAAAGGCTCCAAAGGGCCATATTAAAATTGAACAAAAACTTACACGGGCACATTTCATAAAATGTGTGGAGGTGTTAGTACTGTCCACAATCACAATCCAGTTGTTGCTGACATACAGACAGAGGGACAGACAGACGGATAGTAAATTTATAGTCCCCTCTGGTAACACACTGGTAGTGGACTAATAATAGTAAACGTTACTTTGTAAATTAATTCAGAAATATTAATTTTAAAGGAATCTATATTGAAGTATATATATATATATATATATATATATAATGTATGTGTATCCAACATCTGGCAGAACTGAAATGACCGGTCTGATCAGCATGTTCAGCAGAAATGTAACCACATGCTGATAGCTTATACATACATACATAATTATATATATATATATATGTGTGTGTATTCCGCTAATACTTTCACTACTTATTTAAGTAGATATTCAGTCGGTAGCATAAAAAGAATTATGCTACTGCCTGAAGATCTACTTAAATAAGTAGTGAAAGTACTAGCGGAAAAGAATAGAGAAGTCACTTTAAAAGAAATTCTTTGATTTTTAATTTATTTATATTTACCAGCACAAGGACTCTTGAACATTTATATATATATATCTATGTATATAGTAGAGAAAATCATACATTGAACAGAACACCTTTCACAAACACTGGATCCAGAAAGGATACTAAATGATAGAGTAATTTGTTAAAATACAATGTGGAAAATTATCATTTACAGTGCTATCAATAAAATAAAGAAAAAACTCTTAGCTAGCTTGTATACTATACTCAGCAAAAATAGAAACGTCCCTCTTTTATAACTGAAGTAGCTCTGTCTGTGTATGTGTTACATGTCCAATGTATGTATATAATAATTAGATCGACCACCACCAATAGTCCAAAGAAAAGATTTTTTTTTAAAAGTTCAGAACACAAGGGAGTTATCCCCCTTTTTCTTAAACTATGTATTTTTGGTAAAAACACATAACATCTTAAACCTTTACCTCAATTTGTCCACGACAATATTCTCTATATGTTGCTTTCGAAAAAATCACAGAAAAACACAACACCGATTGTGTAGGTAGCAGCTTTTGATTATCACAAATCATCAAATTACCTCCCTTTAAGATTTTCATAGCATCCATAAAAGAGTATTGCTTGCAAAATTTGAAACTGTTTAAAGGAATATTTAGTAATTAGTGAAGTGCGCTTAAAAACATCAAACATTGTTTAATTAAAGCTCTGTTCAAGCTTCCCTATGCCCTAAAAAACTGGCCTATGGGGATATCAGCAAAAAAAGAGGGACGTTTATATTTTTGCTGACTACAGTTAAAATATATACTCGAGCGCTTTCGGCTTTATGCCTTCTTCAGGAGTACAAAGACATGTAATATTTACAAGAAAATCATCTAAACAACGATTGCAATGAAAACAAATCTAGAAAAAAAAATGTACAAATGATCATAAAGATATGATTAAAATGTTCTGATATTGGAAGAATGAATGAATGGTGTTTTACGGCACGTCGACACATAAATAGGTCATATTGTGCGCAAAAATTAAGTATTAATTAAAAATTAATGTAAATATATAAAGATAAAACTATTAAAAATAAAATTAAAATAAGGGATGATAAGGTGTAATATAAACTATGCATGTAAATCAATAAATGCCCGGCAACGGGTATATAAACAAGTAAATATATATAAGAACACATTACAATGATTTATATAGTCTGATCTCTTTCAGGAAATCTAAAACAAGACTAAAATCTACAGTATCAAATAACTCTTTCATAGTATTAACATTGTAGTACCTTTGACGCATAGGATCAAAGTCTACACATTCCAATAAGATGTGTTTGACCGTTAACGGTGTAAAGCAGGGTATACATTCCGGTAATTGCTCACCTTGTAATAAATATGAATGAGTATAACGTGTATGCCCTATCCTGCACCGGGCTAGGACAACTTCCTCTCGACGAATGGGTCTACTAGAAGAACGCCATTCTCCGAGTAACGGTTTAATTGGATGGAGTTTATTGTTAACTGACAAATCCCAAGCGGCTTGCCAAGAGTTACGAATATATGTGTTAATACAACTTTTAAAATCAGTATAAGGTAATTTGGTATTAGTTATATGTAAATCTAATGCTGCCTTAGCAGCACTATCAGCTCTATCATTACCACGTATTCCTACATGGCTTGGAAGCCAGCAGAAAATAATAACATTATCAATTATAAGAGAATTGTACTTTTCTAAAAGTTGAAGCACAACTGGGTTATCATGTTTCATATTACCCAGTGCTTGAAGAGATGGAAGGGAATCAGAAAAGATTACAAAATGGTCATCATCAGATTCCTGAATATAATTTAAGGCAAGTTCAATTGCCTTAAGTTCAGCTGAAAAGATAGAGGCCTTGTCAGGCAGGCGGCTCTTTATGCTGTGTTTGTGAACAACAGCTGCTGCAGCTACCTTATCTCCATCTTTAGAGCCATCTGTGTAGATATGTTGAAAGTCACAGTATTTCGATTTAATTTCATTAAATTTGCTTTGAAAGACAGTAGGGTCTGTACTGGATTTGTTATTATTACAAAGATCAAAAATAATTGTTGGAGTTTCCAAAGTCCACGGTGGAATTTGTGGTACTTTGTACTTGGCAACCAAATTAAGGTCGATTTCAGTGTCTCTTAATTTTGGTTTAATACGAAGACCAAATGGTCGAATGGCCTTCGGTTTTCGATCAAAAAGGGATTCACAACTAGGATTAAAAACATTATCGAAAGTTGGATTTGAAGGGTTAGACTTTAATTTATTGGAAGAGAATGGCTGCAAAAGGGGCCCATTTAGATTTACAATAAATAAATAATAATAGCATAATTATATAACGCTATAAACGCCGAGAAAGCAACAAATATTTAGACCGTTAGTAAACGTCGTGAATGTCAGAAGTTGTTCACTTTAAAAAACCGGAAATGACGTCGTCAGTTATGACGTCGCGAAAGTGAAACGCTGACATTTTAAATTAAAAAACGCTGAAATTTTAAATTGACGTTGACGTTAAAATAGCGTACGGTTTCGACATGTTTGACTATTTTTCCATATAAACTCCTGCATTAAATTCATTATGAAATGTAATTATTTAAACACCTATCTATAAATTGTTATATTATAATATTTAAATACAAATGTTGCATGAAGAAATTGTTAAAACGACTTTAATTGAATGGCCTTAATAGAAAAGTTAAGTAAATGCATTTAGTTAAAATTCCAACTTATATACATTTTTAAAAAAATTAAAACCACGAGCACGTTGACATTGAAATTAAGTTGTCTATATCATAGATTTAAACTATTGTTAAAACGAACAGATCTTTTATATCGTCTATGGCCCGAGGATTGTTTAAAACTATTTATATATAATGGTTTTACTGTGGTAAAGATAAATGATTCTGTTAATCGTAGTTTCTCAGGAGAACAAATCTCGACCTTTAATTATCAATCCCAAACGATTATTGAAACCAATCTTTTTTTTTGACCTGGAATCACGAGTCATCATTTTTGATATGCTGTACAAAATAAACTTGGAAACTTGATGTTACTGTTGCAAGGACTTATGTAAGGGTATAAATTAGACAGATGTGATTATAAGATAAAGATGAAAATACTTGGATACATCTCTGCAGCCTCTATAATACAATTGCTGCTGATATTTGACTGTTTTCTGTTGGTAATTTCAAACTTAGATTATCTCTACTCAAACTCGATATTCTCCACTCGAAAATCGATTTTCTCTACTCGAAACTCGACATTCTCTACTCGAACTAGATACTTTGAAATTGTGAACACAAATGCAACAGTTGACAGTTTAAACAATACTGCATTAATAATTTTTGCAGAAAACAATGAAAATATGTTTTTTAATTAATGCGATCCCGTTACTTCTTATACTTTGAGTGTAAGGTAACTTCGAATTTCCGAGGGTAATTTTGATTTGTGCAAACTCATAGAGCTTAGATTTCTAAAAGCTGGTGGGCGAGATTAATTGCAGCGAGATCTACAGGGAAAATCAAAATCAAATATGTGCATATTTACTCATGCCACATACTGTTCTGTAGTTCTAATATATTCAATATATTAAATATAAAAACACAGTCCATGATTGAAAAAGGGAAAAGTAATTTACTCATTTGAGGAACAATTTTCAGTCTAAATAAAAACACATATATTACATAGAGATTATTTAATTGCTTGGATCGATTATAGGGAAATCCTTTACGAGATGGTAGCCGTTCTTTTCACGAACGAGCGTATGCGACTGAGTGAAAATACATCGAGTGAAGGATTTCCCTACAATCAAACACAGCAGTGAAACAATCTATTTATTACGTTTTATATCAGTCTGTGCATGATTTTAACCGATTTTTTCCGCTTTATTGAACGTTATCGGCGGATGACGTCGCCGTCAGCACCACTTTATTGACGTCATAACTCAGCGTCACAGTTAGTTATTTTTGTGTTCGGAGTTAGTTTATAATATTTAGCGATTATGAATATACTTTCATTGAGAAATTACATTCTTTCATAGATAAAAAACGTAATAAATAGAATTCCCCACCTAAATCAAACACACATCACACACTATTAAAATGAAAATAAACCCAAAAGTATCTCTAAAACGTAAATGACATGGTTTATTTTCGAATACTTTGCGGTGATTTAAACCTGACGTTATGACAATGTATACAATATATGAAATTTATGAAAGCATACAAAACCAGACATAAATCTAAAACATGTTGCCTTGAAGAAGCCCATAAGTCATACATGTTTTGCTAGTTGTCACAGGAAAAAGCTGCAGTTGTTACGTTTAGCAATGTTCACCTGTCATGTCATGTTTTGTATTTGTATATATTTGCATGTTTGACGAGCTACGTTTGTATAAGTCAATAAAGAATCTGTTCTGATCTAAATCAATAATAGTATGCATCAGCATTGGGCAACTTCAATATCGTTATTGTTTATTGTCAATGGATAAAAAAAAAATCAACAATTGCCGCACTAAATTTCAATCCAGAAAAAAAAAACTACTGATTATTTTTCTCACAAAAAAAAAGTGTGATAAAAATAATGCGGAGTGTAGCTGCTCTATATTAAAAACCATAATGTTTATTTTCCAACTTAACATAGATGAAAGCAACTTATTAGGGTAAAATATCCATAAATTGTACATTAAATTACCCGCAAGCACTGACTGAAACAACTTATTCAACGGTTACATTTTTTATTTAAAAGGTATGCTTTTTTAGCCAATGTTGACATCGGGTTGTTATGTACACACAACCTGTATTTTCAATAAACAGTTTTACTCAGCAAACTACCTTTTGTACAACTAAAAGAAGTGTGAACGGGACACACGTTAATTGTAATTTAGTTATTAGTTAAATTATTCCTTTGGCTTAGTTTGCAAATTATTGTTCTGTTCCATTGATTAGATCGCGACAGTTTCTAAGTTATAAGACATCCGAGAACTAAATTCTGATTTGATTATTTCGCCCATTGTTTTCTCGTTTAGGGCAAAGCATTTTGTTAGAAACTGGCCATCCGCCGATGGCCATTGAATGATATGAAAAACCTCATTAAATGGCTCCAGATTTTTCTCTGCTTCCAACTAAATTCCATTTTGTTTATTTCACCCTTTGGTCTCTAGTTTAGGGCAAAAATTTGGTCAGAAATTTGGGCCATACGCCGCTAGCAATGGAATGGTATGAACATACCTCACTGAAGTTTCATCTTCACCGTCATATACGTACCATCTTCGGGATGGCTGAAGATTTCGTACCATTGACATTTTTTATAGTGAGATCTGCTCAGCCTGGGCCTAGAGGTCGTGAACGGTAGCAAGCATTTGTCACTGCCGTTGATGAACCGAGACTGCAGTATTTCTTGAATTTATCGTGTTCGGCCATATCCAAATTTCTCCTTTCATACTCCGTTTCGTAATCTTTTCTCATCGTACGTTTTAATAATCTTAGCATATTCTGCCTATAAAACAAACTGTTTAATAGTTTTATATAAAAAAGCAGACTCCCTTAGCATTAGCGAGTATTAGATGTACATTATTCATTATATAATGCTTTAGTGTGCTACAATTTGGCGCGTCTGTATGTCCTTAACCTTATCCGGATGAATTGCAATATATACATACGTACACACATTTACAACACACTGACTATTTGTTTTCTTTATTTAAAAACATTTGAAGAATGAATCAGTTCTAAAACATAAAAATAAAATCGGTTAAAACCTTTTGCCAATGACCGTTCCAGTGAGGTAGCCCAGTAGTTAATAAATACTGAAAAGGTGATCCCCTGGAAGCAACAGACATAAACAAGAGAGAAAAGTAGCAGACTTGGTTTTATTGAGTCTGTTCATGAGAGGTAATTATATGATGCAAGACCTATCACGCCTCCTAGCACTGGCTTAAGCGATATTCTACTTTAAAGCAACACAAAATGGGCTTGATGATCCCAAAGGACCAAAGGACCAGTAAATAATAACATTACTGATTTGTAGTCGAAGCGAAATTTTACGGCCGCCACACATCCCTAAACAAACGCTAGAGTGAATGTCAATACGAACTAAAAAGATGATCCCTTGGAAGCAACAAACACAAACAAGAGAGGCTCGGTTTTATTGAGTCTGTTTATGAGAGGTAATTATAAGATGCAACACCTCTGACGCCTCCTAGCACCGGCTTATGCGATATTCTGCCTTTAAGCAACGCAGAATGGGCTTGATGATCCCAAGGACCAGTAAATAATATTTACTGATTTGTAGTCGGGGCGACATTGTCACGGCCGCCACACACCACGAAACAAACGCTATAAATACTGAAAACACTTTTATGTGTGTTGTTCCGCATACTTTGTTTCTATTTATCTTTGTAATTGCTGTTTGTTTTGAATGCGTGTTCTTGATTGACTGTGTTCTGTGAATGCAGCATTTCCTGCTCCATATTCATACCTACTAGCTCATTGCTGATTCAGCTGATTCAGCAATGAAAATAAATCAATGTCTACTTCTTTCAAATTTAACACTCAATATCAGCCTAACACGAAAAGTCAAATTCTGCTTAAGATCGTAATGCATATATAACGACAGTGTCTGTTGTACTGTCATTTATATACAAATGAAACCACTATTAATGTCTTTATTAAATAAATAATGTAGGTTATAATGACGCTTATAGAATGTAATACAATTGTACTTGTTTTGATACTGAAGTTTAATATGCAGCTATTTAAACATTTAAACAAACGTAGATATAAAATTTGAACAGGAAATGTATTATTCAAGGATCACAGACAGCCAAAATCACGCATAGAAACAACAATAACCACAAAGATGAAATAAAGAAAGATATGACATCATACGCACAAAAGGGTTGACAATAGGGCTACCTCCATGGAATGATCAGTGGCAAAACAGGCCACTGGGAGTGGATTGGGGTTGTTCTAGTGTGCATCAAACCTCACTCTTACCCTGTTGTCATGTCAATAAAACGGGTCAGTGTTAATATAGATATCCACGTCAGGATATATTCTCTAACAAACAAGTCAGCATTAATAGGCAATATAAGTATAACACATAAATGATAATGTATATATGAATATAAAAAACAAAAGCCTAGGAAAGCCTTAAAAGCAAGTACTGAATGACTTGACAGAAGCCAGAACAACAAGAGAACAAACCGTTAAGGATAAGACACGACAAGATTTAAGACAAACGTCAAAGTCTACCGTCCTTTTAGGATTTAGATAGACGTCATCATAGGGTCCACATCGCACAAGCAAAGAAGAAAGCATAGTGGTGAACTGTAAATGGGTCAACCACTAAACATGCAGAGCGTTACAAAATGATAGGGATAACCATTTTAACAAAATTAATAAGGATTGTATGAAAGTGATTATGACCAAGGATCTTACGAAGTTTGTAAATAATATCACCATAGAAGTCAGATGTTTATAGCTCTTGTCGCAGAAGAGATATTAAACTACTTTCATATTTTTAAAGTAGACCAGGTTGCAAATACTCACACATTTCAAAGGGTTTTCGAAGTTTATGGTAACGGTAGTCCTGATGAAATAGCTTTTTAGTTATACAAATATTACGATTGCTAAATTCCTCAACTCGACTATAAGCTCTAGAAAAACGAATAAGGAACATAGACCCCAAACAATGTTGCTCGATGTCAGTAAATGGAATAATATGTTAATGCTATATTTGTATTGACAAATCTTGAACGCTTTTAATGTGTATCAACTACGAGCACTTCTAGCAGTGTTTAAACTATACCGTTATTTAGGCACAAAGCGGTGTGGAGATCTGACTCAATTACTGATTTAGATGTGTTAACATCGGAAATACAGTACCATCAAGACATATAGAAACGTCATTTATAAATAATAAGAATAGGAATGGTCTTGTGCCTTGTGGTACACCGCATATGATTACCTGTTTATCATCCTTCGCTTTCGGTGAATTTTATGCATGCAGTGAGGTGATTAAGGTTAACGTAAATTGAAATACGGCGGATGTTTATCCGGGCAATGCGTGATGTAGTTTTTCTATCTATATTTCAAAGGTAAGAAGTCATACCTTATGGTAGATACAAAGCATACAAGCTATGGTTCTCATAGCTATAATGTAAATAGAGGATCTTACATGAGTGCCTGTTTAATATTGAATGTATTAAACGAGTTGAATAACATTATATGATGCGAGGCTACATTTTATCCATCGAGTTTAAATATTAAATAAGCACGAATTCGAAATTCTAGTTATCAAAAAACTCCAAAAAGTCTCCTAAAGATTTTTTTTTATTGAAGCTCTTTGTAGCTTCCTATATATAGCATACTCGATTTATGACGTCGTATGTTTGTATGATGACGTTTTATTTTGTCTTTTCCGTACGCCAACAAAGAACGGTACTACCTCGTCGATTTCCGTAATCCAGCATTTTAAACGGTTACGGAAATCAACGAGGCAATTCCTATGCACAAGGAGCTGAATGGAAAGGACCGAAAGATGTTATGGCCTTTATTTGCATATGTATTTCACTAATGTAATATGATAAATACATCAAGACTTTTTTACACTCCCACAACGCAAGTTATGTGATAAATAACGCACAGGACAATTACGAGGCCAATGCTGTGTATGTAGCAATAACATACATGACTAAACTTTGAAAAAAAGCAAAAGCTTAAGTTCATGCTAATTTAATATCCATGTTCCAAATTGGTAGTATAAATAGTACATCGTGTTTAAAATGTGTGTTTTCCGCCGGAAATGCATCGCTTACAATTAGCGCACAAAATATTTTCTCCGAATGTATTTCTATATTTGTATATTCTGTAGTTAATGGACACAGAGTTGTGACATTTATTGCGACATTTATTTTAAAAGTTCTCTAACTTGCCCGTATTATGTTGCATTTCATTCAGACTATTACAATAATATGCCTTTGAAAAATAGTTTTGGCCTAAAAGTCGTGTTTAAATAGCTGACAAATATTAAAGTAACAGCGGCCGTAATTTGATTGATATATACAGACTATAAACATTACACCCGTCATCTCGGGTTATTGCCTTGTTAGTTTGAAATGTAAATATAGAAATAAAAACATACAAGTTTTGACATAAACACATGCTTAATATCAATCACGAAAGAAACATAAAACGCCTATGACATAAGGACTATTTCAATGCATATGAAGTATATCAATTATGACAGAACAAACCTGCTACTTTATGAATTCCTTATTACAGTCGACGCTAGTTCTGGTACATAACCTAGTAAAGCTTTTTTTCCCCGTTTTAGTCGTTGTTTTATTGCCATTCAAAATAGAAAGAGACGTAACGAAAGTATCGAGACTACAGTCGACACGTACAGTTAAAGGTCGATTGTCTGCTCTCTGGCATAATTTATCCACAACTGTCATTGAGTAGAAATTGCACTAACGATGTATTATCATTAAAAGGTAAAGCTCTCATTCCTCTGAACATTTTCAATAGTATTGGCTTATAGTTTAACGTTATCCTAAATAGGCAAAATGCAGGATTTGTTGCATGGAAATTGACGAAACTTGGAGAGTAACAATATCTTTAAGTAATGTAACTCTGCACTAACTAAACGTTTACAGAAAACATTCAAACAGATATAGCAAATTATATAACAGAATTCAATTCCATAATATTCTTTTTTTTTCAATTATCAATCATCAATGAGCAATTTCAATATCTTGTTTATCGTCAAGGGATCGTATTTGTTTCAGGATTTTGTAGATTTGGATAAGAAACAATGCCATGTCATGAAGATCCCAGCGTATGCTAGTCATACATGTGCGGTAAACGGTAGTATGTCTTCAGCTGAAGCTTCATTGCGATTATGAAGGAGAACATTAATGTAACATCAATATTAATAGTAGATATAAATGTCGGACGGTCAACCTAAAACCTAAAACACGCACAGAAACAAGCAAAAGCTTAATAAAAGGCAAGATATGACATCCAAAACATAAAATGGTTGGTAATAGGGCTTCACTTTAGAACGGCCGTTGGAGGTTTAACCAGGATCGTGGTTGCACCAAACCTCACTCTTACCCTACTGTCCCTACCTCATCCCAATAAAACGGGACGGCGTAAACAAGAAAACAGTGATACAAAGTATCTCAAGCCGGTCAGAACAGTTACATCAGAAAACTGTAAGGGGAATGAATATGATAAAAAAATAAAAGAACAGTGTATAGATGTTAGAATGTTTTTATTTGTAATTGTCAACAGTCAAAACACATTTAACATGAAATATTTGAGATGTTGCTTTTTTATTTCGTTAAGTTGTTTTGGAGAAAAACAAACTTATGTAACATGTTTTTGTGTTGTGTTTTTAACATGTTTTTTATGAATGTGACAAATACTTTTTAAATACATCTTGTCTTATTACGCATCAGCACTTTCATGCTCAGTGTATAAATACACCGCACAACTTGCCATTTATATCATATTAGGCTAAAAACTGTACACAGTGAAAAGGTAATAAGATTTTCTTTATACAATCATTATATTGTAAATAAAACATATCAATTTTATAACATTTATTCTGACAGTTACAATAAAAAGTAATTTTAATGTTTCTTATCGATATTTAACAGTATTAATTGAGATGATAGTAAACATTTAACGCAATATTCAGTATTAATTAACGCTGTGTGGTTGTGCGATATGGTGTCATTTTAAGTGAAACTTTTGTTCTCTTTTAAACAAGTTCAGAATACAAACAATCGTTGGGATTGTTATACAAGCTACATTTGAAAATTGCAACAACTGAAATAATAAACTTTCGAGACCAATTATGCTCTACACAACAATAATAGTTCGGGTCAGAAGCATATCTTTCATTTAAATTGAAGATTTAAGATGTGTTTGTATCACTATAAGAAATATGACATAATGGCCATTTTGCATGATTGTATACATGTTTGCTTTTTGTATTTTATGTTGCTATAGGTTTTGTCTATTCGTCGGAATTGGCCAATTTGTTAACATTGTCGTAAAACGTAGATGTTTATTAACATTTATATTATTTTGCATTTTTATTTTAAAAACAAAATAAAGTACAATTAAAAATCGTAAAATTATTTACTGTTTCTTTTTTTTGTTTTTTTACTATATTAGTATTTTAAATATTAAGTCAGTGAAACGCATCACAAGCCCAGGTATGCGTCTAGAATCTCTCTGGACCTTTAGTTACTAACTCTATAAATGACGGTTATATGAAAAACGGTTATATCACAGTGCCATAGCGTGGTTGTGCTGCCATTAATGCATCATTACGTGGTCCCGCCTTAATTCCATTGAGCGATCGAAAATCTTATATTAGCAGAATTGTATAACGGATATTTCCACAAATAATCATGTTTTACTGAAAAAATGTGACACAATGTTTAAAATTACATATTAAATGTTTTAATTTTACAATATACAAACGTTTTAAGCCGATATAGATTTTAATATCATACCCCAGCCAACCCCGTTTTCGCTTCTTGGAGAAGGGGTTGGATGGGGTATGAAAGTTAATACTCGGACAACGTAATGATAAAAATGGGTGATCCAGAAGATTTAAACAATTGGTCATGGAGGTCAATAACATTGTTAATTATGACAATACAATTAGAAATAGAGCGCTAACAACACGGTTCCACTATGTAAGCCGGCTTTAATGATCGTCTAGGGTATAATCAGGCTCAATTAAGACAAAATATATCATTCTGATAGGCTAAATCTTTATCGCCGACTTTTATTTGCTCTGTTTAATGTTGAAACTGTGCATTTACACGTGTTTTTCTATTTATTTTGCAGCCACTTAATATGTAATGATTTGACTTTACTAGAGAAAAAAAATCTAAATTTATTTTGCCTAGAACAATAATAATAACTTTCTTAATTAACGGCATGTTGCCTTTGCAGATTTGTTTTTATATTGCTATGGTCGATATTGTATATTGAATCACCAGTTACTCAGACAGTTTAAGTACAAAACGGAATCGTAGAAAACAGGCGGATCCAAACTCTCTTTCTAAATGGAAAAAGTCAATTTTTAAAATTATAGATACACGTATTAAGTTTTATAATGCTAACCCTTCTTTACTTCTTCCGAGACCTAGGTTTTCGTTTCGTATTTTAAAATCGGTAATTCAAGAATTTCAAAATAAATTTGTTTTAGATCCTGCTGATAAAGCAGCTAATCATATAATTATCGTTTGACGCCTACATTACGTCAATGTTTTATCGCTGGAACTCGGTAGCACTAATTTGTATACTCCAGTTCAATCTACTGCGGATGATGTCTTTTCCACATATATCACTGGGTGCATTAATTTAAGGCTGGGGTAGACGAACGGCAAAACAAACGGCCAAATATGTAATGGATTCCTAAATTACCTAAAAATCCGTATAAAGTCCGCTTTATTGCGAATTATTGTGTTTTCACCACCACAAACATCTCCAAGCCTTTAACTTCTTGTCTTACAATATTGAGCTAAAACTTATGAAAACTCTGGGATTGTTTGTGAAGCACTCATTTTCCTATAAGATAATATTTTCGTCAGGTATGGAACTACCGTTTATAGACTAAGTGCTGGAATCACTGTGGGTACGAACTGTGTACCTCTTGTTGCAGATTTGTTCTTGTATTGCTATGAACGAGATTTCATGTTGAGTCTTTCATCCGATACATAAGCAGATGTAAATGAAGCCTTTAATGACACCTCTCAGTATTTGGATGACATTATGAACATTGACAATCATTTTTTTTCTACGTGGCGCAGTCGGTAGCGCGGCGGATTTGTAACCGGAGGCCTCGGGTTCAATCCTCCGTGGTGCCACTGAGTTCCGTCGGTGTGTTCTTGGACTTTCCCTAAGCCCCGTCAGTCTAATGGGAAAGTAAACCGGGCGGTCCCGTGTATCGGTCTATCCTCCGAGTACGTAAAAGAACCATAGGAATCTATTTGATAATACGAGTAGGGCAGGCTCCCGGATTCCTATGAATCCTTCCCCTCTCTCTGGGCGGTTCTAAATAACTTATACTGTGTTGATGAGCCGTTAAACAACATTCAATTCAATTTTCTACTATGGTTAATAATATATATCCTAAGGATCTTCATCTCAATAAAGCTAACATTTCTGATACTGTCGCTTTTTTCTGGATTTACATCTCTCTGTTGAAAATGGCGAAATAATTAGCAAAATCTATGACAAGAGAGATGATTTTAATTTTGATATTGGTAATTATCCCCATTTGGATGAGGATGTTATGTTCCCCGAGCTACTTCCTATTGGGTCTATGTTTCTCAATTTATTCGTTTCTCTAGAGCTTGTAGTCGTGTTGAGAAATTTAATATTAGTAATATTTGTATAACTGAAAAGCTACTTCAGCAGGGCTACCGTTACTATAAACTTCGAAAAACTTGAGTTCTATGGAGATGTGATTTACTTCGTAAGATCCTTGGTCATAATCGCTTCCATACAATCTTTATTTGTATATCAAAAGAGGTTATGACCCTATCATTTTGCAACTCACTGCATGTTTACTGGTGGACACTATGCTTTCCTCTTAGACTGTGCGATGACCGGACAGATTATGGACCTTATCATGACGTCTACTTAAATCCTTATAGGACGGTAGCATTTGATGTTTGTCTTAAAACTTGTCTTGTCGTATCATTAACGGTTTGTTTCTTTGTTGCTCTGGTTTCTCCCAAGTCATTGAGTTCTTACTTGTGGCTTTCAAGGCTCTTTTTAATATTATATATACATGTTTATTTCCGTGTTATTTATATTTCCTATTAATGCCGCCTATTTATTATTGATTAGCGGGGATACCTTTATTTTCACTGTCCCGTTTATTGGGATGACAATAGGGTAAAAGTAAGGTTTGGTGCACCCTGGAACCTGGTTTAAACCCCCAGCGGCCTTTTTTGCTACTGCCAGTTTCAGATGCTTGGGCATGTCCATTTTCATAGAGTATTTATTAAACGTTTTAGAAAGTTTATCCAAACAGTCCATGCGTGTATCATTTTGCAACGCACTACATGTTTGGTGGTTGACACATTTAAGATGCTTTACGTTTTTAATGTGTGATGACCGGACAGAGTGTGGACCCTATTATGACGTCTGCCTTAATCCTGAAAGAAAATATTACTTTTGATGTTTGTCTCCAATCTTGTCTTGTCGTGACCTTAATGGTTTATTCTTGTGTTGCTATGGCTTCTGCCAAGTCATTGAGTATTTGCTTTGTGGCTGTTTAGGGTTTTGTTTTGTTTTTATATATACTTGATTATATCTCTGTTATACTTCTATGGGCAATTAATCCTACCTAGTTGATTAGAGTATGGGAACTTTTTTTAATTTACGCTTTCCTGTTTAAATGGAATGTCAATATGGTAAGGTGATACTTGGCGCACTCTGGGACCTGTCGTTTAATCCAAAGCGGGCTAATTTGTTATCCCTTGATGTAATAATACGTGCCAATAGTGTTAGTCATACAGAGATTAGTTAACTAGCGAAATCCTTCACGAGATGGTCCTTTTAACGAAACGTTGAATGTGAATGAGTGGAAAAACAAAAATAGACTAGTAACCCTGGCTCCAAAAGTACCCAAAGGTAGAACTAATTGCAAAAGTTATGAAACCTGCATTTTTTGACTCTTGGATCCTTCTAATTGAAGCTGGGAAAAGTTGCATTCTCTGCTTATAGGGGAAGTTTGTTAAAATAATGACCAAAGGCAGACACTCATTATTAAATTATAAATTTCATTTATTTCAATAATTGGTGTATATTTAATAAAGATTCAATATATATACCATAGCACATTATATAAACGTAGACAGTGAATATACACACATATTATGATGTGATTTAGACAAAATCTCTTCATATACACAAAATAATAATGCAAAACAATACATCAAGGGGTACATTTACCCCACCCACTTATAATAACATAATATTTTTGTCAATTGTTATTTTCAACAATTTTTTGTAGAAATCAAAATCCTAACAATAATCTAAACTATTGTGACATATTTAACCTCATCATGATACAATAACTTCATTAATAGCATAGTTAAATTGAATGTGCTCAATATAAACGGAAATGTTCAAATTGTGTTCAATGTCAGATAGCATTTAGCTTAAACAGTACTGGTATGCTAAACAATATATATTTGTCTATTAATCTTCGGTAATTATTCTACATGTAGATTAATATTGTGATTTGTTTTCAGTTTGGTATTATTATTTTTTATGTTTGAATGAATCAGAAATACTGCAACACTTAATTAGAAGGCATGTAATTACCCCACCCACTTCTGTTCACATAGAAACGTATAGGCATATATACCATTACGGGTTAAATTAAAACTAATAGTTTGAAAAATGATCACTGATAGCACTTATAACATAAAGCACATATATATATATGTCGTCACAACAAGCTATAACTGATAACAGGTTTAAATGAACATGTTCACAAGATTCTGTTTCCAGTGTATATATATACATGCATATCAGGTAGCAATATATGCATCGAAAATACACAAATACAGACATAGTCAAAATTTCATATTATTATACCATTATTTTGACGTATTCACATACCTGTAAATATCACACTCATATAAATTGGCATTTAAAAGTTGCATGCAATAAACATTTGCCTATCTGTCTGTTATAAAATGTAACCGATCATTCGTAATTTTGATGAAGCACATATATCTCTGTACATAACACAACCACTATTACAAGCAACACGTAAAAAGAGACGTAATGTCTCTCCATTTTACTTGATAGAATACAAAGCTCGTTTACTAGTACAACAGTGGGCAATTATTGGCTTTCAAGTAAACTTATCTGTATCAGTATAAATGCTGTGCAACATCAACACAAGTTCTAATCCAAGTCCTCGTTATTCACCTCTTCGTCTAATGTTAGCGAGTTAGAACAACTGTCTCCGCGACATGCACCACATCCTGGTGAACAATCTAACCCATGTTTGCGGCATGTACAGCGTTTGGTGTCACAATTGTGTTTGCAATTACATCTGATGATCTTCAGTAATTTCTCTGGTGCAGGTGGTAGATCGGTCTTGATAGGCAATAATTTGTTATTGACGAGTTCCCAGCCCCATTCCTGTGCTACGAGTGTATCATTCCCAAGCCATATCTGTGTCTGCAGATATACCCTTAAACTGTGGTATAAGGCCGCGGCACAAGTTGGAGGCAATGTGTGAACTTGAACACATACGTTACTAGTCATAACTTTGTTGGAGAACTTTCTGAAACGCAACACATCTAATCCCTCGTATGGAATTCCGCCAATGGCTTCTTCGCCACTTTTTATAATCTCAGTTCTTTGGGTAATGGTGCTGAATGTAATGGCCAACTGTCGAAAATATGGTTCTTTCGTGAAAAGGCGAAGACCAGCGGCTTTACCTATTCCGTACATGTGGGAAGTAGTGTCACAACCAGTAAGAGCATGTATATATGGCAATGCCTGACAGAGCTCTTGTCCTAAGAGGCGTTTTGTATCCTGAATATACCATAACTTTGGGACGTAATGTGCGGACCGTTTAATATCGGATTTGAAGAACAGGTCATGTGACTGCATATTTGCATGGTGGCAAAGCAAAACTAAAAGATCGGTGTCTTCGCCAATAACAATCGTTTCTTGATTGGTGCTTTCTGACACAGCCGTTTCTACAATCATCATATCAGCATCATCACGGGCATGGATAACGACTACCCCTCTCTCGATCAGGTGTTGTCCAAGCATGTCAATAAACTTTTTTTTATTTTCTTCGTTGTTAAGAAATACATCTTTCTTGGATCTGAATGGCGTGTCGGGTGTAAATTTCACAACTGTACCAACGACGCCCTTTCCTCGTCGAATATGGGTTATGTCCTTAATGCTAGGACCAGATAAATATCCATCAAATACAACAGTTGCTCCAGTATACCTCTTTTGGATGCATTCGTAGTACTGGTTACAAATCTGTAGAAATGTAAAGTTCTTTTGCCAGGGGATTCGTTGAAGTAGTGACCCTCCATCTAAGTCATACTTTACATCAGATGGAACTTCTTGGGTACTACATTCTCCTAATCCCCATATTGCATCGGCTAGTCCTGCCTTCTGTGCTGGTCTTGGAAGACCTGATTTATCAAATAAAGCTGATGGTATGCTACACAACTCGTATTGAAATATCTCTGATATTTCTGGTACGTTACGGTTTGCTGCTGTCGTCAATCTTTGGAATAATAACTGAGGGTCCACTTGAATAACTTCGTCATTTATCTTAATTGTTGACTTTGTGTTTAATGTGACAACTTGTTTTGACCTTTTGAAGCTGTAAGCTGTTACTGATTTACCAACCATGTCCTCTAATATATTTGTCCCAATTTCACTGGCTTTATCAACATTCACACACAATTCAGCTGTAACACCGGTATCAATATTCCGGAGACAATTGTCATCAACATCAAACGGATTTCTCTCTTTAAGAAATGACATGAAGCTATGTGTATCTTTTGTATCTCTACACTGTCGTGCTTTACCAATTTCTTTATGTTGTTCACTGGAATTGAACTCGGTTTTGGTTACTGCTTGCATTGAACTGTTCATCTCTGCATAGGCAGGCATTGATAAAAGCCACTGTGCTCTTTGGATATCGGACATGCCACGACCTCTTGCAAGTCCACCTGTGGTTTTAACACTGCGCATCAAAACCTGTTCAATAACAAGATCAGTGGATAAACCCGCCCAGAAACGATCAGTTCTTCTGACTACATGGTTTCCTGTCTGGAAAGCATTATACACATCTGCATGGTTCTTTTCTAAGTCTAACATGCTCTGTAGATATATATACGCCGATTTTAGATATAAGTTGTGTCCAGAAGCGGCAAAGTATGGGAGCATACTTTTAACAGCAGACAAATGTTGTTCCCAGTCACCTGCTCGTTCTGCTCTAAGGAATTGTTGAAGAATTGAGATCATATCCATATACTGAAACCATAAAGATGCAGTTCTGCTATTTTTCAACTGTAGTTTTGCATTTGATATGCCGTGTTCTACTTCAGTTAAAATAGTATCATTGCTCACCTCTTCTAGTGATACATCGTGTGACTCTAGCGTATCAAACAAATCACCAACAGCATCAATAACGTTTTTACCTCGTGGTGTCAGCGACGAAACGTTGATGTTAGTCTCTATGCGGCCACTACCAACATCTATAGTATCAACAGTTTGATCTTCTGAATCTAAATGTTCGCCGTTTGCGTCGTTTTCATCAGACATAGACTCCCCAGGCAGTTTTATATCAAATGCGCTTGAAACCAATAAGGTATGTAGAGCAGTGTCTATCAGAAAATGTCCCCTTACCGCCCTGGCTACCGCCTTGCCTGACATCATATGAAGTACAGCATTAGGAGCGTAAACGACCTCTAACAGCTCTTGTAGTCCAGTTCCCATCATTAAATGACCCATACTGCCAAGAAAACTCAAGAGTATGGAAGCCACCAAGACGTAATACAATATTTCGCAAAGGACTGTTTTCTGTCTGGTTATTTATTACAGTTGTAGATTTGAGAAACAGTGGTTGGTCAAATGTAATAACAGGTGTAAATCCATATCTCTCCGCCTGCTTGCAAACAAACCAGAGGGTAGAATTGATGCACGTAAGGTCACGCCGATTTAAGTCGATCATTGGCATAAACGTTACGCTAGACTGACCAGGGTACACTCCATTTCGATATAGCTGCATCAAACCAGACCAAGCAGGTTTTGACGGCCTTACAGTCCATACTACCTTCGACAACAGGTCAATCCTGTAATATGGATCTTTGCTTGTAGTTGTATCCAATTCAACAAACGAATTGTTTGATATTTCTTCGTCGCTCAGTCTGAAATATCTAATATCAATTTTACCGAGTTCAGCAATATCACTGGCCTTGATGTCCGATCTTGTAGTAACTAGGTTTACCTTTGATCCAGGGGTTGTACATGCTATTATTCCCATGCCATGGAAAGTATTATAGCCGTCCAAGGTTCGACTGTTGTGGTCTGGAATACCGGCTTTGCTTGCTGCAGCAGCATTCATTTCAAATTTTTGGACTTCCTTATAAGAGACACTAAACCCAAGAGTTTTCAACGTGTCTACTACAAATCTGGAGCCAAAGTGGTGATGCATTTGTACACCGAGACCGAGCTGCATCGGGGCAATAACACCTTTTGGTCTACATGCTTGAATAACAGATTGACCAATGGAAGCAATTTTAACATTAACATCTTTGTGTTTAATTATAGTTTGAAGAAACAAATGCAAACTCTCTGGCAGATAGCTAATGTTCTTATCAACACAACCAACCTCCTGTGGAGAAGGGTAGAACATTCTGGATGTATCCATAGACTGTATATCATTATAAATAAGTTTTGCAGCAGTAGAAATGATCTCTTTTTTTCTCTTCTTCTGGGGATTTTGCATTCATGGATTTGTGAAAGCTATGTATAATAGAGGAAGCAGTGACTTTCAGGCTGACAATGTCACTTTTCCCATCCAATTCACTGATAACAATATTTGAGCCAAAATGATCCAATAACTTATTTTTCATATGTTTACATGTATATGCTCTATCACCACAATGCTCCTTCATTTTGTTAACAAGATCACTAACAGAGACAATTTGACCACAAGCATTTTCAACAAAAGATACAACATTTTTAAATGCTTCTATCTGATCTGACGCAACAGGTCTACCATGGCTTTTTGTTGCATTTTCTGTGTCTTTTAATTCAGTAGAACGATACGATTTAGGGATATTTTTTCCAGTTCTAAAGTTAACGTTACACTGCTGATGATAAATAGCGTCAGCTGCTGGCAAGTCAATTATATGTTCAAGTCGACTACGTACACATATTTCCCAATCGTCATCCCTTTCCTGGCACTTGGTTATTATGGTTTTCTGGAAATCTAGAGTTCTAACAGGATAAACATCGTAACCTCTTTTTCGTTGCATAACTTTGGCACCAGTTGCACAAAACAAACATTTTGTTTTAAAGTCAAACGATTGTAATGAACGTAACTGTTTTGTTTGATTACTTAACTTTGTTTTGGTACATATCTCTGGTGAATATAATCACGGCGGCAACCTTTATGAACCGGCTGACCAGGTTCAGCCTTAATACAGTCACCCCTATTAGTACTGGTCACATTTATAATTTCACACCCTTTGTCTCGTATAAATTACACATGCTGTCCGTTTCCAATGTCTTTATTACATATTACACATACAGTCTCCATTTCACAAATCACCTCCAGGAACAACAACCTGTGAACGAAGAAGAATAACATTACATTATGTTATATTGTTCAATGATTAGGTAATACTAGTGATAATTTGGAAGCTTGGAACACATACATTTAATATTTAAGACTCGGTTACACGGACTTTTGATCATGTGAAGCAATTTATAATGCCCTCTAACCCTACGTTGAATAGTACTCTATTATTTGCGAATATCATTATATTATAAATCATAAAATTACAATAAATAGTTTAAAACAAAACTTGTTGGTTACAGGAACTTGGCACCAGTTGCACAAAACAAACTGGTTGACTGTCGTCCGTGGAAACAATTCAAAAACATCATAAACAAAGAGTTGTTGTGTGAACTCTGTTGTCAACATCTTGAACTTCTCGGATATTAGTTTTATTCACATTTGCGTGAATTTTTCTTGTGGCTGTGTTATTATACATTTCAAAACAACTCAAAACAACTCAAATTGTTCAAAAGTTTACCTTCATGTCACTTCAAATGACTTCTTTTAGTTTTCAAATTCTTCGCGGAAGTAAAGTTCCGACATTTTGTCGTCTATTTTGATGACGTCAGAAGACGTCAGCGCTCGCGCTCACTAAAAAAAAAGTATGGAACACAAAATAGGTGATAAGAAAAATCGGTGTTTATTAGAGGTTTTAAACAACATTTTTTTCTCTTTTGACCAGGTCAAGCTATTGCAACTTTTCAGAATGGATAAAGAATATACTTTTATCTATCCTCAAACCTAAAACAATTCTTTTGCTTTTTTTTCTACCCTAAAAGACAGTGATCTTAGACTAAAAACACCTACCATAGAGTGAAGGGGTTTCATACAATCGAACCCAGCAGTCAAATAATCTATTAATTACATTTTAAAATCCGTTTATAGATGATTTTAACCGCAATTATTCGTTTTATTGAACGCTATCGGCGGATGACAAGGATGTCAGCAACACTTTATTGACGTCATGACTCAATGTCACATTTAGATATGTTTGTGTTCGGAGTTAGTTATTAGTATTTAGCGATTATGAATATTCTTTCACTGAAAAATCCCAATCTTTCATCGACAGAAATGTAATAAATTACAACAATTTCAACATGTTTTCAAATTATGCATATTTAGTTCTCATCAGAAGTTACACTAACAGTTTACAGGTGTTGTATTTTCATTTTCACCACACAACTAGTGTTAAATCAACCATTTTACATAGCAAACATATTACGGTAAAGAATCAATTTTACAAGTTTAAAGGGACACACGGCAATCTTGAGTTTTATATCAAGCGCTAATATTATTAACAACTCGATTAACTAATCTTGTATCATACTGCCTGCATATAATTATTTATTCTTTTTAAATTTAAACTTCTTTGTTATTCAACGAAGAATTTGAAATATATTATTGGTGAAATATAAACTATAGTTAGTAATATGTATAAACATTTTTCTTTGAACACATTTTTCTTTGAACTATTCTAATAATTCAAATTATGTAGAAAAACTAACGGACGCCTTAAGTTTTATGCAAACCAAGATTGCCATGTGTCCCATGCGTCCTTTTAAGTAGACAATCAATTTTGCCTTATGAAACCTTTCATAGAGAACACATGTTATCTACATAGCCATATATCCTGTACAGTTGAGTTAAAACCTTTTTCTTATATATTAATTATACAGATGAACGTCAAACTAGTACTGCTGCTAGTAGCATATGTTTACACAACGTATGCTCAAAATAATGGACAAGGCCCACCGACAAAGACACGCAAAGGATCACGTCCTACCAGACGACCCCTCCCGCCGATAGGACCAAGGCCGCGACCTCCATATTGTGCAGCTGTTCGATGTGCTCGACCACTTTGCAACAACCCTATAAGACGTCCCCGTCAATGCTGTTCAACTTGTCCCCCGCTGCCTCCAAATTGTGCTGCTGTTCTTTGTGCACAACCTTTGTGCCGTAATCCTATCACACCTGTCGGTCAGTGTTGCCCTGTCTGTCCAACGCCACCTCCACGTAAGTAGTACACTTTCATAGATCACTTTTTGAGATTTGAATGCGATCTGGATAATATATGGAAATATAAACAAAACACTCACACTGTATACCATATCTTAAGTAAATCGTTAACATGTAGCGTTTTAAACTGGTATTTAACCATAGGTAGGATTTATATATGGTGATACATTATCCGCTAAACAGTGCAACAACAAAAAATCTTCCTCCAAGAAAATGTACTTCTGTTTTAAAGAAAAGCATTCTGTTAATTATGTCATCTTTACATACAAGGTGGTAATTTCTTAAATATATGCATATTAAGTATCGGTTTATAACGAGGCGTGAATCGCATTGCATTTTTAAGTAGAAAGGTTTAAACAAACATTTGACAAAGACTGTCAACCTGATATGACTGTGTTGGTATAACTGATATGTAAATGGATTTAACAAATGCTATAAATGTTTGCACTCAAATTAAGTTATATTTTACAGAACTTAATCCCGACTATATGCAGTCTGATAAATTTACCTAATATTTAAACAAAACATGCAATAAAACAGTTTTGTCCAATTTCTTAAGTTGGTTACCTTTTATTATACTATTAATTAATATTCGTGATTCATAATTAACATGTATGTATTTTACACCGGGGTTCATTGTCGCTATATGCTCTACATGTGTCGCTATATGCACTACATATGTCGCCATACGCACAGCATATGTCGCCATATGCACTACTTATGGCTGCCTGTGTTTGTCATTAATGATGCTGATCAATCTCTACACTTGACATATTTAAGACATGACAAATAATGCTACTTTTAGAATATACCAAATCACAAATATACATTTAAAAGTATGCCGTTAAACACACTATAACCGCATTCGCAACTGGCATTACCACTGTGTTATAACTTGTAATGTTATCCTAATTTGGAAGGAACATTAAACAAATGTAATTGGTCGTTTATCTTTATCATGTACTAATATTTTCTAGTAATATTATCTCACTAAATGTTTGCATAAATAGAAGCTTAGAAACTATAGATGCACAATGAATCTTCTTAATTGTCATGAAACATTCTTACATTGCTATACAATAATGCGCTGTTATAGCTGTAGTGTGTGAGCATGGACGTGGTGGCGATTGCGGAGGGTTTGCCGGCAAACAGTGTGCTCCCGGATACACGTGTACATACCCGACTGACAGTATACTCGGCACATGCTGCAGGAACAATCCAGGTAAAACTATATGTTCATGGTTGATTGCTTTAATGCGTTTCTTTGAACAAAACGTGTTCCGTAGTTTAGTCACATGCAGGCAATTCAAAAATAACCAAAACAAATAGCTTATTGTTTTTAACTTTTAAATAACAAAATAAAATACGATCATGGAAACAGTTTTTAAAGTAGTAACTAAAGAATTGTTTAACGGCTCCTTAACACATTATTTAGGTCATTTCGAGCCGACCAAGACAGAGGGAACAGACCAGGGGGACGGTCAAAAACTAATTGGACTTTTCATGATACTCAGATAGCGGTTTATTTAACCTGCTGCTTTATACATGTACAGGTGCAAGAATCCGTTCGCTATTATTTGGTCGAGACATTTCAATAAAGGTTTTATTATAAATGGTTATTCGTCATTTATACATGACTGGTGTTTTAGATAGTATGGACTCCAAGTTAGAAGAACAGCGTGCGGTTATAAAATTTCTTCTTGCAGCAATATTTTTCAAAGACTGTTTGAAGATTTGGTGATGAGTGAATTTCACACAGTGTATTTTACCAATGGGTATCTCAGTTTCGTTAGAACGTTAGAGATATGCCTAGGTCTGGAAGGCACGCTGAGTCCTAAAAAATGCTGATATTTTCGTCACGCAAGATCGACGGCTGAAATTGCATAATGAAGCTGTTAAAAAAGAGTATAATAATGGACCTTTGGAAACGGCCGAGCACGACACATACGAAATATTGCAGTCTCGGTTTGATTGAGACTGTGCATGAGCGGTAGTGAAATATGCTAGCTACCGCTCACGTTTGGTACCCGTAAAGGCTCAGCTCAAAAGATTGTACATGCCAGTTTGGGAATGAACAAGGTAAGTGCAAAGTGATGCCAAAACAGTTGACGAAGTATCACAAATAAGGTGACCGTATCTAATTATGATCATTTACATCAATTTGATTCGGAGTTGGGGTGAGGCAGGGAACACATGTTTGAATTCTATTATTACTGGCGATGAAACACTGATACATTATGCTGAACCAGAAATAAAGGGTCACTTAAAAAAATGGAAATAATCTGGTTCTCCACCCCCGAAAAGTGTAAACAGTCTCCTTCTGCCGGAAAGATCATGACCGTTATGTTCTGGGATGCACGCGTCATTATACTGAGCCATTTTGTACCAAAATACAGAACTGTCACTGACAAATACTATTCTGAAATAATTCTCACGAAGCTGCGTGAAAATATCAAACAACTACGTCCGAGACTAGCTCCAGAAATTGACTGCTTCTGCATGACAATGCTACCGGTCACACTGCCTCAGCTACAGTGGAAGTTATCAATTAATTCGAATGGAAATATTAACACACCCTTCCTATGACACAGACCTTGCCACCAGTGACTTTCAGAACTGCAAAAGTGCATGCTGGGACCAACATGGTTTGACTACGGCTGTCTTACAGTACCGTTGACATAGGCCTGAATCGTGGTTTGCTGCGGGAATAGATAAGCTTCCAAATAGATAGCAAAATAGTGTAGCTGAGAATACATCGAAAAGGAATAAAAAGGGTTTTTGTCAAAATCCGTTTTATTTTATTTCCGAGAAACATAAAAAAATCACTTAGTTTCTGACTGTCTTTCGTACACGAAGGCTGCATTTCCTGCAAAAAATGCCGCTAGAGGTTTAAACCAGGTTCTAGGTGCACCAAACCTCACATTTACCCTACTGTCATCCCAATAAAACGGGAAAGTGTAACTAATGTTTGTTTTAATAGTGTTTTGGTTGACTGTGTTGTAAACAAAAGCTACACTTGCTGTTTAACCTTTATACCTACGTTCAATACTATTTTTTCTATATTTCAGTATGTGTTTATCAGGGACAAAAATATGACTTTGGTAAGATATATCAATACTGTGTATGACAAAATGAAGTTACACCATCAAAGAGGTTAGTTCATGATGGAAAAACATTAGAAAATATTGTGCGCATGCCATATGTACGCATACTAGGCTTTTTAAATGTGTATTTAAAAGATGCGTGAAAACCTGTTAGCCATATATAATATATATACATGTATTTATATCCGAACCATATACTGTTATGTTTTCATTTGCAAATCTACGGGGTTTTTTTGTTGGATTTTTACCTTTGCTAGTTTATTAATACGTAAATTATGAGTTGCATCGTACATATATCAGTATACATGTAATTCAAAATAAAGCAACGTTTATTTACATGTATTGCATTTACCTCCTACAGGAGATAGAATTCCGATTCCAAATGACTGCTGCCATTGTGGTGGCGGCGGGAGGATATTTTGCGTCGACGTTGCATGTCAGGCTGTGACCTGCGCCAATCCGGTTACGCCTCGAGGCCAATGCTGTCCTCAATGCCCACTACGTAAGTTTACAATGTAGTTGTATGAGAGCATACTTTTATGAAACAGAACATTTCATTTATTTATTTTCGAAATCGTAAAACGATTTAAATTACACTTACATATGTCTTAACTTTACCTATTTTATGACATTTATAGAAGTTCAACCAAGTCAGCCCCAGTAACGCGTTTTTCAATCGTTTATGAATTAAACGCGTTTCTAATAATACTATTTATTTTATATATATTTAAAACAACAGTTAAATGTGTATCATTTGCTAATTTCTCTGGATGTTGACTTTATTGTTAGAGATTTCCTTTTAATAGGATGTACTTGTATTGACACTTTCTTGTCCGGCTGGACGCTGAAGATAGGAAAATAGCGAGGTTGTGTACATTTTATTTAAACTAGCAAATAAGCCGTATTTCCAACTGACTGTCAAAAAGCTAGATGGTTTAAGAATGATCGATATCGAATGCTTTTTTAAATCTTTGAAAATAACCTGGATAAGACGGCTTCTAAAAAAAAATGAAAATAATTGCTTGAACATTGATCAAGAAACCTGCCTATGCTATATTTTGCCTATTTATGACGATAGGGCCTTCATTTTTTTAGCTCTACTGTCCAAGGGCCAGCACTGCTTATGGGATGGTGTGTTGTCCGTCGTTCGTCATCCGTCCGTCCGTCCATCCGTTAATGTTTACCTCGTTAAGACGATAGGGCCTTCATTTTTCATCCGATCTTTACCAAGCTTTAACAGATTGCTAATAGCAATGAAAGCTCGGATGAGTTTGAAGACCAGCCAGATCGGACCAGTAACAGCGGAGTTATGGCCCTTGATTTAGCTAAAAATGCTATATTTTACCTCGTTAAGACGATAGGGCCTTCATTTTTCATTCGATCTTTACCAAACTTTAACATATTGTTAATATGAATAATAGCTCGGACAAATTCGAAATCAAACCAAATCGGATTAGTAACACCAGAGTAATGGCCCTTGATTTAGTTCAAAATGCTGTATTTTGCCTCGTTAAGACGATAGAGTCTTTAATTTTCATCCGATCTTTATCAAACTTTAACAGATTATTAATATCAATGAAATCTCAAAAAGTTTGAAAATCAGCTAGATCGAACCAGTAACAGCGGAGTTATGGCCCTTGATTTAGTTGTAAATGCTATATTTTGCCTCCTTAAGTCGATAGGGCCATTATTTTTCATCCGATCTTTACCAAACTTTAACGGATTATTTATATCAATGAAATCTCAAAAAAGTTTGAAAATTAGCTAGATCGGACCAGTAACAGTTGAGTTATGGCCATTGATTTAGTTAAAAATGCTATATTTTGCCTCGTTAATACGATAGGGCTTTCATTCTTCATCTTATGTTCTTTACCAAACTTATTTTTTTTTTACATTTTCTTTTAATATATATATATATATATTTTGTTTAGATGTTTTTTTGTGTTTTTTTTTGTTTTTTTAGTTATTTTTTATTATTTTTTTATTTCTTTTTTTTTTTTTTATTTGATTCATTGATTGATTTTAAAAAAAAAAAAAAAAGATTTTTTTTTTTAAATATTTATTTTTTCCAATTTTTTTTATTACATATTATTTTTTTAATTGCTTTTTTTTTCTTCATTTTTTTTACTTCATTTTTTTCCCTTGTTAATGCCGTGTTAGCAGAAAGCATTGCTATGATTTCTAGTTGTGCCTATTGCGTTTTTTCCGGTTCGGTTTTTGATGGAGTTACGGACCCTTAACATTTTTACTTTTAAATTTCTTGTCGGCGCTCCTCCTCCATAACGCCTTGTTGGATTTCGACGAAACTTGGCAGGAAGCATCGGTAAGATGTCTAGTTGTGCAAGTCGCGATTTTGTTCCAGTTCGCTGATTTATGACGGAGTTATGGCCCTTTGACATTTTTACTTTACATTTTTTATCGGCGCTACTCCTCCTAAACGGCTTGTTAGATTTCTACAAAATTTGGCAGGAAGCCTCAGTAAGATGTCTAGTTGTGCAAAGCGCGGTATATCAATGAAATCTTGGACAAGTTTGAAAAATGGCTAGATCTTGTTAGTAACGACAGGAGTTATGGCCTTTGATTTGTTGAAAAATGCTATATTGTATTTTCCTTTGTTAAATCTGTAGTAACTTCTTTTTTTATGTGATCTTTACCATATGTGTTTTGAATGTTAATATAAACCCCCACCCATTTTAATGAGCTATCTAAGGCCATCCTATCCCCGTTGTTTTTTCATTGTTTTAAAAGAAGTGATGATGGGAATTTTATGTCGATAAATCTTGATATAAGAGCCGTTTTAGCCAGTAGAGCATCTTGTTTTTAATAGAATGGCATTTTGTTTTTAAACAAATGCATTTAAATGTCATCTCAGCAAACTGCAAACTCCATTGTTTTTAGTTACTAAAATGTTTACAAACTTTCATTTAAGCATCATTGACCTTTTCATTTTTAAGTCCAGCCCCCGTTAGGCGAGACATGTGAATCCGCGGATTTCTTGTTTTATTTTTTGATTTGATATTTTTTTTTATTTTATTTTTTTTTGTTTTTGTTTTTAAATATATATATATTTTTTTTTATTTTTTTAATTTTTTTTTTCATTATTTTTTTATTTTATTTTTTTTAATTACATTTTTGTTTTGTTAACGCCGTGTTAGCAGGAAGCATTGCTATGATTTATAGTTGTATCTACTGCATTTTTACTTTAAATTTCTTGTCGGCGCTACTCCTCCTAAACTGCTTCTTGGATTTCTACAAAATTTAGCGGGAAGCCTCAGTATGATGTCTAGTTGTGCAAAGCGCGGTATATCAATGAAATCTTGGGCATGTTCGAAAACCAGCTAGATATTTTACTAACGACAGAGTTATGGCCCTTTATTTGCTATAAAATGGTATATTGTATTTTCCTTTGTTAAATCTGTAGTTACTTCATTTTATATCTGATCTTTACCATATTTGTTTTGAATGTTAATGTAAACCCCTCCACCCATTTTTATGAAATTTCATTCATAGAAGAAAGTGGGACAAATTAAAAAATACCCTTGCCAGACTAGAGACAGCAAACTTATTACCCATGATTACCAGGTGAGCGATCTAAAGCCATCCTAGCTCTGTTGTTTTTGCAATGTTTTAAAAGAAGTTCTGATGGGAATTTTATGTCGACAATCTATGATATAAGAGCGGCTTTAACCACTAGAGCGTCCACAGGCAATCTTGGGCCTCTTTTTATTGTTTATAACGATGTTTCATATTGTCCTTTCGCAGGTCCAGAATGTGTGTACAATGGGCAAAGGTACAAGGAAGGTGACACCTTTAAAGATGGCTGTAACACCTGCACGTGCAGAAGTGGATCAGTAAGCTGCACGGAAATGGCATGCCGTACGTATCTTCGCTAATTATTTGCATAAACAACTTTTTATGTAAAAGAGAGCACCCTACTAAGCAAAATTCGTGCTACACGAGCGAGGTAAAAGTATTCTGCTAATTTATCTCACCGTCGTCCAGTGCCATTTTCAAACACACGAAACTCTGTTTTACTAGACGCTCATCTTCTTTTATATAGGTTTTCGTATTAAGTCTCCACCTTAGTAGCTAAGTAAAGTTCCTCAGCCGGAGGTAAAAGTGTCATTCAACGAAAAATGCTGACACTCTCACGATTACTTGGCTGCAATGTAACGAATTTTATGGCAGCGCCTTTTGCTGTCAAGTTTATTAGGCGAAGCTTACAAAACAAAGCGAGTTTGCGTATCCGTGCCAAGCCTAATATTAAATGATATTAAAAGGCACATACATAATATTCTGTTTATCATGTAGATCCACATTTTCTGTATAGTTTACTAGTTTTTAGTGTATTTTCCTCTCACCCTGCGGGTTCGAATCCCACTGGGAGTTCGACTTGTAAATGAGGAAGAGTCGATTCTTACGGATGGCGGGAGGTTTTATAATACTGGTTCTACCCAGGAAAAGTGGATGGTCTGCCTCCACCATAAAAAAACGCCGCCATATATAACCCTACTTGTGTTGAAAATAAATGACGTTAAACACCACACACATAAAACACTTTTTTAAAATGTAACTTTTGACGCGGACGCCGCCATATTGATTTTTCCTTCATGACGTCAGAATGAATGAATGAATGGTGTTTTACGGCACGTCGACACATAAATAGGTCATATTGTGCGCAAAAATTGATGAAAAATGAAGTATTACTTAAAAGTTAGTGTAAATATATAAAAAAAAAAAAAAAAGGGATGATAAGGTGTAATATAAACTATGTATGTAAATCAACAAATGCCCGTCAACGGGCATATAAACAAGTAAATATATATAAGAACGCATTATTATGATTTATTTAGTCTGATCTCTTTTAGGAAATCTAAAACAAGACTAAAATCTACCGTATCAAGTAACTCCTTCATAGTATTAACATTGTAGTACCTTTGACGCATAGGATCAAAGTCTACACATTCCAATAAGATGTGTTTGACCGTTAACGGTGCAAAGCAGGGTATACATTCTGGTAATTGCTCACCTTGTAATAAATATGAATGAGTATAACGTGTATGCCCTATCCTGCACCGGGCTAGGATAACTTCCTCTCGACGAATGGGTCTAGTAGAAGAACGCCATTCTCCGAGTAACGGTTTAATTGAATGGAGTTTATTGTTAACTGACAAATCCCAAGCGGTTTGCCAAGAGTTACGAATATATGTGTTAATACAACATTTAAAATCAGTATAAGGTAATTTGGTATTATATATATGTAAATATAATGCTGCCTTAGCAGCACTATCAGCTCTATCATTACCACGTATTCCTACATGGCTTGGAAGCCAGCAGAAAATAATAACATTATCAATTATAAGAGAATTGTACTTTTCTAAAAGTTGAAGCACAACTGGGTTATCATGTTTCATATTACCCAGTGCTTGAAGAGATGAAAGGGAATCAGAAAAGATTACAAAATGGTCATCATCAGATTCCTGAATATAATTTAAGGCAAGTTCAATTGCCGGCCTTGTCAGGCAGGCGGCTCTTTATGCTGTGTTTGTGAACAGCTGCTGCAGCTACTTTATCTCCATCTTTCGAGCCATCTGTGTAGATATGTTGAAAGTCACTGTATTTCGATATAATTTCATTAAATTTGCTTTGAAAGACAGAAGGGTCTGTACTGGATTTGTTATTATTACAAAGATCAAAATTAATTGTTGGAGTTTCCAAAGTCCACTGTGGAATTTGTGGTACTTTGTACTTCGCAATCAAATTTAGGTCGATTTCAGTGTCTCTTAATTTTGGTTTAATACGAAGACCAAATGGTCGAATGGCCTTCGGTTTTCGATCAAATAGAGGTTCACATCTAGGATTAAAAACATTATCGAAAGTTGGGTTTGAAGGGTTAGACTTTAATTTAATGGCGTATTGAAGAGCTAATTTGTCTCGTCTATGAGACAGTGATGGTTCATTGCCTTCAACATATAGACTTTCGGCTGGTGATGTACGAAAGGCACCTAAGGCGAGTCGTAATCCTTGATTATGTATAGGGTCGAGCATCTGCAAGTACGACTTGCGAGTCGATCCATATACTATTGAGCCGTAGTCCAGCTTGTTCATGACGTCAGATAACACTTTTTTAAGTACTATAAATACCGAGGAATTCCAGATTGTTTTTGCTTATCAGACAATGCCCGATAAAGCAAAGAATATCAGGTCGCCCCTTTATTAAGCAAAAAATCTCATATCTACATTTAAGCAAAACGGATCAAAAGGCAAAAACATACCAATTACAGCAAATAACCTAAAAAAAATTCTGAGGATGCAATGATGATATTTTTAAACCTAGTCTTTCTAATCGATTTATAAAGAGTAAAACGAACATATGAACAACGTAAGCATATAAACAATGATAACATAATTTAATAAAAATGTCTGAACGGAAGCATCTAAGTATACAATCTATAAATACTAAGGAAGCAATTTCACATCATCAGTAAAAGTCTTATTCGCTGTTCCAGAATGTGTGTACAAGGGGCAAGTGTACAAGGAAAGCGACAGCTTTAAAGATGGCTGTAACACATGCACGTGCAGAAGTGGATCAGTAAGCTGCACGGAAATGGCGTGCCGTAAGTATCTTCTCAATATACATCGTTTCGATATTTCGAAAATGGCAATCGAAATGTTACGATAAACAATTCATCGCATTGTGCGCATAAACTTGAACTAACGAATAACTGCAATCGAAAAGTTACAACAATTAATTTGTTCCATTGTATTTTTGCATGAAAAACTTGTTATGTAAATTATAGAGAACTGCACTAAGCAGTATTCGTGCTGCACGAGCGAAATGAAATGTTCTCTGCTAGTTTATCTTACCATCGACCAATACAATTTTCCAACATATGAAGCGTTTCTTCTTTTATATAAGTTCTCTTATTTAATCTCCAACTTAGTGATTGTCTAAGGAAATTTCCTCATCCTGTGCTAAAAGTGTCATTCAAACAACGAAAAGTACTGATACTCTCCCCGACTACTTATCGGCAATGTATTAGTTGTGCTCCCGTACATTCAATGTAAGCAAAACTGATCCAAACTGGCAAGAGCATACCAATAAATAAATAACAACAAATAACCCTAAACACATTTGCTGATGCAGCAATGATGATATTTTTAAACCTAGACTTTCTAATCGATTTATCAAGAGTTAAACCAAGACCTTTGATTTAAACATATATACAACTTACGCATATAAACAATGACAACGTAATTTAATAAAACATATCGGAACGGAGGCATTATGCTTATTAGGTTCGAATTATACAATATATAACAAGAACAGTATAACGCATGCGTTATATGTAGACGATTTTTAATAATGGGTTAGCTTTTGGAGACTGTTCGTCACATACCTGTAGTCGTAAGGTAAAGTGAAGGATTAAAAAATACTGTATGAATACAGATTAGTTTTTTTTTGGTCTTAGGTACACATTATTATGCATGTTAAAGGGAACATATTGAATTATTGAATTGGAATTGTAATGGGTGTTACGGCGCATAGTTCTCTGTAGCAGAGTGAAGTCTGACATAAGTACACTAGGTTTAGTGGCATTTCTGACTTCTGTATTAAAAGCACAGCATTATTTGAAAACATATCATTGTTGTTTTCTAGACGAAAACGATTGTGTATATAGTATTTAGTCTAATTCTTACCAGGTGATCTTTATCACACAGACGCAAACACTTGAAAATTGTCTGCATTTATTAATAAGCATTTTTCATGTACTGATCACTGGGACCCTGCTTTAATTAGACTAATATACTATATACATAATAGTTTCGTCTAGAAAACTAAGGAGGCAATTTCACATCACCAATGAGTCGTGTTTTTATTTTAGCACCTGTTGACCCATGCGCAGCAGTAAGATGTGCTGAGCTTACCTGTAAATACTATCATATTCCGGTGGGTCAATGTTGCCCAGTTTGCGACAGTGGTGAGACACCTTTATATATATTTATTACATTTTTATCGAATATTCGATATCGATAAATATTAATAACTAACTCGGTGAAACTGAAAAAACTAACTGTAAACTTGTTTCTTTTTTGTACGACTGCGCAAGCCCGAGTTGTTTACCTTGGCCGGGATTCGTGACCGCAAATCAACATTGACAGGTGAATTTTGCACTTCTCGCCAATATCCAGCACTATAGTTCCATCATGATTCATTGTAGCATTGTCAGTCGATATTACATAGCTTTACACAACATTGTCCGTGTCTAAATTCAATTGTTTTTGTCTGAACTGCTGAAAACACGCTGAACGATTTTTTTACATATTATGATTGAAGCGATTGCCTATGTGAATACATAGATCTACATACACCTGTATATCCATGATGAATCTAACGTTACACATGTACTAAATGAATAAATGTTGTTGTTTTAAAAGATATTTATGAGCAAATAAGGTACACATTTATATGTTTAGGCCCTATATATAAAGTTGTTTGCCTTAAAAGAGATAATTTTGAAGTGTTTATATTGTAGTGCTATGTGATTTACTACTATCGCGTATGAATACTTTTTATGATTTGCCTTAAAATGAAATCGTATTAAATAAGCCACGCCTCTGTATTCTTACTTTAACACCCGTGGCGTAATTTGGTTCGAACTACAATCAAAATGATAAAACTTATGCAAAATAAAGTTAAAAATGTAATAAGTAGTATATTAAAAATGTAATAAAAGATTATTTAACTGCTGCGTTCGATTATTAGGAAATTCTTCACTCGATGGCAAGCGTATGTTTTTTTTCACGAGCGAGCGGATTTCCTAATAACCGAACGCAGCAGTTAAATAATCTCTATGTTAAACACTCGATTGCTCGGGACGTTTGTTTCAACCAAAGGGCTTCGAGCAATAACATGCATTGAGTAATGTTAACAATACGTACACACATTATATATCATTAGAACTGGCATTTTAGTAGTAAATAAAAAAACATTAGTTTTCAAAATATGTTTAGAAATAAATATTGTGCAGTCAAAATGCTTTTTTGATGGAGCTTTTCCTATACAAACTCCTTGTTGCTGGGAGAGCAGAACATTAAGACACCTCAAATATTTTTAGTCAGTCTCAGTTTTTTGTATACTACTTTCAGGATGTCTTAACTTACACACATTAGTCTTAACTTACACACATTTTTTAACTTACACACATTAGTCTTAACACACATTAGTCTTAACTTACACATATTTCTTAACTTACACACATTAGTCTTAACTTACACACACACACACATTAGTCTTAACTTACACACATTAGTCTTAACTTACACTCATGTCTTTACTTACACACATTAGTCTTAACTTACACACATTAGTCTTAACTCACACACATTAGTCTTAACTTATTAACTTACACACATTAGTTTTAACTTACAGACATTAGTCTTAACTTATTAACTTACACACATTAGTCTTAACTTATTAACTTATTAACTTACACACATTAGTCTTAACTTACACACATTAGTCTTACACACATTAGTCTTAACTTACACACATTAGTCTTAACTTACACTCATGTCTTAACTTACACAAATTAGTCTTAACTTACACACATTAAAACATGTTTTCGGATAACAATTCTGATATTTGCATATTTGAAAATGCCCTATCAAAACAATTTAAGCTCGTGGATGTTCTATTTTTATTATTTCTCAACCGATTTTAAAAAGTAGGGTATTTTTATTTACCACTAAAATGTCTGTTTCACTGATATACAACTTAGTTTAAAGTTGAATTTGTCTGAAATGTCCAAACAACCTTTGGATGAAACAAGCGCCCCAAAAAAATGTTATGGCTTATATCTGGGTAGGAACTGGGAACAAAGCTTAACATAATAACAGATCAAGTCACGTGTGTTAAAACAATATTAACAAAATAAATTAAAAAAAATTGTTGCCACGAAGACGTAAACATGCACGACCGTTTTTTCTGACCAGACCCTTTCTTCCCAATTTGTACCATCAGTTCTTCCTACCAAACATTCTGGATCAAGGTGGACGACCTCGCTTCGTTCTGGTCAAGTACTTGACATGCGTTACATATTGATAACATATTCACCTCTGTAGCCCACCATGCTAGAATTACACATTAATTGTAAGGGATGCGTGTGCATCACAACACAAATGAACTGTTCACTGCTACCATGTGTAATTATAAGATTGCGTTATCAAAGCGAAAAACTCAAAGAAACTGTTCATTGCTACCTTACTATGTGCAATTATGATATAAGAGTCGCTGCCGTTTCGGCAGCGAATAAACCAAAAGGAGCCACAGTAAAAATGTTGAGTTAATATCTACGAAACCCTGCGTAACATGCAGCATTCGGCATAACTCATGCCCTAACACCAATTAATAGTATCTTAACATTGTTTTGTTATTGCAAAGTCAATTCTTAACATGCCCTTAAAGATGATATCCCGTTACGGATAAACAATTATAACTCAAATATACGTCACGCGTTTTGCATGGACTTTTAGGTTTATATATGAACACTTTTTATATACGATATTTTTCTTGATGATGAATACACACTTGATAAATATGTGAATTGATTTATATATTCTAAAGGAAAAAACTATACGCGACTGGGGAATATCCTGTATGTATTTTACGCATAATATGCTGCTGTTAATCGAATGGCACGTGACTAGATCTACATTAGACATTTCCTTTCGGAAAAAATACTAAAATAGCCCATAACACACCAAACGTTATTCCTTCAACGTTTCAATATTGATAGAATTCATGTTTGCCTCAAGCAGGGGAGCAAAACTGAGGGTGTAATCTCTACATTAAATACACTACTGAAAAATGACTCAAATTTTCAAAGCGCAATTTCAACATTAATTTTATGAATTTCGTGTTTCAAAGTGTAGTGTTACAGTTATTAAAACGTCTAAAAAGTACAGTTTTGTCCTTTCTCAAACTAATCCATTTTTTGCAAAACATCTTGGGATTTCTCTGAAATATTTCGTGGAATTACTTGTGCAGTATATACATTGTTTAACTGAAATTCCGTTTCTTATTTCCTTTTGTGTATATTAATATATGCATGAGCTATAGTATGACATTAACTGAGTATTTATTCAATTAACATATTTACAAGTTTGTATAGGATAACATTTACCAGATAAACGTGTAAACGTAATAATCTGGAAGTTTCATGCGAAACGATTCAGGTATCTTTTAGTTCATTCCTTTCATTGCCATTTTCAAATAAACGGACAAGTTGACATCATCTTTAAATTAACAGTATTCCAATGCTGTACAACGGACATACTATAATGTGTCAGATTTTGCTAAAAAGGTATTTAACATACTGCTCATTGGTGAAATGTTTGTCAACTAAGCCATTATATTTGTAATTAAAACAAATCCGCAAAAACGTAAGATTTTTAAAAAGAATAGAAAAGATGTTTTACATTTGCAAACAATCTATCATATAATAGTCAAAGTAATACAGTTACGAAATGTTCATGTTCGGACGCGATTAATTTTTGGAAACGAAACATTTTGTTTAGGGTAGGAGATCGATTCTTTTTTTAGTTGTTTTTAATGATTACCGACTAATCGTAAACAAAACTGGACCTATAATAGCTTTTAAGACGCATATGTATTGGCATTGATTTCTATTACTAAAACTAATATTTTGCAGGTTGCACGTATTATGGGGTTTTCTACGAAGAAGGTAAGCATTTTATGTTGTGTTTTCTAAAGCAAGAACTATCACTATTGCATATTTCTAAACAAAGCTCTTTAGCATTTGGACGAAACTGTCTGTTTTCTTTTTAAATATATGCGAAATATGGAAATAGCTGCAATACAATGGTTCAGACAATATTTAGATAGGCAAGGTTTAAACAATGTTGGCATGTAATTCAGAGAACCTCGCCCACAATGTATGTCGGGCTATAACTATATGTAACACTTCAAAGAAGAAGAAGAAGAAGAAGAAGAAGAAGAAGAAGACGAAGAAGAAGAAGAAGAAGAAGAAGATTTTATTCATAAATCAATAGGCCATAGGCCCGTGAGATACTACAAACGCATATATACATAGAACATATGACATAACTATAAACATATTAACATTTCTAAGTATTTACATGAACATTATTCTGTTATAAACGTAATATTGTATTATTTGTATTCCTAATTAATAGAAATAACGTAGAAGGTGATACTGTTGTGATGTTACAACGTATTACAAATGTTTGTCTGTAATGTATGTCGCGTTACTGTAATTATGTAACTTGCAATATATGTGTCAGACATAGAATGCACTTGGGAAATGCGTAATAGTATTTGGTTTTCTATTGAAATGTCAAGATCTATGAAATACTCTAGATGACACTTATAAGTTTCATTTTTCGTACAAGTTACATTTTATTTCATATCTTTTAAATGGAATGTACAATTCTGACCAAAAGAAAAACAACAACAAAAAAACGTATGAAATCTCATCAATATATTTTTAACAGATTCATCAAATAAAATTGAAAATAAGTTATCAATTTGATAATCGTATTACGTTCAGTTATCGATTTAAAGAACGTGTTCAATATTTGAGCAAATTATGATGAAAAAAGAGTTTTATTAGCATTTAAAATCGGGGTACTTACACATTTCGCCTAGTGTATGACGATATGACAGCGCACAAACTTATAGTATGGCATACATGTACCATGGCATACATGTATCGTTATTGTTGTAAAGCGGTTTACATTGAAGTTATGCTAAATTAAAAAATATTCAAACGTTTGTTACTCATGAAACAGCAAAACATGACTATTTTCTATATAATAGATAGGGTCTGGTCTCATTGAGTTGGCTTAACCAACGAGCTGAGAAAGACTCTGTCTTTTTTTGTAGCATATTGTATTAAGTAACACTGTGACGTCATAGTGACCGTACTCTAAATTCCAATACCAGGTAGTTGTAGTACGGTATAGCCACGCCCCTTTAGTTACCCTAAATTAAACGATTTAATGCTCTGCATTCATCAAAGGAAATGTCACCGACCATGCTACAATTCTTCTGTAAATGTTTCCTTGTATTTGCAAGACATAGTACACGTACAAACTTACCACAGCGGCTGCTTATTCTAAGAAAATCTGTATTGTAACAGTTCCAGGCTGAGATTAATATAATTCCAAAATTTCATTCTCTTATAATTGCTATTATGACAGGTGACAGTGTGAAAACCAATGACCCTTGTGACGAGTGCAAGTGTCAGCAAGGACAAGTAAACTGCTATCAGAAAAGCTGCAAACCGGTTTACTGCGACGAGTCCTATACAAAACAAGGTGATTGTTGTCCGTCTTGTCCGGATAATTCGTCTTATTAACCACACGAGACATATCTGTTTAGCAGTGTTGAATGACTGCACGATAGCTTAAGATATTTTGAAGTTTTTGATTTAATGCCAGTGCACATTTTTATTTAAAAATTATTGTGCAGGTTAAACTTTTTACATAATAAAAGATACAAGAAGCGACTTTTAACACGAGTGGTTATTATTCATATCTCCATTCATATATATCCCCAAAAAAGAGTATGATAATGTACCTTTGGAAACGGCCGTAAACGACACATACGAAATATTGCAGTCTCGGTTTGATTGAGACTGTTCGTGAGCGGTAGTAAAATATGCTAGCTACCGCTCACGCCCTCTAGCCCCGGATTGAGCAGAACTCAATATTAATAAAATCAATAGTACAACATTTTTACCAAAGTTCTCTGTATTGCATATTGTGTCTTGGCAGAAACTGAAAATTCTGAGACGTTTAAGACTGTACAAGGCCTTAAACCAATTGAAATAAACTGTATTCGATGTAGGAAAACGACATTGGCAAACATTGTTACAATTTATTTATTTGTGGTCTGTCTGTCTGTCTCATCCTTTCTAATGTAATCTATCTATCTAAGTAGTTTCCTGTTTCTCCAAAATATTTCGCAGTAATAAAAAGATGGGCATATTAATGGTCTGTTAATGTTCTATATTTAAGAAGTATGTTCCCTTTTGTAGAATTCCATTGAAAGTGCATTAACAAAGGAAACAAAAATAGAACTCAAACAACTGTAACTTGCAGTTTAATATGTTTACACTTTTACCTGGACAGTGCTATACTTGAATAATACATACAAAGTTGGTAAAAGTGTGTATTGATCCATACTTAGCTTATGTCATACCTAAGGTCATATATGTATTGACTAACTCACATGTTTATCAAGTATGTATTTATATTTCAAGGGTAGCACTACCTAGATAAATGTGTAAACATATTAAACTGAACGTTTCATGTAAAACTATTCAAGATTATTTGAGTATTTGAGTTTATCATTTTCAAATGCAATCTCAGTGGGATTACACAAAAGGGGACATAATCCTTAACTCATCTCAGTAAGACCCAGCCAGCAGGCGACACATGTTCAACCGCGTATGTATTAAATGCGAAATAAATACTCACCTTATATTAAGTAGGTATTAAGTCGAACAGGAACTATTGCATTCACAGAACACAGTCGACCAAAAACATGCATACGAAACAAACAATTACAGAAATATAAGCAAAGTATGCGACAACACGAGCATAAAAGGGTTGACAATAGGGGTACCGCATTGAAACAGTCAGTGGCAAAAGTTCAACCATTCTTGCCCTATTGTCTTTCCAATAAAACGGGACAATTTAAATGTAAAAATCACGGCCAGGCTATACCCGCTAACAAATTAAGCGGCATTATTACGTCCAATATGTAATATGGCTTTACAGATAAACTGATTTATTTCGAATCTGAGTTAATTATATTGAATATATAATTCTCCAGAAAAATAAAATATTTACCGTGTTTAAACGGCTATGCATTTAATTCTACACCGCACTATACCGATTTATATAAATATCACATTTATGAGAGGGTGATAGTAAGAATGCCCACTCTGAGGATATAATTATTGCCCGAAGCGAAGCCGAGGGTGATAAGCAATTGAATGTGATATTAATTGTATTGTATTGAAATCCTCATGGGCCAAAATAAAGTTCATTTTCAGTGACGATTAACTTTAGATATTTTTTTTGTTTAAAAAAAAAGTTGATGTGAAAGTTAAAACATTGGAATAGATATAACTTAACTAAGCAAATGAGTGGTTGTTTTTTCTGAAATCTGTAAAATGTGATAATTGTTTTACTATCACCCAGCAATATTACCCTCGCTTCAGATAGTAAGCAATTATACATGGTTGTCTATAGGGATTTAGCATGGGCGTTTTAATACCGTATATCTTCTCTTAGTTGCACACAGTAATTAAAAACACAGTATTCTTTCTGGCCGGGCATTTTCATTGTTTGTAACCCGGAGGCGGCGAACTCTATTTGTGATTATGTGTGGTAAAGCTACATTAAAGAAAACATCGCCCGCAGACTTGAATGGTCATAGAGGCCATGCTTTGTTTTGAAGTAGAGTATTTGAGTACTCATGTAAGATCCTCTATATCTGTCGCGAGGGTGATATTGCAGCGTGATAGTTACACTTTAACCTGCAACGTAACCCTGCCATAAATGTCAAGATATTTGACCTATGTTCATGAAACTTCTCACACATATTCATCTCACCTCAAAGATGTTGTTACATATGTCCAATAACTCTGACTTCCATTTTGTTAGAGTTATGCCCCATTTTATAAAACGTTAACCTGCAACTTAACGTTGGAAATGAGCACACGGCAGGCTACACAACACCCTTCTGGTTACTCTCAGACGTCAACATCGTGCATGTACTATACAATATAAACAACAGTATTAAACATTGATTCGAATGAAAGACATAATTAAATAAATTACATTTCACATAATATATGTGTGTTTTGATGATATACACACTTACATTTGTCTAACTGAAGAATATTAAGAAAGTATTTTATTTCCAATAGTTTACATATAAAGTAATATCAACATATATACGGATATACGGTAAAAATACATATACAATGCGCATGCCCATAGAAAGAGAATATTCATATCTGAATGCTAAATACTATTACTATTATAATTAGTATTTAATCTTTTCAAAGTAGAATACCGTCATTTAGGTGTCTAGACTAAGTTTTTGGGATCAAATATCCAAGATGGCTGCCAAGATGGCTGCCGTGACATTAACAATATTACAATATACTTGCTTCTGCATTAGCTAGGACAATCATTATCTTAACACAGCAAGTTTCGCTCTACTTTATCATTTCTAGCTAAAGTTACTTTGCAGACACATTTTTTCTTTGTTTAGTAACATTGGCAAAAACACCGCAGTGAACTCAAATCCCAAGCTTTCTTTCTGCGTAAGCGACCGACATAGCAAGTTATTGACCATGACTTGAAGCCAGTCACTTGTCTATCTAATGAAGAGTTTTCCAAAGTCAAATTCAATACACAGTGATGATAATAAGGAAGAATAAGAAGATAAAAGAGGTGAAATTGATAGTGAAGCAGAGGTAACTGCGAAGCATGTGTAATAGTGAAGCAGTCATAGTAAGGTAGAAGATTATAGACATTCAAAAGCATCTTTCAATGGTGACAGAAAGGCAGATGATTACAAAAGAAGATAGATTATAAATACTAAGACATGCGAAAGGATTTTGGTAAATTAATAAATTCTTCATCAAGTACTTTCTGAGAGTGAAGTAAGATATAGGTAAGGGGTTTGGACCTCCACGACCGGTGACCAAGCATTGAGGAGAACGACCATAATCACATAGGAGCGGTCGTTGAAAGGTTGATCTGCCATTTGGCAATCTACCTAACCAATATTCTTTACGAATATGTGTGCTGTTTTACAGGAAAACATACGTATATGTATACATAACATAAAACATTTATCCTGTAACATCAATTTACATAACCTAAATCGAATCAGAAAGTTCTAAAAATATCATCAAGAAATGTCTAGAGAATACTCATATGTCGTATTTGAACGTGTGTACCAGCCCTTGTTATTAACATATACATCAAGCATACATGTTTTGTGTCGTGTCAGCAAAAACGTTTTATTTACGTATGTAGTCACTTCCGGTTGATTTCCATGTTATTGGTATAGTTGTCTATATCCACTGACAAATCCTACTCTCAGATACACCATTGCTTTCATCTCAATCATGTGATTCTGCACCAGAGTGAGACCTAAATGCCATTGGTTGTGAAATATCCCAATATTATTGTAAAATACATGTTTTCACAGACTGGCCTTAACATATTGCTTGCAATTAACTAGTGCAAATAGTTATATTAATTGAATGTTGTTGGACGGCTTATCAACACATTACATTTTATTTAGAGGCGATCCAGAGAGAAGGAAAGAATACATAGCAATCCTAGAACCTGACCTACATTTACTAACGAATATATTCCTATGGTTCGTTAACGTGCTCGGACGATATAATTCGATATACGGTCCCGCCAGGTTAACGTCCCATCTGGCGTCGGTGAGGCTTGAATCCAGGTCTTCCGGATTTCAAGTCGACCGTGCTATCCACTGGGCCTTGGTTATATTAAGAACCATAGGAATCTATGATTGTAAGAGCAAGACAGATAGTTGTTTGTGTGTATATCTCCAAAAAGTGTGCTAAATGTTTTCCATTTCTTCTTTACCAAATATACATTTTAAATTTGATTTTATATTTATTAAAATAAGGTATCGATTAATTGCAAAAATTATAAGTAATATTCTTATTTGTAACCATTGCAGCTGAGTATATTTAGTAACTAACTGAGTATCTTTAGCATAGGTTTGGTCTAATGCAAGCTTTCGATCGATTCCATCTACTATGACTTCTAAACAGCTTGAGATTTATGGGACAAGAGGCAATACACTTCATTGGACGCAATTCTTTATGTAAAATAGAAGCCCACCGGCATATTCGATGGTGCGATATCAGACAAAGCACCGGTAGTCAGCGGAGTCCCGCAGTGTTCTGTACTAGATCCACTGCTCTTCGTGCTCTTTATGATTGATCTGCCAGATGGTGTCAACTCTAACACCAGATTATTTGCAGGAGAGAACATAATATATACAGCTTTCAATACTGCAGAGAACAGACCAGAGGACAGTACCCAGGACGACTTGAAGAGGCTAGCCGGATGAGACCATGTATGGGTACATAATATGCTGACAAATGCAGCATCCTTCGAGTCGGCATGCTCTCCAGTCACATTTGACTACGGACTCCAGGGCCAAGTATTAGAGGCTGTTAGTAAAGCTATATTCTTGGAGTGGATCTTACCTCTCCTGGAACCACCTTATCGACAGAACAGTGAGGATGGCCAACAGCATGCTAAGCTTGCGAAAAGTAGAGCAGCCGCTAAACCAAACCATTTGCCTAATTTATTTTTAGGCATCGATCTGGAGCTTCCACTTCCCAGTCGAAGAGTAAGATAGAGATGATGCAGAGGCGAGCAGCCAGGTTAACCACCAACCTATATCATAACATCAGCAGTGTTAGAGGCATGCTCGATGACCTAGGCTGTGAGATACTTAAGACAATGCCAGTTAAGCTTTAGTTGACCATTATACAAAATACTCAACCACCAAGTAGGCATCTCTGTAGTATATATATTGTGGGTATAAGCACAGATTTCCCTCGCGGGGTCTCAAAAAAGCAAGCATTTAAAATGTGTTAACCATAGCTCTCAACCCAAGCACACCATCGTTAAAAAAACAACTGGCAAAAACAACTTTCATATCTAGGCTATTGCAGTATATTTTTATATATACATCAGCATCTTTGTGTTTTACTTATAGTGTCTATTAATGCTGCCTTGTTCGTTAGAGAATATTTCATGGCGTTGGAATTCTTTATTTACACTGTCCCGTTTTATTGGGATGACAGTAGGGTAATTGTGAGGTTTGGTGCACCCTAGAACCTGGTTTAAACACCCATCGGCATTTTTGCCACTGAACTTTCCAAGGCAGTAGCCCTATTATCAACCCTTTTTGTGTTTGTGACGTCATATGCCTTTATTCCTTATTTATTATTGACATTGCCGTTCATGTTTGTATTTTTACATGATTTTGGGTTACTGTGTTCTGTGAAAGCTGCGTTTCCTGTTCGACTTTTATACTTATTTTCAGCCAGTTTAAAAAACAATGATATGCTTGCCGTTAAAAGCTTTTCACCAAATTTTATATTGGTTGAGTATACCCCGCTCTAAAAAAAACTATACCGATACCTTCATTAGTTATTATTTTACTCACCAATCCGGTTTATCCATTCAACAAAAATAAAATTTCCATTCCCCTCTTCTTTCATAAATAACTAATAACTAAAACATGTTTAACTCATCATGCAAAGTCTGACGGAACCGGACAGAAGTCTTCATCATCGCTATACATATCATATTCTGCCATGAAATTTACTTACGCTAATGTATTAAACATTGCACATACAATTGTGTAAATATTTCAGTGTCTTTGTATATAAGCAAATGTTCGTTATTTACTCGTACCGACAGATGGATTGTGCCTCAGTACTGGAAGTGAATCGTTATTTAGTCATACCGACCGATGGATTGTGCCTCAGTACTGGAAGTAAATCGTTATTTAGTCATACCGACAGATGGATTGTCCTGGAAGTGAAGAATAAATTGTGTACGCCTTTGGAAGAATAACGATGGCACTGCTATAAACAAAACGTAAAACGTGTACGGCAGCATAACGTAATAACAAGGAAGAACACGTAGGTGATAGTACGAAAGGAGTCAAATTCGCGTTAGGTAGAAGAAAACAGATGTGATGGTAAAGCAGTGATAGTAAGAAATAAGAATATATAGGAACAAGAAACGTGGAATTTCACAAAAAACAGGTTTTCCATAAGCTACCCACAACGTTTCGTTCCAATATATTTCCGTATAAGATATATACACACCATATCTCACTCCTCACTCAAGTAATTGCCCTGAGTTTTATTTTATTTTTAGTAACAGCAACCTTGACCTTGATGAAATGACCTCAAATGGAATCAGCGCATCCGTGCTCGAAGGGTTAACGACGTTGCGGTGTAAACCTTCTCGCCTTTCACCGCTGCGGGTTCGAATCCCCTGGAAGCTCAACTTAAAAGTGAGAAAGTGGAAGGTATACAGTTCTACCCAGGAATAAGTGGGTGGTCTACCTCCACCACAAAAACAAATCGACCGTCATATATAGCCTAACATTTGCTAAAAATGACGTAAAATACCATTAAAAGGACATACGGCAACCTTGAAGTGTTTGAAATGGGTGTCTCGATTTATGTATTCAGTATCATTTTTACTTTTACCCTGGTTACATTTAAATAAGTCAAATTTTAAGCATTCAATATTTCGTCTTTTTATACTATAAGTTTTAATATATTATTGGTGCAATAACATAAAAAAGTAATAATTTGCAAAACAAATTGCTTAATGCTATTCTTATAATTACTATTACTGATTAAACAAATGCGAGTTATGCAGAAAAACTAACGGGACACCTTTAGTTTTTAAAAAATCAAGATTGCCATCTTTAAAACAAACGAATATAATGCAATCCTTCGTTTCCTTTTTCTATTAACTACCTACAAAGTAAGTTTCGTTGCAATTTCTCACTACTAACTATAATTATAGTGCGGATTTTTCTATTGTAGTAACAGCTAGTGATCTCAAATGCTTTCTCTTATTGAACAGAACAAATACCATGAAACGCCACTCCCGTGGAATGGTTAAACATATTGTGAAGCAAGGAAGGTTAACAAGACCGTATGAATATAGCAAGTTACCGGTGTACAATAAAAAAGAAAGCTGATACTGAAGGAAGACAGAGAAAGGTGGCAGAAACTATAGCTTGGACAGATGAGGAAAGAGAAAATGCAAATAAGAAGTGAAGAAAAGTATTCGGTAGTTTGCGAGAGTAGAGCAGAAAAAAGTTATTATAAGGAAGAATTCAAATGAAAACTATAGAGATAACAGTAAGGAACGATACAAAGGTGAACGTAAGGCAGCAGGAGTTTAATTCAGAGTATAAGACTAGTGAAATTTTAGTAAGAATGTACTCAGTAGAGAAAAGATTAGCCAAACTAACAACGTGAAGAAGCAATAGTGTCATGAGAGATAAAATATATAGGAAAGGCGCTTGGTCCTCCACGACCGGTGACCAAGCAAAGAGGTGAACGACCATATCCACATGAGATCGGTCATCAAAAGGTTGATCAGCCAGTTGCTAATCTACCTATATAATATTCTTTACGAATATGTTTGCTGTATTTTAGGTATGCAAACATATATGTATACCTAACATAACACTTTTATCCTGTAACCTAAATGTGCATAACTTAAATTGAATCAGGAAGTTCCTGAGATATCTATGGTTTGTACTACTATTTCCACTGAATATGAAAGTAGATAGCTTTCCTATTATCGCAAATAGTTTGAGAAGATGTCTCATAGTTGAAAACGGGACACATATAGCTATTATGTAATTAAACACACATTCCTTCTTTACAAAACGTTTCATGTACGTTTGTAGTTACTTCCGATTGATGGTAGTGTTTGTTAAGGCCATAATTACGGTGTTCCGTTAGGGATGGTACGATGGTCCACCGTACCATCGCGCATCAACCCTTTACAAGTCGATGCCCGAAGGTACGATGGTACGATGGCGATGGTACGATGGTACGATGGGGATGACGCGATGGACCATCGCACCATCGCAATCGTACAATCGTGTCATCGCCATCGTACCATCGTGCTTTCGCACCATAGCCCCCTGCTCCATCGTACCATCGCTCAATCGCCTTCCGTTTAGACATGCGCACATCAAAGCAAAACAAAAATGGAGGACATCATTACCGTACATCACGGATGCAAAGATTCGACACTTTTCTTAAATCTATCCCTTCAGTTAGGCTCAGCAAAACTTGAATATCTCGAAAAGAAAACATTGCCAAAAAGTATTGTCGAATCTTTGCATTCATGATGTGCTCCATTTTTGTTTTGCTTTGATGTGCGCATGTCTAAACGGAAGGCTATGGAGCGATGGTACGATGGAGCAGGGGGCGATGCAACATCGAACATCGACTTCGATGGTGCGATGGCAAGATGGTCCATCGCGTCATCGCCATCGTACCATCGCCATCGTACCATCGTAACATAGCGCATCGACTTGTAAAAGGTCGATGCGCGATGGTACCATGCAACATCGTACCATCATAACATCGCGTTTAAAGCCGATGCGCGGTGGTATGATGGTACGATGGTACGATGGTACGATGGCGATGGCAATATGGTACGATGGCGATGACGCGATGGACATAGTGTCATCGCTATCGTACCATCGCCATGGTACCATCTAGTCATCGTACCATCGCCATCATACAGTCGTGACATCGCCATCGTACCATCGTACCATCGCGCATCGACTTGTAAAAGTTGATGCGCGATGGTACGATTGCCCTAACGGAACACCGTACATCATAGATGCAAAGATTCGACAATACTTTTCTTAAATCTATCTCTTCATTTAGGCTCAGCAAAACTCGAATTTCTCGGTAAGAAAACATTGCCAAAAAGTATTGTCGAATCTGCGATAGTGCGATGGCACGATGGTACGATGGCGATGACGTCATCGCAATCGTACCATCGCCATCGTACCATCGTGCCATAGCGTATCGACTTGGGAAAGGTCAATGCGCGATGGTACGATGGGCCATCGTACCATCATACCATCGTACAGTCGTACCACAGTACCATCGCGTTTAAAGTCGATGCGCGATGGTACGATGGCGATAGTACGATGGTACGATGCGATGACGCGATGGATCATCGTATCATCGACATCGTACCATCGCCATCGTACCATCGCGTCATTGTACCATCGCCATCGTACCATCGTGCCATCGTACCATCGCAAATCGACTTGTAAAGGTCGATACGCGATGGTACGATGGCCCTAACGCAGCACCGTACAGACAAAATCATGCCCCTTCCACAGTAAGCCAGGCATCCGACGGATGAGGCTAAGGAAACGTGCCTCTCCCAAGAACACACAGACGAACTCAGTGGAACGCTGAGGTTTGAACCCATGTCATCTGATTTTTAAATCCACTGTGATATCAACCGAGCCACGCCAGCACCTATATATATATTAATAACCATGGGAATATATAATTTTAAGAGTATGACACATTTTCCGGGACCCGGATTTCTTATTGAGTTTATTAATTACCTCAGATAACGAGCCGCTATACAACAATGCATTCATGTTAGAATAATTTCAAACCAGCATTAATTTAAGCACACACATTAAGAGAAATTCTTTTTTTCGTCGAGTTTCGAGTAAAGAAAATTCGGGTTTCGAGTAGAAAATATCGAGTTTCGAGTAGAGAATATCGAGTTTCGAGTAGAGAATATTGAGTTTCTAGTGCAGAAAATCAGAGTTTTGAGTGAGCGGTAAAGAGGTGCGGACTATTTTCCTTTACTATATACATGTTTAAGACTCTACATCATGCAAATATGTAACTTTTACTGTTTTAAATAATGAAGCAATTTATGTTAGATAACAAATGACAAATATTTTTGTTTAAAAAAGAAAAAATGAAGGCATCTATTCATACTCGATGATCAGTCGAAATAGTCCGGTTGTAAACGAGTACACAGATTAGTGCGAAAGCGCCGTCTAGTGGGATACAATGATCCAGTATTTGCAATTCTGAGCAATCTGATTGGTTTAAAAAGTAGGTTAAACACTAAACACTTACATGTGCACTCATGCATTTAGGGACGAGAAGTGGGGGATGGAGGGAGCATTGCACATGTGTAAAAAAACGCGTGACAGGCCCGTAGCCAGCCTGAAATTTAACCGAGGCCAATCCCTTACCATGGAGACCCGGTGGCACGCACCCTCGCCAACCCACCCACATAACAACATTGTCACAGGTAGCTGCAGAAAACAGCGATTGGTTGTTTCTACGGTTAAATCTGTTTATTAAATATTAAAATGACATTATCGTTTTTTGAGTCGACCTGTTGACTTCCTCGAGTTTCGAGTTGAAAAAATTCGAGTTTCGAGTTGACATTATTGAGTATCGAGTAGAGAAAATCGAGAAAATCGAGTCTCGAGTAGAGAAAATCGAGTTAAGTAGAGAACATCGAGTTCCGACTTGACATAATCGAGTTTCCAGTAGAGAAAATCGAGTCTCGAGTAAAACAAATCGAGTTTAGGGAAGACAAGAGTCATTGAAATAATGGTTATTTAGACGGTAATTATATATTCAAATTTATTTATAAAATACATTTAGTCATTAGTATTTTAACAGTGAAAGAGGTAAATTCAATACTAATTCATATGCGTTCAGGCACTTAGGGATCACTTTCTCAGTCGTCCGTCTTTCGTTGTCGTCCGTCCGTCAGTTACACTTTAACCTGCAACGTAACCTTGCCATAAATTGCAAAGTATTTGACCTATGTTCATTGAAACTTCACACACATATTCATCTCACCTCAAAGAATGTTGTTACACATGTCCAATATCTCTGACTTTCATTTTGTTGGAGTTATGCCCCATTTTTATAAACTTTAACCTGCAACTTAACGTTGGAAATGAGCACACGGCAGGCGACACAAGTGTTCCATAGAACGCCCTTCTAGTTAATCTCAGACGTCAACATCGTGCATGTACTATACAATATAAACAACAGTCTTAAACATTGATAAGATTAACCTACATAATTAAATAAATACATTTCAATATTTTTGTGAAAGGTGTTCTGTTTAATGTATGATTGGAGTTGGGAGATGAGGGGGAGGGGAGGGGTGGGGGTTAGGGGGGGGGTGTAGGGGTTGAGTCATAAAGATATTATTATAATTTAAGAGTATTAAAAAAGTATTTTATTTCAAATAGTTTACATATCATATATACGGATACTAATATACGGTAAATGTATTAAAAAGACAAATCGGTCGGGTAACAAAGTACTACCAATATTTCGTAAACGTGCCACATATACAATGCGCATGCCCATAGAAAGGGAACATTCATATCTGAAGAATACCGCTAGGTATCCTTACGGGATTTACCTTCAATCATAATGGGTGATAAAACACAGAAAAAGTATAACACTAACAAATGGTATACATGGAGTGAAAAAGGAGAAAACAATGAAAGGTTGAAATAATTATGAACAAAACAAATATATGAACTTAATAGAATACAGTAATGGAATTCATGGTATATAAAATTTCATTTCCATGGCTTGCATTTCTTTGTGAAAAAATTTAATCAATGTACGTTTCATATGTAAATTAGAATGCGTTCAGTGTCAAAGGTGAATCTTGACCATAGGATCTGCATGGCAATTGTTTTCAAGTTGGTGCTAATCTATGAATGAAGGCATTTATTTAGTAGGTTTTTGGAGGTATACATATGCAAAAGTGCTCCATCGCCACTTCTGAGGTTGTTCAAACACCAAACATCTGCTATTTGTTCGTGTGTGTCTTTTACTTAAGCAAAATGAATGTCCCTTGCCGAAACGAAGCACAATGTTACACAGTGGTATATTAAAAACGAGCCATTGTCATATTTATTAAAATATACATGTTTACATAGAGGAAGAAGCAGAAGCGGATTTAGCTGAAGCAGCAGAAGCAGAAGCAGCAGAAGAAGAAGAAGAAGAAGAAGAAGAAGAAGAAGAAGAAGAAGAAGAAGAAGAAGAAGAAGAAGAAGAAGAGCGGGAGTCTTGTCCATTGGGTAGAAGGGTATTAATTAGACAGATGTGATTATAAGATAGAGATGAAAATACTTGGATACATCTATGCTGCCTTTATAACACCATATTTGACTGTTTTCTGTTGGTAATATTCAAACTCAAAACTCGATTACCTCTGCTCGAAACTCGATATTCTCTGCTTAAAACTCGATTTTCTCTACTCAATACTCGATATTCTCCACTCGAAACTCGATTTTCTCTACTCGAAACACGATATTCTCTTCTCGAAACTCAATTTTCTCTACTCGAAACTTGATTTTCTCTACTCGAAACTCGATATTCTCTACTAGAAACTCGATGCTTAGAAAATGTCAAAACTGTGTACACATCTTCAACATGACACGATAAAGGTCCATAGCGCTCTGATTTATATTTCTTTGAACTATTTTCCTTCAAGATATTAAGTCTACAACAACGAAACGACGGGCGTATTATATGCTCCGACTGGCGATGCTCTTGTTTTTTTTATCTTAATGCACATGGAAAATTTCATAAATATACCTGAAACCGCTAATCCATAATCATATAATGCAGTTATCGAAGATTGAACAAGAAAAAAGGCTCCAAACGGCCAAATTAAAATGGAACAAAAACTTACATGGGCACATTTCATAAAATGTGTGGAGATGTTAGTACTGTCCACAATCACAATCCAGTTTTTGCGGACATACAGACAGAGGGACAGACAGACGGAGAGTACATTTATAGTCCCCTCTGGTAACACACTGGTAGTGGACTAATAATAGTAAACTTTACTCTGTAAATTAATTCAGAAATATTAATTTTAAAGGAATCTATATTGAAGTACATATATATATAATGTATGTGTATCCAACATCTGGCAGAACTGAAATGACCGGTTTGATCAGCATGTTCAGCAGAAATGTAACCACATGCTGATAGCTGATACATATATACATAATTATATATATATATATGTGTGTATTCCGCTAATATTTTCACTACTTATTTAAGTATATATTCAGGCGGTAGCATAAAAAACATATTATGCTATATAGTGAAAGTACTAGCGGATTAGAATAGAAAAGTCACTTTAAAAGAAATTCTTGATTTTTAATTGGTTTATATTTACCAGCACAAGGTCTCTTGAATATTTGTATATGATTTAGAGAAAATGAAACATTGAACAGAACACCTTTCACAAACACTGGATCCAGAAAGGATACTAAATGATAGAGTAATTTGTTAAAATACAATGTGGACAATTATCATTTACGGTGGTATCAATTAAATAAAGAAAAAACTCTTAGCTAGCTTGTATACTAATTAAAATATATACTCGAGCGCTTTCAGCTTCATGCCTTCTTCAGGAGTACAAAGACATGTAATATTTACAAGAAAACCATCTAAACAACGATTGCAATGAAAACAAATCTGGAAAAAAAAATGTACAAATGATCATAAAGATATGATTGAAATGTTCTGCGGATATTGGAAGAGAATGGCCGCAAAAGGGTCCGATCTAAATTTACAATAAATAAATAATAATAGCGTAATTATATAACGCTATAAACGCCGAGAAAGTAACACATATTCAGACCGTTAGTAAACGTCGTGAACGTCAAAAGTTGTTTACTTTAAAAAAAAAAAACGGTAATGACGTCGGCAGTTATGACGTCGCGTAATTGAAACGCTGACATTTTAAATTGACGTTGACGTTAAAATAGCGTACGGTTTCGACATGTTTGACTATTTTTTCATATTCATTATGAAATGTAATTATTTAAACAACTATCTATAAATTTTTATATTATAATATTTAAAGACAAATGTTGCATAAAGAAATTGTTAAAACGACTTTTAGTAAAAAAGAATTTTATTTCCAATAGTTTACATGTAAAAAAAGTATGATAATGGACCTTTGGAAACGGCCGAGCACGACACATACGAAATATTGCAGTCTCGGTTTGATTGAGACTGTTCACGAGCGGTAGTGAAATGTGCTGGCTACCGCTCACGCCCTCTAGCCCCGGGTTGAGCAGAACTCAATATTAATAAAATCAACAGTACACAATTTTAACCATCCCAAAGATGGCATGCATACGGCGGTGGACATGGAGTTATATGCTTCCCCATGTCGTACGGCGTATGGTCCCAGTATCTAATAAAATTAAATGCCCCGAAGAGCGAAATAAAAATAATGGAATTTAGTTGGGAGCAGCGGTTATGAAGCCTGCGTATCACAAGTAACAGCCAAAAGACTAAATTAAAAAGCAGACAACATATCCTATAAGTGGTTAAACAATACCCAGAGCCTTTTATAGGCCGGAGTAGTGGAACCACCGACTAAAAAAATTAAGTAAGAAAACAAAAGAAATTGAAAATGTACCACCGATAACTAAATATAAGTATCGGGCTCAGTTATCTCCAAAGATCGAATGAATAACAGTACTGATTGCAAGCGCGGGGAGACGTTTTACTGCCGCCACACTGCACGTAATATCAACATATATACGGATATACGGTAAAGATATTATAAAGACAAAGCGATCGGGTAACAAGTTCTACCAATATTTCGTAAACGTGCCACATATACAATGCGCATGCCCATAGAAAGAAAATATTCATATCTGAATGCTATTACTATTATAATTAGTATTTAATCTTTTCAAAGAAGAATAGAGTCATTTTGGTGTCTATGATAATGATAATCTATTTTGGGATCAAATATCCAAGATTATTATAATATATTGGCTTCTGCATTAGCTAGGACAATCATTATCTTAACACAGCAAGTTTCGCTGTACTTTATCATTCCTAGCTAAATTTACTTTGCAGAAACATTTTTCTATGTTTATTTACAGTGGCAAAAAAACCCGCAGCGAAATCAAATCCGAAGCTTTCTTTCTGCGTAAGCTACCGACATAACAAGTTATTTTGTGGAAACCATGACTTGACGCCCGTCACTAGACTTTCTAATGAAGAGTTTCCAAAGTCAAATTCAAAATACAAAATACAGTGATGCTAATAAGGAAGGATAAGAAGATAAAGTGGTGAATTGATGGTGAAGCAGATGTGATAGTGTAGCAGCCATAAAAGAAGATAGATTATAAATACTAAGACATGCAAAAGGATTTTGGTAAATTAAGAAGTTATTCATTACGTACTTTCTGAGAGTAAAGTAAGATATAGGTAAGGGGTTTGGACCTCCACGACCGGTGACCGCATTGAGGAGAACGACCATAACTACATAGGAATGGTCGTTGAAAGGTTGATCAGCCATTTGGCAATCTACCTAAACAATATTATTTACGAATATGTGTGTTGTTTTACAGGAATACATACGTATATGTATATATAACATAAAACATTTATCCTGTAACATCAATTTACATAACCTAAATCGAATCAGAAAGTTCTAAAAATATCATCAAGAAATGTCTAGAGAATACTCATATGTCGTATTTGAACGTGTGTACCACCGCTTGTTATTAACCTATACATCCAACATACATGTTTTGTGTCGTGTCAGCAAAAATGTAGTCACTTCCGGTGAGAAATCCTACTCTCAGATACACCTTTGCTTTCATCTCAATCATGTGATTCTGCACCTGAGTGAGACCTAAATGCCATTAGTTGTGAAATATCCCAATATTATTGTAAAAGACATATTTTCACAGACTGTACCACCCTTTATTATTAACCTATACATCAAACATACATGTTTTGTGTCGTGTCAGCAAAAACGTATTATTTACGTAGTAGTAGTCAATCAGGTTGATTTCCATGTTATTGGTATATTTGTCTATATCCACTGAGAAATCCTACTCTCAGATACACCTTTGCTTTCATCGCGATCATGTGATTCTGCACGTGAGTGAGACCTAAATGCCAGTAGTTGTGAAAAACATATCCCAGTATTATTGTAAAAGACATGTTTTCACAAACTGACCTTAACATCTTGCGTGCAATTAACGTCAATGTCAAATAGTTATATTAATTGATTGTTGTTGGACGGCTCATCAACAAATTACATTTTATTTAGAGGCGCTCCAGAGAGAGGGAAAGAATACATAGCAATCCTAGAACCTGTTCTACACTTACTAACGAATATATTTCTATGGTTCCTTAACGTGCTCGGACGTTAGACTTCGACACACGGTCCTGCCAGGTTTACGTCCCATTTGGCGTCGGTGAGGCTTGAATCCAGGTGTTCCAGATTTCAAGTCGACCGTGCTATCCACTAGTCCCTGGTTATATTAAGAACCATAGGAATCTATAATTGTAAGAGCAATACAGATAGTTGTTTGTGTGTATATCTCCAAAACGTGTGCTAAATGTTTTCCATTTCTTCTTTATCAACTACTCGTATACATTTTAAATTTGATTTTATATTTATTAAAAAAAGGTATCGATTAATTGCAAGCATTATAAGTAATATTCTTATTTGTAACCATTGCAGCTGAGTGTATTTAGTAACTAGCTGAGTATCTTTAGTAAACAACTGAATATCTTTAGCATAGGTTTGGTCTAATGCAGGCTTTCGATCGATTCAGACTCAATCTTTTATGTAAAATAGAAGCCCACCGGCATATTCGATGGTGCGATATCAGACAAAGCACCGGTAGTCAGCGGAGTCCCGCAGTGCACTGTACTAGATCCACTGCTCTTCGTGCTCTTTATGATTGATCTGCCAGACTATGTCAACTCTAACACGTGATTATTTGCAGGAGAGAACGTAATATATACAGCTTTCAATACTGCAGAGGACAGTACCAAGCTACAGGACGACTTGAAGAGGCTAGCCGGATGAGACCATGTATGGGGACATCACAAGCTGACAAATGCAGCATCCTTCGAGTCGGCATGCTCCAGCCACATTTGACTACGGACTCAAGGGCCAAGTACTAGAGGTTGCTAGTAAAGCTATATTCTTCGAGTGGATATTACCTCTCATGGAACCACCATATCGACAGAACAGTGAGGATGGCCAACAACATGTTAAGCTTGCGAAAAGTAGAGCAGCCGCTAAACGAAAAGATCTGGCTACTTTATTCTTGTGCATCGATCTGGAGCTTCCACTTCCCAGTCGAAGAGTAAAGAAATATAAAAAGATCGGACAGTAGCATTCAAGGAGGACAGTCAACCACAAAACAAGAAGGCAAAAGTAACAATAAATGCAAACGACATCACAAACACAAAAGGGTTGACAATAGGGCTACCGCCTTGGAACGGTCAGTGGCAAAGTAGGCCACTGGGGGTTTAAACCTGTTTTAGGGTGCACCAAACGTTACATTTACCCTACTGTCATCCCATTAAAACAGGACAGTGTAAATAAAGAAATCCCCGCCATGATCTAATCTCTAACCAACAAGGCAGCATCAATAGGCAATATAAGTCAAACACAAATATGCTCGTGTAAATATAATACAAAAAAACAATAGCATAGAAAGCCACAATGAAGGTACTCAATGACTAGGCAGAAGCCAGAGCAACAAGAGAATAAACCATTAAGGGCACGACAAGAAAGATCATAGACAACCATCAAACGCCACCGTCCCAATGGGCTTTAGGTAAGCGTCATCATAGGTCCACAGCATGTCCGGTCATCGTACAATTAAAGAGGAAAGCATAGTGGCGAACTGTTAAAGGGCCACCACCAAGCATGCAGTACGTTGCAAAATGATAGGGTCATAACCTCTTTTGATAAACTTTTTAACAAGTTTAACAAAGATAGTATGAAAGTGATCATGACCAAGAATCTTACGAAGTTTATAAATCACATCACCATAGAAGTCATGTTGTGATAATCCTTGTCGCAGAAGAGTCCTTAAATTACTTTTATATTTGGAAAGAAGATCAGGGTTACGATAATAAAATTTTGCAAAGGTTTTACGAAGTTTATGGTAACGATAACCCTGATTGAGTAGCTTTATAGTTTTACAAAGATAACGAATATTTAAGTCCTCAAATCGAGTACAAGCTCTTGAAAAACGAATAAGTTGAGACAGATACACCCCATAAGAAGTTGCTCGGGGAACATAGAGATGATGCAGAGGCGAGCAGCCAGGTTAACCACCAACCGGTATCATAATATCAGCAGTGTTAGAGACATGCTCGATGACCTAGGTTGTGAGATACTTAAGACAATGCCAGTTAAGATTTAGTTGACCATGATATACAAAATACTCATCCACCTAGTAGGCATCTCTGTAGTATATATAATGAGAGTATAAGCACACGGGGTCTCAAAAAAGGAAGCATTTAGTATGTGTTAACCATAGCTCTCAACCCAAGCACACCATCGTTAAAAAAACAACTTACATATTGTGTGTATCATGGTCAACTAAAGCTTTGCTGTCATTGTCTATCTAGGCTATTGCATTTTGTATTAATTTTATATATACATCAGCATCTTTGTGTTTTTCTTATATTGTCTATTAATGCTGCCTTGTTGGTTAGAGACTATTTCATGGCGGGGGGATTCTTTATTTACACTGTCCCGTTTTATTGGGATGACAGTAGGGTAATTGTGAGGTTTGGTGCACTCTAGAACCTGGTTTAAACACCCATCGGCATTTTTGCCACTGACCTTTCCAAGGCAGTAGCCGTATTGTCAACCCTTTTTGCCTTTATTCCTTATTAACATTGCCGTTCATGTTTGACTTTTTAAGTGGTTTTGGATTACTGTGTTCTGTGAAAGCTGCATTTCCTGTTCGACTTTTATACTTATTTTCAGCCAGTTTAAAAAAAAATGATATGCTTGCCGTTAAAAGCTTTTCACAAATTTTAAATTGCTTGAGTATACCCCGCTCTGGAAAATACTATACCGATACCCTCATTATATATACTACTCACCAATCCGGTTTATCAATTCAACAAAAATAATATTTTCATTCCCCGTCTTCTTTTATAAATAACTAATAACTAAAACATGTTTAACTCATCATGCAAAGTCAGACGGAATCGGACAGTAGTCTTCATCATCGCTATACATATCATATTCTACCATGGAATTTTCTTATACGCTAAAGTATTAAACATTGCACGTACATTTGTGTAAATATTTCAGTGTCTATGTATATAAGCAAATGTTCGTTATTTAGTCATACCGACAGATGGATTGTGCCTCAGTACTGGAAGTGAATCGTTATTTAGTCATACCGACAGATGGATTGTCCTGGAAGTGAAGAATAAAGTGTGTGTACGCATTTGAAAGAATAACGATGGCACTGCTATAAACAAAACGTAAAACGTGTACGGCAGTATAACGTAATAACAAGGAAGAATACGCAGGTGATAGTACGAAAGGAGTCAAATTCGCGTTAGGTAGACGAATACAGATGTGATGGTAAAGTAGTGATAGTAAGGAATAAGAATATAAAGGAACAAGAAACGTGGAAATTTCACAAAAAAAAGGTTTTCCATAAGCTACCCACAACGTTTTGTTCCAATATATTTCCGTATAAGATATATACACACCATATCTCACTCCTCACTCAAGTAATTGCCCAGAGTTTTTATATTATTTTTAGTAACAGGAACCTTGACCTTGACGAAATGACCTCAAATGGAATCAGTGCATCCATGGTCGAAGGGTTAACGACGTTGCTGTGTAAACCTTGTCGCCTCTCACCACTGCGGGTTCGAATCCTACTGGAAGCTAAACTTAAAAGTGAGACAGTGGAAGGTATACAGTTCTACCCAGGAATAAGTGGGTAGTCTACCTCCACCACAAACCAAATCGACCGTCATATATAGCCTAACATGTGCTAAAAATGACGTAAAATACCATTAAAGGGACACACGGCAACCTTGAAGTGTTTGAAATGGGTGTCTCGATTTATGTACCCTGATTACATTTAAATAAATCAAATTTTAAGTATTCACTATTTCGTCTTTTTATACTATAAGTTTAATATATTATTGGTGCAATAATATAAAAAATTAATAATTTGCAAAAACAAATTGCTTAATGCTATTCTTATAATTACTATTACTGATTAAACAAATGCGAGTTATGCAGAAAAACTAACGGGACACCTTTAGTTTTTAAAAAATCAAGATTGCCATGTGTCCCTTTAAAACAAACAAATAAAATGCAATCCTTCGTTTCCTTTTTCTTTAAACTACCTACACAGTAAGTTTAGTTGCAATTTCTCACTCCTAACTATAATTATAATACGGATTTTTCTATTGTAGTAACAGCTAGTGAATGGAATTCTAAGCTTTCTCTTATTGAACAGAACAGATACCATGAAACGGCACTCCCGTGGAATGGTTAAACATATTGTGAAGCAAGGAAGGTTAACAAGACCGTATGAATATAGCAAGTTACCGGTGTACAATAAAAAAGAAAGCTGATAGTGAAAGAAGACAGAGAAGGAAGACAAATGAGGAAAGAGAAAATGCAAATAAGAAGTATTTGGTAGTTTGCGAGAGTAGAGCAGAAAAAAGTTATTGTAAGGAAGAATCGAAAATGAAAACTATAGAGATAACAGTAAGGAACGATACAAAGGTGAACGTAAGACAGCAGGAGTTGAATTCAGAGTATAAAACTAGTGAAATGTTAGTGAGAATGTACTCAGAAGAGAAACGATTAGCCAAACTAACAACTTGAAAAAGATTATGTTTCGAGGAAGCAATAGCGTCATGAGAGATAAAAGATATAGGAAAGTTGATTGGTCCCCCACGACCGGTGACCAAGCAAAGAGAAGAACGACCATATCCACATGGGATCGGTCATCAAAAGGGTGATAAGCCAGTTGGTAATCTACCTATATAATATTCTCTACGAATATGTTTGCTGTTTTCAGGTATGCAGACATATATGTATACCTAACATAACACTTTTATCCTTTAACCTAAATTTGCATAACTTAAATTGAATCATGAAGTTCCTCAGATATCTATGGTTTGTACTACTATTTCCACTGAATATGAAAGTAGATAGCTTTCCTATTATCGCAAATAGTTGCAGAAGATGTCTCATAGTTGAAAACGGGACACATATAGCTATTATGAAATTAAACACACATTCCTTCCTTGCGAAACGTTTCATGTACGTTTGTAGTTACTTCGGTTGATTGTAGTGTTTGTTAAGGCCATAATTACGATGTTCCGTTAAGGCCATCGTACCATCGCGCATCGACTTTAAACGTGATGGTACGATGGTACGATGGTCCACCGTACCATCGCGCATCGAACTTTTACAAGTCGATGGTTATGGTACGATGTACGATGGCGATGACGCGATGGACCATCGTACTATCGCCATCGTACCATTGTGTCATCGCCATCGTACCATCGTACCATCGTGCCACCACACCATCGCAGTCGATGTGCGATATTGTATCGCTCCCTGCTACATCGTACCATCGCTCCATCGCCTTCCGTTTAGACATGCGCATATCAAAGCAAAACAAAAATTACCGTACATCATGGATGCAAAGATTCGACACTTTTCTTAAATCTATCCCTTCAGTTAGGCTCAGCAAAACTTGAATTTCTCGGAATGAAAACATTGCCAAAAAATATTGTCGAACCTTTGCATCCATGATGTCCTCCATGCGCATGTCTAAACGGAAGGCTATGGAGCGATGGTACGATGGAGCAGGGGGCGATGCAACATCGCACATAGACTGCGATGGTGCGATGGCACGATGGTACGATGGCGATGACCTCCATCGTACCATCGCGCATCGACTTGTAAAAGGTCGATGCGCGATGGTCCATGCAGTATCGTTCCATCGTACCATCGCGTTTAAAGTCGATGCGCGATGTTACGATGGTACGATGGCGATGGTCCATCGCGTCATCGCCATCGTACCATCGTACCATCGCCATCGTACAATCGTAACATCGCGCATCGATTTGTAAAAGGTCGATGCGCGATGGTACCATGGAACATCGTACCATCGTAACATCGCGTTTAAAGTCGATGCGCGATGGTACGATGGCGATGGCAAAATAGTACGATGGCGATGACGCGATGGACCATCGTGTCATCGCTATCGTATCATCGTACCATCGCCATCGTACCATCGAGTCATTGTACCATCGCCATCGTACCATCGTGACATTGCCATGGTACCATCGTACCATCGCGCATCGACTTGTAAAAGTTGATGCGCGATGGTACGATGGCCATAACGGAACACCGTACATCATGGATGTAAAGATTCGACTGTACTTTTCTTAAATCTATCCCTTCATTTAGGCTCAGCAAAACTCGTGGACCATCGTAGCATCGTAGCATCGTACCGTCGTACAAACGTACCATCGCTTTAAAGTCGATGCGCGATGGTACAATGGCGATGACGCGATGGATCATCGTATCATCGCCATCGTAACATCTCCATCGTACCATCGCGTCATCGTACCATCGCCATCGTACCATCGTGTCGTCGCCATCGTACCATCGTACCATCGCGCATCGACTTGTAAAGGTCGATACGAGATGGTAGGATGGCCCTAACGGAGCACCGTACATAACAGACGAAATCATGCCCCTTCCACAGTAAATCAGGCATCCGACGGATGAGGCTAAGGGAACGTGCCTTGCCCAAGAACACACCGACGAACTCAGTGGAACGCTGAGGTTTGAACCCATGTCATCTGCTTTTCAAATCCACTGTGATATCAACCGAGCCGCGTCAGCGCCTGGATATATTAATAACCATGGGAATATATAATTTTAAGAGTATGACACATTTTCCCGGACCCGGATTTCTTATTCTGTTTATTAATTACCTCAGATAACGAGCCGCTATAAAACAATGCATTCATGTAAGAATAATTTCAAACCAGCATTAATTTAAGCACGCATATTAAGAGAAATTCTTTTCTTCGTCGTGTTTCGCTTATAGAAAATTCGGGTTTCGAGTAGAAAATATCGAGTTTCGAGTAGAGAATTCAAGTTTCGAGTAGAGAATATCGAATTTCGAGTAGAGAATATAGAGTTTCGAGAAGAGAATATTGAGTTTCTAGTGCAGAAAATCAGAGTTTTGAGTGAGAGGTAAAGAGGTGCGGACTATTTTCCTTTACTATATACATGTTAAAGACTCTAAATCATGCAAATATGTAACTTTAACTGTTTTAAATAATGAAGCAAAATATGGTAGATAACTAATGACAAATATTTTTGTTTAAAAAAGAAAAAATGAAGGCATCTATTCATACTCGATGATCAGTCGAAATAGCCCGATTGTAAACGAGTACACAAATTAGTGCGAAAGCGCCGTCTAGTGGGATACAATGAACCAGTATTTGCAATTCTGAGACATCTGATTGGTTTAAAAAGTAGGTTAAACACTAAACACTTACATGTGCACTCATGCATTTAGGGGCGAGGAGTGGGCGATGGAGGGAGCATTGCACATGTGTAAAAAAACGCGTGAAATTTAACCAATCCCTTACAATGGAGACCCGGTGGCACGCACCCTCGCCCACCCACCCACATAACAACAGTGTCACAGGTAGCTGCAGAAAACAGCGCTTGGTTGTTTCTACGGTTAAATCTGTTTATTAAATATTAAAATGACATTATAGTTTTTTGAGTCGACCTGTTGACTTCCTCGAGTATCGAGTTGAAAATATTCGAGTTTCGAGTTGACATTATCGAGTATCGAGTAGAGAAAATCGAGAAAATCGAGAAAATTGAGTCTCGAGTAGAGAAAATCGAGTTTAGTAGAGAAAATCGAGTTCCGACTTGACATTATCGAGTTTCCAGTAGAGAAAATCGAGTCTCGAGTAAAACAAATCGAGTTTAGGGAAGACAAGAGTCATTGAAATAATGGTTATTTAGACGGTAATTATATATTCAAATTTATTTACAAAATACATTTAGTCATTAGTATTTTAACAGTGAAAGAAGTAAATTCAATACCAAACATATGCGTTCAGGCTCTTATTGTGTCGACTGCGTAGCGCAGGCATTGTCCGTCGTCCGTCTTTCGTTGTCGTCCATCCGCCAGTTACCCTTTAACCTGCAACGTAACCTTGCCATAAATTGCAAAGTATTTGACCTATGTTCATGAAACTTCACACACATATTCATCTCACCTCAAAGAATGTTGTTACATATGTCCAATAACTCTGACTTTCATTTTGTTGGAGTTATGCCCCATTTTATAAAACTTTAACCTGCAACTTAACGTTGGACATGAGCACTGGCGACACAAGTGTTCCATAGAACGCCCTTCTAGTTACTCTCAGACGTCAACATCGTGCATGTACTATACAATATAAACAACAGTCTTAAACATTGATAAGAATAACCGACATAATTTAATAAATATATTTCAATCTATTTGTGAAAGGTGTTCTGTTTAATGTATGATTGGAGTTGGGGGATGAGGTGGGGGTTGGGGGGTGGGGTAGGGAGGATTGGAATCATAAAGATATTATTATAATTTAAGAGTATTAAAAAAGTATTTTATTTCAAATAGTTTACATATCATATATACGGATACTAATATACGGTAAATGTATTATAAAGATAAATCGATCGGGTAACAAAGTACTACCAATATTTCGTAAACGTGCCACATATAAAATGCGCATGCCCATAGAAAGGGAATATTCATATCTGAATGCTAAATAATATTAATATTATAATTAGTATTTAATATTTCCAAAGAAGAATACCGCTAGGTATCCTTACGGGATTTACCTTCAATCATAATGGGTGATGAAAACACAGAAAAAGTATAACACTAACAAATGGTATACATGGAGTGAAAAAGGAGAAAACAATGAAAGGTTGAAATAACTATAAACAAAACAAATACATGAACTTAATAGAATACGGTAATGGAATTCATGGTATATAAAATTTCATTTCCATGGCTTGCATTTCTTTGTGAAAAATTGAATTGGGGTTTTAAGGCGCACCAACACATGAAAAGGTTATATGGCGCCTAAAAGGAATGAACATGCCAGGCTCATCTTCCATGTACATCGAGATAAAATATGGAAAATGGGCCTAGAATCTTCTCACCCTGAAATGCAGAGTTGCTGCAAATTTCTATCGTAGAAACTCCATTTACGCTGGAGCCACGTTATTGTTTTTCTGCCGCTGCTCTTTTGATGCGAGCGAGATAACATGAAACAATGCAGGGATCATGATGAAGACCTTTAATGAACATGAACAAAAAATGATAAAATGAACATGAATTTGGGGGGATTCTACCCCTCTACCTACCCCTCCAAAGGGATCTGCAGTGGCCGTATTATTTGCCCCGTAACCAAACGGGGCCCCCGGCAACCACACGGGGCCTTTGTGAAAAAATTAAATCAATGTACCTTTCACTGTTCACTGTCAAAGGTGAATCTTGACCATAGGATCTGCATGGTTTTCAAGTTGGTGCTAATCTATGATTGAAGGCATTTATTTAGTAGTGCACGTGTACACGGCAGGTAATCATTGAAGCTACCTCCATTTTGGAGGTATACATATGCAAAAGTGCTCAATCGCCACTTCTGAGGTTGTTCAAACACCAAACATCTGCTATTTGTTCGTGTGTGTCTTTTACTTAAGCAACATGAATGTCCCTTACCGAAACGAAGCACAATGTTACACAGTGGTATATTAAAAACGAGCCATTGTTATATTTATTAAAATATACATGTTTACATCGAAGAAGAAGAAGAAGCAGATTTAGCTGAAGCAGCAGAAGCAGCAGAAACAGAAGCAAAAGAAGAAGAAGAAGAAGAAGAAGAAGAAGAAGAAGAACAAGAACAAGAACAAGAACAAGAACAAGAACAAGAAGAGAGGGCTTGTCCAGCTGATAGAAAGGTATTAATTAGACAGATGTGATTATAAGATAGAGATGAAAATACTTGGATACACCTCTGCTGCCTTTATAACACCATTGCTGCTCATATTTGACCGTTTTCTGTTGGTAATTTTCAAACTTAGATTTTCTCTACTCGAAACTCGATATTGTCTACTCAAACCTCGATTACCTCTACTCGAAACTCGATATTCTCTACTCATAACTCGATTTTCTCTACTCAATATTCGATATTCTCCACTCGAAACTCGATTTTCTCCACTCGAAACACGATATTCTCTACTCGAAACTCAATTTTCTGTACTCGAAACTCGATTTTCTCTACTCGAAACTTTACATTCTCTACTAGAAACTCGATGCTTAGAAAATGTAAAAACTGTGTACACATCTTCAACATGACACGATAAAGGTCCATAGCGCTCTGATTTATATTTCTTTGAACTCTTTTCCTTTAAGATATTAGGTCTGCAACATCGAGACGACGGGCGTATTATATATGCTCCGCCTGGCGATGCTCTTGTTGTTTTTTTATCTTAATGCACGTGGAACATTTCATAAAAAATTCCTGAAACCGTTAATCCATAATCACATAATGCAGTTATCGAAGATAGAACAAGAAAAAAGGCTCAATACTGCCAAATTAAAATGAAACAAAAACTTACACGGACACATTTCATAAAATGTGTATAGGTGTTAGTACTGTCCACAATCACAATCCAGTTTTTGCGGACATACAGACAGAGGGACAGACAGACGGATAGTAAAGTTATAGCCCCCTCTGATAACATTCTGGTAGTGGACTAATAATAGTAAACGTTACTTTGTAAATTAATTCAGAAATATTAATTTATAGGAATCTATATTGAAGTACATATACATATAAATAATGTATGTGTATCCAACATCTGGCAGACCGGTCTGATCAGCATGTTCAGCTGAAATGTAACCACATGCTGATAGCTTATACATATATACATAATTATATATATATATATATATATATGTGTGTGTATTCCGCTAATACTTCCACTACGTATTTAAGTAGATATTCAGACGGTAGAATAAAAAAAATATTATGCTACCGCCTGAAGATCTACTTAAATAAGTAATAAATGTTCTAGCGGAATAGAATAGAAAAGTCACTTTAAAAAAAAATCTTGATTTTTAATTGATTTATATTTACCAGCACAAGGACTCTTGAACATTTATATATATATATATATATATATATATATATATAATATATAGGCTAAGGGAGAAACATTTGTGAACTACCAAGGACAGACAACCTTCGGACGAACTACGGCAGGGCGCCTAGCTATGACGAGATACACAGAAATCAAACGTATGAATTCACTCCTTATAAAATCGAGCTGCAACACACTTTGATGAACTGTATCTCTACATCATAACACACTCGTCTGAAGGCACAATTAACATATAAACGCATACCAACGTACAATTATAGCTCATATGAGTGGGCCACATTTAAGCGTTCAACCACACACACTATATTGAGACAGTGACAATGAAAGGTGAATTCAGTAAATATAATAAAGGGAGAGAATTTGAACTCACTACGGCAACTTTCTAAATTGCGATCTCGTGAGAGATTCACGTTCACAAGGAAGAACTATATAGACTATAGGGAAAATAGATCATAATGAATTTAATGTAGGAGTTAATATATATATATATAGTAGAAAAAATCATACATTGAACAGAACACCTTTCACAAACACTGGATCCAGAAAGGATACTAAATGATAGAGTAATTTGTTAAAATACAATGTGGAAAATTATAAAATAAAGAAAAAACTCTTAACTAGCTTGTATACTAGTTAAAATATATACTCGAGCGCTTTCGGCTTATGCCTTCTTCAGGAGTACAAAGACATGTAACATTTACAAGAAAATCATCTAAACAACGATTGCAATGAAAACAAATCTAGAAAGAATAATGTAGACATGATCATAAAGATATGATTAAAATGTTTTGATATTGGAAGAGAATGGCCGCAAAAGAAGCCCATTTAGATTTACAATAAATAAATAATAATAGCATAATTATATAACGCTATAAACGCCGAGAAAGAAACAAATATTCAGACCGTTAGTAAACGTCGTGAACGTCAAAGTTGTTTACTTTAAAAAAAAACGGAAATGACGTCGTCAGTTATGACGTCGTCAGTTATGACGTCGCGTAAGTGAAACGCTGACTTTTTAGATTAAAAAACGCTGAAATTTTAAATTGACGTTGACGTTAAAATAGCGTACGGTTTCGACATGTTTGACTATTTTTCCATATAAACTCCTACATCAAATTCATTATGAAATGTAATTATTTAAACAACTATCTATAAATTGTTATATTTAAGAAATAGAACATCGTTTACTGTGAATTATCGTTTAATATATCACGGTTTGGAGTTCAATTGTAAACAATAACTTCACTCGCCCTTACAATAATTTCACGAGCCCGAAGGGCGAGTGAAGTTATTGTTAACAATTGAACGACAAACCGTGATATATTATAGATAATTCACCGTAAACGAAGTTCTATTTCTATTCTAATACCCCTAAAATGTGAAAATAACGCACACATCTGAAATCTTTCGCATTGCTTTGCTTGCTCTCCTAACGTTGCATACGTTACAATGCGGAATGCGCAATGCGCAATGCTTATTCTCCTAACGTTGCAAAAATTACAGTGATATATCGTTCAATATAACGAGATATTTTAAACTAGGCTATATAGTGCGGGTGTATTAGAATATAATATTTAAAGACAAATATTGCATAAAGAAATTGTTAAAATGACTTTAATTGAAAGGCCTTAATAGAAATGTTAAGTAAATGTATTTAGTTAAAATTAAAACTTATCTACATTTTTTAAAAAATTAAAACCACGAGAACGTTGACATTGAAATTAAGTTGTCTATATCATAGATGCAAACTATTCTTAAAACGAATAATTTTTTTATATCGACTACGGCGCGAGGATTGTTTAAAGCTATTTATATATAATGGTTTTACTTTGGTAAAAATAAATGATTCTGTTAATCGTAGTTTCTCAGGAGAACAAATCTCGACCTTTAATTATCAATCCCAAACGATTATTGAAACCAATCTTTTTTGTCCTGGAGTAAGATCACGAGTCATCATTTTTGATATACTGTACAAAATAAACTTGGAAACTTGATGTTACTGTTACAAGGGCTTATGTAAGGGTATAAATTAGACAGATGTGATCATAAGACAAAGATGAACATACTTGGATACATCTCTGCTGCCTCTATAATACAATTGCTGCGGATATGGTATACGTTCTTTTCACGAACGAACGTATGCGTCTACCATCGAGTGAAGGATTTCCCTACAATCGAACACAGCAGTTAAATAATGTATTTATTACGTTTCAAATCAGTTTGTGCATGATTTTTACCGATTTTGTTCGCTTTATTGAACGTTATCGGCGGATGACGTCGACGTCAGCACCACTTTATTGACGTCATAATTCAGCGTCACAGTTAGTTATTTTTGTGTTCGGAGTTAGTTAATAATATTTAGCGATTATGAATATACTTTCACTGAGAAATTACATTCTTTCACCGATAAAAAACGTAATAAATAGAATTCCCCACCTAAATCAAACACACATCACACACTATTAAAATGAAAATAAACGCAAAAGTATTTTCAAAACGTAAATGACATGGTTTATTTTCGAATACTTTGCGGTGATTTAAACCTGATTTTATGACAATGTTTACAATATATGCAATTTATGAAAGCATACAAAACCAGACATAAATCTAAAACATGTTGCCTTGAAGAAGTCCATAAGTCATACATGTTTTGCTAGTTGTCACAGGAAAAAGCTGCAGTTGTTACGTTTAACAATGTTCACCTGTCCTGTCATGTCATGTTTTGTATTTGTATATATTTGCATGTTTGACGAGCTACGTTTGTATAAGTCACTAAAGAATCTGTTCTGATCTAAATCAATAATAGTATGCATCAGCATTGGGCTGTTGTTTATTGTCAATGGATAAAAAAAACTAAATTTCAATCCAGAAAAAAGTACTACTGATTATTTTTCTCACAAAAAACAGTGTGATAAAAATAATGCGGAGAGTAGCTGCTCTATATTAAAACCATAACGTTTATTTTCCAACTTAACAGAGATGAAAGCAACTTATTAGGGTATAATATACCCATAAACTTTACATTAAATTACCCGATGTCCGCAAGCACTGATTGAAACAACTTATTCAACGGTTACGTTTTATTTAAAATGTATTCTTTTTTTTTTTGCCAATGGTGACATCGGATTGTTATGTACACACAACCTGTATTTTCAATAAACAGTTTTACTCAGCAAACTACATTTTGTAATGCCTAAGATAAGTGTGAACGGGACACACGGTAATAGTCATTTAGTTATTAGTTACATTATTCCTTTGGCTTAGTTTGCAAATTGTTGTTTTGTTCCATTGATTAGATCGCGACAGTTTCTAATTTATAAGACATCCGAGAACTAAATTCTGATTTGATTATTTCGCCCATTGTTTTCTCGTTTAGGGCAAAGCATTTTGTTAGAAGATATGCATTTTGTTTGAATGATATGAAAAACCTCATTAAATTGCTCCAGATTTTTCTCTGCTTCCAACTAAATTCCATTTTGTTTATTTCACCCATTGTTTTCTAGTTTAGGGCAAAAATTTGGTCAGAAATTTGGGCCATACGCCGCTAGCAATGGAATGGTATGAACATACCTCACTGAATGTTTCATCTTCACCGTCATATACGTACCATCTTCGGGATGGCTGAAGATTTCGTACCATTGACATTTTTAATAGTGAGATCTGCTCAGCCTGGGCCTAGAGGTCGTGAACGGTAGCAAGCATTTGTCACTGCCGTTGATGAACCGAGACTGCAGTCTTTCTTGAATTTATCGTGTTCGGCCATATCCAAATTTCTCCTTTCATACTCCGTTTCGTAATCTTTTCTCATCGTACGTTTTAAAATTCTTAGCATATTCTGCCTATAAAACAAACTGTTTAATAGTTTTATATAAAAAAGCAGGCTCCCTTAGCATTAGCGAGTATTAGATGTACATTATTCATTATATAATGCTTTAGTGTGCTACAATTTGGCGCGTCTGTATGTCCTTAACCTTATCCGGATGAATTGCAATATATACATACGTACACACATTTACAACACACTTGCCAATGACCGTTCCAGTGAGGTAGCCGAGTAGTCAATAAATACTGAAAAGGTGATCCCTTGGAAGCAACAGACATAAACAAGAGAGAAAAGTAGCAGACTTGGTTTTATTGAGTCTGTTCATGAGAGGTAATTATATGATGCAAGACCTATCACGCCTCCTAGCACCGGCTTAAGCGATATTCTACTTTAAAGCAACACAGAATGGGCTTGATGATCCCAAAGGACCAGTAAATAATAACATTACTGATTTGTAGTCGAAGCGACATTTTACGGCCGCCACACATCCCTAAACAAACGCTAGAGTGAATGTCAATACGAACTAAAAAGATGATCCCTTGGAAGCAACAAACAGAAACAAGAGTGACTCGATTTTATTGAGTCTGTTCATGAGAGGTAATTATAAGATGCAACACCTCTGACGCCTCCTAGCACCGGCTTAAGCGATATTCTGCCTTAAAGCAACACAGAATGGGCTTGATGATCCCAAGGACCAGTAAATAATAGTTACTGATTTGTAGTCGGGGCGACATTGTCACGGCCGCCACACACCACGAAACAAACGCTATACATACTGAAAACACTTTTATGTGTGTTGTTCCACATACTTTGTTTCTATTTATCTTTGTAATTGCTGTTTGTTTTGAATGCGTGTTCTTGATTGACTGTGTTCTGTGAATGCAGCATTTCCTGCTCCACATTCATACCTACTAGTTCATTGCTGATTCAGCTGATTCAGCAATGAAAATAAATCAATGTCTACTTCTTTCAAATTTAACACTCAATATCAGCATAACACGAAAAGTCAAATTCTGCTTAAGATCGTAATGCATATATAACGACAGTGTCTGTTGTACTGTCATTTATATACAAATGAAACCACTATTAATGTCGTTATTAAATAAATAATGTAGGTTATAATGACGCTTATAGAGTGTAATGCATTTGTACTTGTTTTGATACTGAAGTTTAATATGCAGCTATTTAAACATTTAAACAAACGTAGATATAAAATTTGAACAGGAAATGTATTCAAGGATCACAGACAGCCAAAATCACGCATAGAAACAACAATAATCACAAAGATGAAATAAAGAAAGATATGACATCATACGCACAAAAGGGTTGACAATAGGGCTACCTCCATGGAATGATCAGTGGCAAAACAGGCCACTGGGAGTGGTTCGGGGTTGTGCATCAAACCTCACTCTTACCCTGTTGTCATGTCAATAAAACGGGTCATTGTTAATAAAGATATCCCCGTCAGGATATATTCTCTAACAAACAAGGCAGCATTAATAGGCAATATAAGTATAACACATAAATGATAATGTATATATGAATATAAAAAACAAAAGCCTAGGAAAGCCTTAAAAGCAAGTACTGTATGACTTGGCAGAAGCCAGAACAACAAGAGAACAAACCGTTAAGGATAAGACACGACAAGATTTAAGACAAACGTCAAAGTCTACCGTCCTTTTAGGATTTAGATAGACGTCATCATAGGGTCCACATCGCACAAGCAAAAAAGAAAGCATAGTGGTGAACTGTAAATGGGTCAACCACTAAACATGCAGAGCGTTACAAAATGATAGGGTCTTAATCATTTTGGATAAACATTTTAACAAAATTAATAAGGATTGTATGAAAGTGATTATGACCAAGGATCTGACGAAGTTTGTAAATAATATCACCATAGAAGTCAGATGTTTATAGCACTTGTCGCAGAAGAGATATTAAACTACTTTCATATTTTTAAAGTAGACCAGGTTGCAAATACTCACACATTTCAAAGGGTTTTCGAAGTTTATGGTAACGGTAGTCCTGATGAAATAGCTTTTTAGTTATACAAATATTACGATTGCTAAATTCCTCAACTCGACTATAAGCTCTAGAAAAACGAATAAGGAACATAGACCCCAAACAATGTTGCTCGATGTCAGTAAATGGAATAATATGTTAATGCTATATTTGTATTGACAAATCTTGAACGCTTTTAATGTGTATCAACTACGAGCACTTTTAGCAGTGTTTAAACTATACCGTTATTTAGACACAAAGAGGTGTGGAGATCTGGCTCAATTACTGATTTAGATGTGTTAACATCGGAAATACAGTACCATCAAGACATATAGAAACGTCATTTATAAATAATAAGAATAGGAATGGTCTTGTGCCTTGTGGTACACCGCATATGATTACCTGTTTATCATCCTTCGCTTTCGGTGAATTTTATGCATGCAGTGAGGTGATTAAGGTTAACGTAAATTGAAATACGGCGGATGTTTATCCGGGCAATGCGTGATGTAGTTTTTCTATCTATATTTCAAAGGTAAGAAGTCATACCTTATGGTAGATACAAAGCATACAAGCTATGGTTCTCATAGCTATAATGTAAATAGAGGATCTTACATGAGTGCCTGTTTAATATTGAATGTATTAAACGAGTTGAATAACATTATATGATGCGAGGCTACATTTTATCCATCGAGTTTAAATATTACATAAGCACGAATTCGAGATTCTAGTGATCAAAAAACTCCAAAAAGTCTCCTAAAGATTTTTTTTTATTGAAGCTCTTTGTAGCTTCCTATATATAGCATACTCGATTTATGACGTCGTATGTTTGTATGATGACGTTTTATTTTGTCTTTTCCGTACGCCAACAAAGAACGGTACTACCTCGTCGATTTCCGTAATCCAGTATTTTAAACGGTTACGGAAATCAACGAGGCAATTCCTATGCACACCGAGCTGAATGGAAAGGACCGAAAGATGTTACGGCCTTTATTTGCATATGTATTTCACTAGTGTAATATGATAAATACATCAAGACTTTATTACACTCCCACAACGCAAGTTATGTAATAAATAACGCACAGGACAATTACGAGGCCAATGCTGTGTATGTAGCAATAACATACATGACTAAACTTTGAAAAAAAGCAAAAGCTTAAGTTCATGCTAATTTAATATCCATGTTCCAAATTGGTAGTATAAATAGTACATCGTGTTTAAAATTTGTGTTTTCCGCCTGAAATGCATCGCTTACAATTAGCGCACAAAATATTTTCTCCGAATGTATTTCTATATTTGTATATTCTGTAGTTAATGGACACAGAGTTGTGACATTTATTGCGACATTTATTTTAAAAGTTCTCTAACTTGCCCGTATTATGTTGCATTTCATTCAGACTATTACAATAATATGCCTTTGGAAAATGGTTTTGGCCTAAATGTCGTGTTTAAATAGCTGACAAATATTAAAGTAACAGCGGCCGTAATTTGATTGATATATACAGACTGTAAACATTACACCCGTCATCTCGGGTTATTGCCTTGTTAGTTTGAAATGTAAATATAGAAATAAAAACATACATTTTTGACATAAACACTTGCTTAATATCAATCACCAAAGAAACATAAAACGCCTATGACATAAGGACTATTTCAATGCATATGAAGTATATCAATTATGACAGAACAAACCTGCTACTTGATGAATTTCTTATTACAGTCGACGCTAGTTCTGGTACATAACCTAGTAAAGCTTTTTTCCACCGTTTTTGTCGTTGTTTTATTGCCATTCAAAATAGAAAGAGACGTAACGAAAGTATCGAGACTACAGTCGACACGTACAGTTAAAGGTCGATTGTCTGCTCTCTGGCATAATTTATCCACAACTGTCATTGAGTAGAAATTGCACTAACGATGTATTATCATTAAAAGGTAAAGCTCTCATTCCTCTGAACATTTTCAATAGTATTGGCTTATAGTTTAACGTTATTCTAAATAGGCAAAATGCAGGTTTTGTTGCATAGAAATTGACGAAACTTGGAGCGTAACAATATCTATAAGTAATGTAACTCTGCACTAACTAAACGTTTACAGAAAACATTCAAACAGATGCATAGCAAATTATATAACAGAATTCAATTCCATAATATTCTTTTTTTTTCAATTATCAATCATCAATGAGCAATTTCAATATCTTGTTTATCGTCAAGGGATCGTATTTGTTTCAGGATTTTGTAGATTTGGATAAGAAACAATGCCATGTCATGAAGATCCCAGCGTATGCTAGTCATACATGTGCGGTAAACGGTAGTATGTCTTCAGCTGAAGCTTCATTGCGATTATGAAGGAGAACATTAATGTAACATCAATATTAATAGTAGATATAAATGTCGGACGGTCAACCTAAAACCTAAAACACGCACAGAAACAAGCAAAAGCTTAATAAAAGGCAAGATATGACATCCAAAACATAAAATGGTTGGTAATAGGGCTACACTTTAGAACGGCCGTTGGAGGTTTAACCAGGATCGTGGTTGCACCAAACCTCACTCTTACCCTACTGTCCCTACCTCATCCCAACAAAACGGGACAGCGTAAACAAGAACACAGTGATACAAAGTATCTCAAGCCGGTCAGAACAGTTACATCAGAAAACAGTAAGGGGAATTATATGATAAAAAAATAAAAGAACAGTGTATAGATGTTAGAATGTTTTTATTTGTAATTGTCAACAGTCAAAACACATTTAACATGAAATATTTGAGATGTTGCTTTTTTATTTCGTTAAGTTGTTTTGGAGAAAAACAAACTTATGTAACATGTTTTTGTGTTGTGTTTTTAACATGTTTTTTATGAATGTGACAAATACTTTTTAAATACATCTTGTCTTATTACGCATCAGCACTTTCATGCTCAGTGGGGTATAAATATACTGCACAACTTGCCATTTATATCATATTAGGCTAAATACTGAACACAGTGAAAAGGTAATAAGATTTTCTTTATACAATCATTATATTGTAAATAAAACATATTACTTTTATTACATTTATTCTGACAGTTACAATAAAAAGTAATTTTAATGTTTCTAATCGATATTTCACTGTATTTATTGAGATGATAGTAAACATAAATAAGATACCTTTAACGCAATATGTAGTATTAATTAACGCTGTGTGGTCGTGCGATATTGGTATCAGTTTAAGTAAAACTTTTGTTCTTTTTTTCTACACAACAATAATAGTTCGGGTCAGAAGTATATCTTTCATTTAAATTGAATAGTTAAGATGGGTTTGTATTACTATAAGAAACATGACAATTTTGCATGATTGTATACATGTTTGTTTTTTGTATGTTATGTTGCTATAGGTTTTGTCTCCTCGTCGGAAATGGCCAATTTGTTAACATTGTCCTAAAACGTAGATGTTTGGTAACATTTATATTACTTTGTATTTTTATTTTAAAAACAAAATAAAGTACAGTTAAAAATCTTAAATTTATTTACTGTTTGTTTTTTACTATACTTCTCAAAACTTTGGAGGTCAATAACATTGTTAATTAGAGCGCTAACAATTCAAATTGTGGAATTGTTGAAGTTTCAATGAAATTAATATCGTTATTGTGAATTAATTTCTAATAAAATTATATGGAAGAATAAAAGGATCCTTAGCAAATTTTGAGTAGTATATATTAGTATTTTAAACATTCAGTCAGTGAAACGCAACAAAAGCCCAGGTATGCGTGGAATAAGGTAAACACGTCTAGAATGTGTTTGCGGGACCCTTAGTTACTTACTCTATAAATGACGATTATATGAATAACGGTTATATCACAGTGCCATAGCGTGGTTGTGCTGCCATTATTGCATAAAATGGGTGATCCAGAAGATTTAAACAATTGGTCATGGAGGTCAATAACATTGTTAATTAGAGCGCTAACAACACGGTTCCAATATGCAAGCCGGCTTTAATGATCGTATAGGGTATATAAAGGATAGCATATAAATCAGGCTCAATTAAGACAAAATATATCATTCTGATAGGATTAATCTTTATCGGCGATACATCTTTTATTTGCTCTGTTTAATGTTGAAACTGTGCATGTACATATGTTCTTTAATTTATTTTGCAGCCACTTAATATTTAATGATTTGACTTTTACTAGAGAAAAAAATCTAAATTTATTTTACCTGGAACAATAATAACAACTGTCTTAACGGTAAAAATTACACTATGTGGCTTTCGCAGATTTGTTTTTGTATTGCTATGGTCGATATTGTATGTTGAGTCACCATTTACTCAAACAGATGTCATCGAAGACTTTAATAACGCCTCTGGGTATCTGGATGATATATTAAACATTAACAACCATTTCTTTTCTACTATGGTACATCTTATATACCCAAAAGAACTTCAGCTTGCAGCTACAAGAGGTGTTCAACTTATAACTTAACACTTTTATTTAAGATGTTATTTTTCAGCGGAAGTGATTATTGTAACAAAAGGTTTTGGACATTCGTGGGTGATCTTTGTCTCACAGTGAGTTTGTGAGACGCCGTTACTGGGTCATTTCTAGAATCAAACGACAGGACTTGTTTTCCAAAACCGTACAACGATATATTTTATTAAACAATTATACAATATTAAGGGTATTGATTTCATTGACATACCAGTTATTTTTCGAGATAATCGTGTAGTTGATTCTATTCCTAAATATTTCAAAATTCAGAAAGTCCTGTAATGTGTTGTAAGTATTAAAAAACAATTAGAAATATTATTTTCAACTACAACACAATAGTTTTTAAACTTGATATAGTAAATAACACTCCTAAAGAATGTGAGTGTAATATATCAAAATTGTTCTGTGCTCCATCATGTTATGTCATCACTGGTAATGTTGATATTGTAGATAAACGAATTCGGCATCTGTTTTCTAAAGGTACTAATTATAGATTACCTTCAACTATTGATTTGAATGCATGCCGTTATCAGATCTCCCAATCCATTGAGGATTTTGGTACGAAACGGAATCGTAGAGAACATGCGGATCTAAAATCTCTTTCTAGTTGGAAAAAGTCAATTTTTAAAATTATAGATACACGTATTAAGTTTTATAATGCTAACTCTTCTTTACTTCTTCCGAGACCTAGATTTTCGTTTCGTATGTTAAAATCGGGAAATCATTAATTTCAAAATAAATTTGTTTTAGTTCCTGCTGATAAAGCAGCTAATAATGTAATTATTGTTTGACGCCTACATTACGTCAATGTTTTATCGCCGGAACTCGGTAACACTAATTGGTATACTCCAGTTCAATCTACTGCGGATGATGTCGTTTCCACATATATCACTCGGTGCATTACTTTCAAGGCTGGAGTAGACGAAAAGCAAAACAAACTGCCAACTATGTACTGGATTCCTAAATTACATAAAAATCCGTATAAAGTCCGCTTTATTGCGAATTATAGTGCCTGCACCACCACAAATATCCCCAAACTTTTAAGGTCTTGTCTTACTGCCGTTAAAGATCATGTTAAACAAAATTGTGCTAAAACTTATGAAAACTCTGGGATTAATTTATTTTCGTCTATTACAAGTTCAGGAGACGTCAAGTTTCATCTATAAGTACTTATGACTCCTCTACACTATATACAACCTTACCACATCACCTTATCAAAGACAAGCTTTGTTCAAAAAACTTTCGCTAGATGGCCTGTCATAATATTAAAGCGTTTTTTACTAACGGCAGTTTAGACAATTACACTATCTGGACTTGCCAAGAAGTTTGTGAAGCACTCAGTTTCCTATTAGATAATATTTTCGTCAGGTATAGAACTATCGTTTAATGACAAAGTGTTGGAATCACTGTGGGTACGAACTGTGTACCTCTCGTCGCAGATTTGTTCTTGTATTGCTATGAACGAGATTTCATGTTGAGACTTTAATCCGATACTCAGGCAGATGTAATTGAAGCCTTTAATGACACCTCTCGGTATTTGGAAGACACAGTGAACACGGTCAATAAAATTTTTTCTATTATGGTTAATAATATCTATCCTAAGGAACTTCAACTCAACAAAGCTAACATTTCTGATACTGTTTTTTTTTCTGAATTTACATCTGTCTATTGAAAATGGCGAAATATTTAGCAAAATCTATGACAAGATTTTAATTTTGATATTGTTTATTATCCCCATTTGGATGGGCATGTTCCCCGAGCTACTTCCTATGGTGTCTACGTTTCTCAACTTATTCTTTTCTCTAGAGCTTATAGTCGTGTTGAGAAATTTAATATTAGTAATAGTTGTATAACTAAAAAGCTACTCCAGCAGGGCTACCGTTACTATAAACTTCGAAATACCTTTGCAAAATTGTATTATCGTAACCCTGAACTACTTTTAAAATACACCAGTAATTTAAAAAATCTTCTGCGACAAGGACTATCGCATGTTTACTGATTGACCTATTTACACTATGCTTTCCTCTTAGATTGTGCGATGACCGGACAGATTGTGGACCTTATGACGTCTGCCTAAATCCTTATAGGACGGTAGCATTTGATTTTTGTCTTAAATCTTGTCTTGTCGTACCATTAACAGTTTGTTCTTGTGTTGCTCTGGCTTCTGCCAAGTCATTGAATACTTACTTTGTGGCTTTCAAGGCTTTTATATATATATATTATATATACATGTTCATTTACGTGTTATTTATATTTCCTATTAATGCTGCCTTGTTTGTTATAGATTAGAACCTGGCGGGGATATCTTTATTTTCACTGTCCCTTTTAATGGGATGACAATAGGGTAATAGTAAGGTTTGGTGCATCCTGTAACCTGGTTTAACCCCCCCCCCCCCACTCCCCCCCCCCCCCCCCCCACACACACGTCCCTTTTTGCCACTGACAGTTTCAGATTCTTGGGCATGTCCATTTTCATAGAGTATTTATTAAACTTTTAGAAAGTTTATCCAAAGAGCCCATGCGTGTTTCATTTTGCAACGCACTGCATGTTTGACACATTTAAGATGCTTAACTTTTTTAATGTGTCATGACCTGACAGATTGTGGATTATTTAACAGCTTAAATCGAGTATTGGGAAATACTTCACGAGATGGTAGACGTGTGGTTCTTTTAACGAACGATTGAATTTGAGTGAGTGGAAAAAACAAAAAACACCTACCATACAGTGACAGTGAAGGGGTTCTTATAATCGAACCGGCAGTTAAATAATCTATTAATTACATTTTAAATCCGTTTATGGATGATTTTAACCGCAATTATTCGCTTTATTGAACGCTATCGGCGGATGACAAGGATGTCAGCAACACTTTGTTGGTCATGACTCAACGTCACAGTTAGATATGTTTGTGTTTGGAGTTAGTTATTAGTATTTAGCGATTATGAATACTCTTTCACTGAGAAATCCCAATCTTTCACCGATAGAAATGTAACAAATTACAATAATTTCAACATGTTTGCAAATTACGCATATTTAGTTCTCATTAGAAGTTACACTAACAGTTTACAGGTGTTGTATTTTCATTTTCACCACACAACTGGTGTTAAATCAACCATTTTACATAGCAAACATATTACGGTAAAGAATCAATTTTACAAGTTTAAAGGGACACAAGGCAATCCTGATTTTTATATCAAGCATCCATATTAGCAACTCGATTTATTAATCCTGTATCATTTTGACTTTGAAACTGCCGGCATATAATTTTTCTTTTAATTTAAACTTTCTTCGTTATTCAACGAAAAAGTTGAAATATATTATTGGTGGAATATAAACAATAGTAATATGTATAAACACATTTCTACTATTTTAATAATTAATATTTATCTAACAGTTAATATTAATGATTGCAAATAAGCAAATTATGTAGAAAAACTAACGGGACGCCTTAAGTTTTATGCAAACCAAGACTGCCATGTGTCCCTTTGAGTGGACAATCGATTTTGCCTTATGGAATCTTTTATAGAGAACACATGTTATCAACCATGGACATGTACCCTGTACAGTTGAGTTAAAACCTTTTTTTCTATTAATTATACAGATGAACGTCAAACTAGTACTGCTGCTAGTAGCATATGTATACACAACGTATGCTCAAAATAATGGACAAGGCCCACCGACAAAGACACGCAAAGGATCACGTCCAACCAGACGACCCCTCCCGCCGATAGGACCAAGGCCGCGACCTCCATATTGTGCAGCTGTTCGATGTGCACGACCACTTTGCAACAACCCTATAAGACGTCCCCGTCAATGCTGTTCAACGTGTCCCCCGCTGCCTCCAAATTGTGCTGCTGTTCTTTGTGCACAACCTTTGTGCCGTAATCCTATCACACCTGTCGGTCAGTGTTGCCCTGTCTGTCCAACGCCACCTCCAAGTAAGTAGTACACTGTTCATAGATCACTTTTTGAGATTGCGGTTAACGGTCTGAATGCGATCTGGAAGATATATGGAAATATAAACAAAACACTCACACTGTATACCATATATTAAGTAAATCGTTAAATTGTAGCGTTTTAAACTGGTTTTTAACCAAAGGTAGGATTTATATATGGTGATACATTATCCGCTAAACAGTCCAACAACAAAATCTTCCACCAAGAAAATGTACTTCTGTTTTAAAGAAAAAACAATATTAAGTATGTCATCTTTACATACAAGGTGGTAATTTCTGAATATATATGCATATTACGTATCGGTTTATAACGATATAACGATGCGTGAATCACATTGCATTTATAAGTAGAAAGGTTTAAAAAACATTTGTCAAAGACTGTCAACCTGATATGAATGTGTTGGTATAACTGATATGTAAATGGATTTAACAAATGCTAAAAATATTTGCACTCAAATTAAGTCATATTTTACAGAACGTAATCCCGACTATATGCAGTCTGATAAATTTACTTAATATTTGAACAAAACATGCAATAAAACATATTGTCCAATATCTTAAGTTGGTTACCTTTTAATATACTATTAATTAATATTCGTGATTCATAATTAACATGTATGTATTTACACCGGGGTTCATTGTCGATATATGCTCTACATGTGTCGCTATATGCACTACGTATGTCGCCATACGCACAGCATAGGTCGCCATATGCACTACATATGGCTGCCTGTGTTTGTCATTAATGATAGAGATAAATCTCTACACTTGACATATTTAAGACATGACACATAATGCTACTTTTAGAATATACCAAATCACAAATATACATTTAAAAGCATGCCGTTAAACACACTATAACCGCATTCGCAACTGGCATTACAATTGTGTTATGACTTGTAATGTTATCCTAATTTGGAATGAAATAAAACATTAAACAAATTTAATTGGTCGTTCATCTTTATCATGTACTAATATTTTCTAGTAATATTATCTCACTAAATGTTTGCATAAATAGAAGCTTAGAAACTATAGATGCACAATGAATCTTCTTAATTGTCATGAAACATTCTTACATTGCTATACAATAATGCGCTGTTATAGCTGTAGTGTGTGAGCATGGACGTGGTGGCGATTGCGGAGGGTTGGCCGGCAAACAGTGTGCTCCCGGATACACGTGTACATACCCGACTGACAGTATATTCGGCACATGCTGCAGGAACAATCCAGGTAAAACTATATGTTCATGGTTGATTGCTTTAATGCGTTTCTTTGAACAAAACTTGTTCCGTAGTTTAGTCACATGCAGGCAAGGCACATATTCAAAAATAACCAAAACAGAAAGCTTATTGTTTTGGGCGCATGTGTTATCAAATGATATTACGTCAATTTTGGAATTATTAAATAACAACATAAAACAGGTTTTATAGTAGTAACTAACGATTTGTTTAACGGCTCCTTATCACATTATTTAGGCCACTTCGAGCCGACCAAGACAGAGGGAACAGACCCGAGGGACGATCAGAAACTAATTGGACTTTTCATGTTACTCACAAAGCGGTTTATTTGGCCTACTGTTTTATATATGTACAGGTGCCAGAATCTGTGGGCTATTATTTGGTCGAGACATTTCAAAAAAAGGTTGCCCTATTGTCAATCCTTTTGTGTTTGTGATGTCGTTTGCATTTTTTAAAATTACTTTTGCCTTCTCGTTTGTCTGTTTGCGTGTTTGTTTTTGTGTTTTGTTGTTGACTGTCATCCTTGAATGCTGCTTTCCCTGTCCGATATTTTTATCTTTCTTTAGCATAGATGTTTATTTGTCATTTATACATGACTGGTGTTTTAGATAATATGGACTCCATTCCAAGAAGAACAGCGTTCGTTTATACAATTTCTTCTTGCTGCAATATTTTTCAAAGTCTGTTTGAAGATTTGGTGATGAGTGTATTTCACACAGTGTATTTTACAAATGGGTATCTTAGTTTCTTTAGAGCGTTAGAGATATGCCTAGGTCTGGGAGGCATGCCGAGTCATAACAAATGCTGAGATTTTCGTCACGTAAGATCGACGGGTAAAATTGCATAATGAAGCTGTTAAATTTGGTACTCAGGCTCAGCTCAAAAGATTTTACATGTCAGTTTGGGAATGAACAAGGTAAGTAAGTGCAAAGTGATGCCAAGACAACTGACGAAGAATCACAATTAAGGTGACCGTATCTAATTATGATCATTTACATCTATTTGATTGGAGGTGGGGGTGAGGCAGGGAACACATGTTTGAATTATATTATTTCTGGCGAGGAAACACAGAATCATTATCCGGAACCAGAAATAAAGTGTCACTTAAAAAATGGAAACAATCTGGTTCTCCATCCCCGAAAATTGTAAACAGTCTCCTTCTGTTGGAATGATCGTGGCCGTTATGTTCTGGGATGCACGCGTCATTATACTTAACCATTGTGTACCAAAAGGCAGAACTGTCACTGACAAATACTATTCTGAAATAATTCTCACTAAGCTGCGTGAAAATATCAAACAACTACGTCCGAGACTAGCTCCAGAAAATGTACTGCTTCTGCATGACAATGCTACCCGTCACACTGCCTCAGCTACAGTGGAAGTTATCAATTAATTCGAATGGAAATTATTAACACACCCTCCCTATGACACAGACCTTGCCACCAGTGACTTTCAGAACTGCAAAAGTGCATGCTGGGACCAAATACGACTCGAAACATGGTTTGACTACGGTTGTCTTACAGTACCTTTGACATAGGCTTGAATCGTGGTTTGCTGCGGGAATAGACTAGCTCCCAAATAGATGGCAAAAATGTGTAGCTGAGAATACATCGAAAAGGAATAAAAAGTTTTTTTGACAAAATCCGTTATATTTTATTTCCGAGAAACATAAAAAAATCACTTAGTTTCTGACTGTCTGTCGTACACGAAGGCTGCATTTCCTGCAAAAAATGCCGCTGGGGTTTTAACCAGGTTCTAGGTGCACCAAACCTCACATTTACCCTACTGTCATCCCAATTAAACGGGAAAGTGTAAATACTGTTTGTTTTAATAGTGTTTTGGTTGTCTGTGTTTTAAACAAAGCTACATTTGCTGTTCAACCTTTATACCCACGTTCAATATTATTTTTTTTATATTTCAGTATGTGTTTATCAGGGACAAAAATATGACTTTGGTAAGATATCTCAATACTGTGTATGACAAAATAAAGGTACACCATCAAAGAGGTTAATTCATGATGGAAAAACATTAGAAAATATTGTGCGCATGCCATATGTACGCATACTAGGCTCTCTAAATGTGTATTTAAAAGATGCGTGAAAACCTGTTAGCCATATATAATATATATATATGTATTTGTATCCGAACCATATACTGTTATGTTTTCATTTGCAAATCTACGGTTTTTTTTGTTGGATTTTGACATTTGCTAGTTTATTAATAATTCAAAATCAAGCAACGTTTATTTACATGTATTGCATTTACCTCCTAAAGGAGATAGAATTCCGATTCCAAATGACTGCTGCCATTGTGGTGGCGGCGGGAGGATATTTTGCGTCGACGTTGCATGTCAGGCTGTGACCTGCGCCAATCCGGTTACGCCTCGAGGCCAGTGCTGTCCTGAATGCCCACTACGTAAGTTTACAATGTAGTTGTATGAGAGCATACTTTCATGAAACAGAACATTTCATTTATTTATTTTCGAAATCGTAAAACGATTTTAATTACACTTACATATGTCTTAACTTTACCTATTTTATGACATTTATAGAAGTTCAACCAAGTCAGCCCCAGTAACGCGTTTTTCAATCGTTTATGAATTAAACGCGTTTCTAATAATACTTTTTATTTTATATATATTTAAAACAACAGTTAAATGTGTATCATTTGCTAATTTCTCTGGATGTTGACTTTATTGTTAGAGATTTCCTTTTAATAGGATGTACTTTTATTGACACTTTCTTGTCCGGCTGGACGCTGAAGATAGGAAAATAGCGAGGTTGTGTACACATACATTTTATTTAAACTAACAAATAAGCCGTATTGCCAACTGACTGTTAAAATTCGGTGACCCGTATTTACCACTCTTTATGTAGTGTATTGTCCTGTTCATTGACTATGTATTAGTTTTGTGGCATAGTGCCGTGCCTACTATATACGATGCCATTGCGTTTTGATGATGTGGTTTCTATAGGACCATTATTTTTCTTAACACAACCCTTAGTTATGGTTAAACGCAGTTATATGTGTAGTTAATTTATTTCAGCGGACCATTGTCATCTGGTTGATTGTTGGCCAGTTAGTTGTGTCGATCAATATGTACCAGAGGGCGAATGCTGTGCTGTTTGCCCAGCAGCTCCAGCAGGTTTGTTCTCTACATTTTTTTACTCAAATCCGACCAAGGAACCCAATGTATCTTAGTGGCTATTACGATAAACTTTGAATCCGGAGAACACGGTGGTTGTTTCTCATCCGCACCGTTGGTTTTGTTTGGTGTATCCCCAGACAACTGAGACAAGACACGGTTCCTTTGCTGCTTCGTTCGTCGGACGATGACGCAAACCGGTCCTCTGAAAACACTTAAGAAAATCGGATTATATTCGATTGTACGAGTGGGAAATTATTCCCGTATTGTTATGTTTCCTTCCTTCCTATCTTTGGTTGCTCAAAACAACCTAAGATTATAAGAATCGTTCATTGGTATCCGGTGAAGATAGGGAATTCCAACACGAGGAATAATTGTGTTTTTCGGAACAGAGACTCTGCAGAGGTTCCGATTAAAACAATTATACCGAGTGTTGGAATCTCCTTATCTGAACCGGATACCCATGATTGATTCATTTTCTTGCATACTAATTATATTCTACGTGTTGACGTCGCCAACTACTAACGTTTTGCATGTTTATTTAAACAATGACGTCTGCAACTGTCATTTTTTATATCAGCGCGTGACTTTTATCTTCCCACATGTGTAAGATCCAGCTTTCCAGCACCCATGCAAAACACCGATACCTTATCCGGTATGCAAGAAAAAGTGTTGTTAAGCCGTTAAACAACACTTTATATTCGATCATACTATTTAAAAATATAATGAACAAATATGTATTAAACTGAGCACACCTGTATGTAACCAATTATGAGTAAGTGTGTCCATGGACAAATGAATTGTATGCATGTCATATAATAATATTGTAATAAAAAGCTTTCCTCGCGCAATAATGTGACATAATGGGCATCAGACTGTAACTATATTATGTTATGTATACGGCTAACCAAAAAGAAAAGCGATACTGTTTGAAAATCTTAAACATAATATAATTTTAGTATGTTGTTTATTGTGCCATTAAGCTATATATCAGACATTTATAATGTGGGTTTTCTTTGGGGAATGTTTTAAGACTCTATTTAATTGTTTCACAATGGATCATATAAATACACGTACTTTGTTAAATAATGACTTGAATTATTTATGTGACATTTAATATTATATTTTTTCAGGTGGTTGTATGTATCGTGGATTGTTCTACGATGAAGGTAACATCTCTTAAATAGTATGCTTACTTAATGCAAAACCAGTAATCATGTCAGCATATTTTCAGTTCTCCATATTTGTGACTTAATTTCTGAACTGCGACAAATATATACAAGTCTATAGGCAAGGTTCAGAAGAGTTTAGACCCTGTATGCAGTTACTCAGAACGTATTCATATACAGTTCCTATTGATTCAGTTTATAAGAATCTTTCATGGGTATCCTGTGAAAATAGGGAATTCCAACACAAGGTATAACTGTCGGAACGGAGCTATTTAATACTATTTTATTTTATTGCTTGATGTTATTTACATAAATACATGTGATATAAAAATTACAATAATAAATAACATTTACAAATGGATTGGACCACGAGTTATCACAACGTCAGTTACGGTCCTTTCCAAAGCTCTAGGTTACGATTAAAACAGTTATACCGCGGACTGGAATTTCCCTATCTGAACCGGATACCCACGATTGATTCTTTTTATTGCATATCATTTACATTCTGCGCATTGACGTCGCCAACTACTAACGTTTTACATGTTTACTTACACAATCACGTCATGCAGCTGTCATTGTTGATATCAGAGCGAAACTTTTATCTTCCCTCATGTGTAAGATCAGGCTTTCTATCACCCATGTAAAACGCGGATAACCTGATCCGTATGCAAGAAAACTAAATCAAGCGGTCTCGGTAGCTCAGTGTAAAAGGTCGTGCGTTTTAGGGCTACTTTGTACTCCCTGCCATACGTGGGCTCGCTCCATGGCGGAGGCATGTCTGATGAGAAACGTCGTCCTTCATCGCATCTTCCACCGAGTTTTCTTTTACAATATACACTAATATGATGTGTTAAGGGGACATAAACCCATTTCATTTCATTTATTTATATTGATTCAGATAGCATTAAAACAAATGCATGCAGACGCTCTTTAAACTCAATCCCAGGTTAATGCATCACTGAACCTCAATTGCCAGTTTAGGCTTGTTAATGTATTCAAGTGTAAACTGCAACCGAGGCTAGTTTAGGCGTTTAATGTGTTTAAGTGTAAACTGTGGCCGAGGCTAGTTTAGGTGTTTAATGTGTTTAAGTGTAAACTGTTGCCGAGGCTAGTTTAGGCATTTAATGTGTTTAAGTGTAAACTGTGGCCGAGGCTAGTTTATGCGTTTAATGTATTCAAGTGTAAACTGGAGACGAAGCTAGTTAAGGCGTTTAATGTGTTTAAGTGTAATCTGTGGCCGAGGCTAGTTTAGGCGTTTAATGTGTTAAATGTAAACTGTGGCCTAGGATAGTTTGGGCGTGTTAATGTATTCAAATGTAAAACGTGACCGAGGCTAGTTTCGGCGTATTAATGTGTTCAAATGTAAACTGTGGCCGAGGCAAGTTTAGGCGTTTAATGTGTTCAAGTGTAAACTGTGGCCGAGGCTAGTTTAGGCGTTTAATATGTTCAAGTGTAAACTGTGGCCGAGGCTAGTTTAGGCGTTTAATATGTTCAAGTGTAAACTGTGGCCGAGGCTAGTTTAGGCGTTTAATGTATTTAAGTGTAACTTGTGATCGAGGCTAGTTTGGGCGTGTTAATGTGCTCATATGTAAACTCTGGCCGAGGCTAGTTTAGGCGTGTTAATGTTTTTAAGTGAAAACTGTGGCCGAGGCCAGTTTAGGCGTCTAATGTGTTCAAGTGTAAAATGTGGCCGAGGCTAGTTTAGATATGTTAATGTGTTCAAGGTAAAGTGTGACCGATATATTTACAAGCAGTATTTAGTTCAAGCCCAAACAGCAGTTTCAACTATGTATTTGTTTGAATAAATTGTGTTTCATGCCATTTTAGCACATGTTAGGCCATATATGAAGGTCGTTTTGTTTGTGGTAAAGGCCGACTACCTCATCTTTCATGGGTAGAACCAGTACTGTATACCTCCCGACATCCGTAAGAATCGTCATTTTCTCACACTTTTTTACCAAGTTGAGCTCCCAGTGGGATTCGAACCCCGCAGCGGTGAGAGGCTAGAAAATTATAGACGCAGCGCGTCTTTACTGGACATAGATGCGTTTTCAACTAGTATGTATGTACTCAATTAAATGTTCCGTTTCACATAGACACAGGTGAGCTTCAAATCGCGATGGGGTTCAACTATCAGTCTGTTTAAGCTACATTTACGATGAGATATGATATTTTATTGTTTATTATGGCTGATACATCTATTTGTGTCATAATGGATTCATCTATATTATATGTGTCATAACGGATCCAGCTTTATTTGTTACGAAACTGCAATATATGCCAAGCGATATGTAACGACAGATGCATATGTCATAACATATACAGTTATTTTATTTTAAGGGATACAATTATTTCTTATGACGGAAATATTCTATTTGTAATGACTGATTAGTTAATGTTCACGAGGAATATATAAATATGTAATGAGTGATTCATCTGTATTTGGTATTACATTATACAGCTATATTGTTTTAAGGGATACATGTTCTTTTCATGACGGAAATATTTATTTGAAATTGACTGATTAACAATAAGCTTTAACATTACATATACAGCATTGGTTTTAAGGGATATCATTGTTGTGTTCCCTGCGCAGCATAGCAGACACTTAGGGAACACTTTGTCTGTCGTCCGTCGTCGTCCGTCACACGTTAACCTCCTAACCTTGGCCATAACTTGAAAAGTATTTGACCTATGTTCATAAAACTTCAAACACATATGCATCTTACCTCAAGAAATATCGTTAAACATATCCAAAGACTCTAACTTTCATTTTGGCAGAGTTAAGCCATTTTCATAAATCTTTAACCTGCACTCTAACCAAGCTCATAACTGACCATAACTTGAAAAAATATTTGACCTATGTTCACGAAACTTCAGACACATCTTCAACTTACCCAGCAAAATGTTGTTACACATGTCCAACAGCTCTGACATTCATTTCACTCATAACTCGGCAAAATATTGACGTATGGTCAAATAACCTTATACAATTATTCTTTATGAATTATTCAATGCCATTGGATTGTCCAATAACTCTGACTTTCATTTTGGCAGAGTTATGTCCCTTTTCATACAACTTTAACCTACAACTTAACCTAGCTCATAAATCTATAGTCATGAAACTTTATACAGTACATTCTTATCAATTATCCGATGCAGAATTATGACCCTTTTCATAAACTTTAACAATTTAAAAAAAAATCTGCTCCATAATTCATGAAGGATTGCACCCAATATCTTCAAACTTTATAGTTAGATTAGCATAAGGCAGGTAACACAAGTGTTCCGTGGAACTCCCTTCTAATTTGTATTTTTAATGAGTGATTCGGCTAAAGTTTGGGTGCAGCTTTATTATATAAAAACTACTTTAAGGAATTACAATATAATATTTTCTGAAGTTTTAGACATATACTGAACCAAACAGCTAACACCTGTAGACAATACCTTAAATGTGTGAACTTATTATATGCCGACTGGTACCGTTGGAGACAGGTGATTTGTAATGATTTTTTAAATTTACAGTCGTTATTGACAAGATATTTTTCTCGTTCAGAATGCAATTTGTTTTGATTTATTGATTGTTATTATTGAGAACTTATTATATGCCGACTGGTACCGTTGGAGACAGGTGTTTTGTAATGATTTTTTAAATTTACAGTCGTTATTGACAAGATATTTTTCTCGTTCAGAATTCAATTTGTTTTGATTTATTGATTGTTATTATTGAGAACTTATAATATGCCGACTGGTACCGTTGGAGACAGGTGATTTGAATGACTTTTTTTAAATTTACACTCGTTATTGACAAGTTATTTGTCTGGTTCAGAATGCAATTTGTTTTGATTTATTGATTGTTATTATTGAGATATTCAAGGTATTGTCTACTAGTGCGTTAGCTGTTTAGTTCACAATATGCCCTATTTATGTGTCGACGTGCCGTAAAACACCATTCATTGATTTATTCATTCCGTATGGATCAATGGTACTAGCTGCAATATTATTATTTGCATATGTAAAACATTTACATAATTTATCATTATTTATATTATACCAGGCGACAGTGTGCCCGCAGACAACGTGTGTGATGACTGTACTTGTCGACTAGGACGTATAGACTGCCAGCAGAAGTCGTGCAAACCACTGTATTGTGACGATACCTATATTAAACCCGGCGATTGTTGTCCGTCCTGTCCGGATAATTCGTCAGCTTAGATATTAGAATATGTATTTAGTAAGCACGGCCTTTGGTAAAACTGTTAATAATACAGAACGAATATTGTGTACGCTTGTATTTCCACAACATGAATATGTTTCCACATTAGTGGATGGTTATTGCACACCTGCAGAAACTTAAACATAAATGAAAATTCACGAATTATTGTTTTTGATAACTCCTTACATCGTAATGTATTAGACACATTGGCTTATTATGTGGTGTTTTGCTGTTTGATCTTCTCGAATCATATATAGTTCATTGTATTAACACAATATGCTTCAAATTCGATAGAATGGAAGATATAGCTATCTTCTAAGGAATAAACTCTGTCATCTTTGGCAACACGCAATTTCTCGCTCAGTTATCCTTGCCCTCTTAGCAAAATCTGCTCTGTTTACTAAGGCATCATGTTTTCTCGTGCCACGACCACTTTCAAAGGGAGTGACCGCGGTCACGTGACGTGAGAATATCAGACTTCACAGAGATGAGACCACGAAGTATGTAGCCTGTAGAATCACTTCTCAAAAAAGAGCACTTACACACTCCAAATTTCACTTAAATTTCACTCATTGTTGTCATTTCAGAAAATAGCTCTAATAAATAAAAGTTAATTGTAATAGCATCAAATACAAACATTTTGTGTAATTTTCTTAAAACGTAGACGTTTAATTTCGAATATCTGCCTTATTGGTCGACAGAATTGGTCGGAATAATCACTGTAGAATGTTTAAACATACATACACATGTACACCTTGTAATTATTTTTTGTCTCATGTCTATTTTTGAAAATTACTTGAAGGAAATATATAACTTGTATAGATGTCTGCCTTTTGTATCGACTCGGCTATCCAGTTATCCATCTGTCATCAAAGATACGTGTTGTACGGTATAATCATACACATAGACACCTTATAAAGAAACATCGAAGGAATGTATAAACACGAGGGTTATACAGCTCGAAATATATACTGTACAAGTTGGTGAGCACATTGTGATTTCAACAATCGACATTGCGGAAACCCGGATTAGTGCTAACGAAAATTGACAAGGATAAATTCGTGCCTAACACGTCAACAGCCACGTCAATTTCGTAAATGTGACACTTGCAGCAATAATTTCAGCTGTTTTGGGCGAATGTAAGAAAAATGAGTTACTAACCATGTAATTCAATTATTATGAAACTATTTTGAATGTTATAATTTACCTCAAAACACATGAAAACAACAGCTCACGCTGAGATCAGAAATCAAATACTTTTTCATGGGGAGTAAATGTCGCGAAAATCCTGTTTGGCATTTAAGCATATGTGCTCTTAATTATAAATACACATTAGGTACATATTGAATACAATAGTACTTGCATGTCATCCAATGAAAAGAAAATAATAGTAGTGGAACGAACACAAACAAGTGGAAATTTGTTAACAGTGATAAATACTTGTAGAAATTGTTGCAGTCGTTTGGAGCACCTTTCTTTAACTTGAAAGGTGCGTCCACGACGCTCAATTCGTGTATGATTTATATATAAATAAAAACAAAAGGAAAACAAAATACTTTTTTGATAGACTTGTAGAAATTGTGTCAATCGTTTTCCTTGACATGACGCAGAATTAATGTATAATTAAAACACAAATAGTATACGATATGTCTTCAGCCGACCCCACCCCCACCCCCAAATTTATCAAAATGTTTTGCAATATACGCTGAAGAATGTATTCAGTCATCTGTATGCTATATAGCTATGTTAATATACATTTGCGAATTTCTCAACTGTAGAAAACTATTGGTACTGCTATTAGGTAGGGACCGTCTGATACCTTATACTGCTACTGGTATAGTTCCCTCTGAGACCTGGCCCTGAATTCACCAACCATTCTTGAGAATATTCTTTCTTAGACTTAAGCCCAAGTATGCAAATTTCAATCACAAACATGTCTATAAGTTTGAAGTATAAACATTCATTTCAAGCTGCTATGTATAAGTATGATAAATACTAATTAATAGAATTTCAAACGATTGTTTATCTTTGAAGGTAATGGAAATATTTGTGAACGAAATTTGAGTACTTAAGTTCAAGTCTAAGAATAGTTTGAAGAATGGTTGGTGAATTCCAGGCCAGGTATAGGTCATTCTGAGACCTGGTATAGGTCCCTGTGATACCTGGTATAGTTCCCTCTGAGACCTGGTATAGGTCCCTCTGTGACAACTGCACACGCTTTATTAAATTTGAATTTACACGAATAGTAGAGATGTAAAGAAACTGTTCGTGCTTTATTTCTTCCATCATAAGGTATGTTTTGCTACCTAAACAAGTTCGAGAACGGGAAATATTGTATGAAACATATAATTCAAAGAAACAGCAAATTCATTCATTTCGTCTGTAAAACGTACGCATTCAACGGTAACATGTTTATTTGTTTGTTTATTTGTTATGCTACAGCAAAGTATGCATATAAAAGACAAGAAATTAGATGTTGCATATGCTACCCATGAAGAGCAATTTTGAAATTATTATAAAAGCAACAGAAACATAATTGCTACGACGTCCGAAAGTGTGCCAAAAAAGGATGTGTCGACATTCCTTTGTTTGTGGTCGTTAATGATTTAATTCTGCATTTCAAGACCTATGCAATAATAACCTACAGAGGATGGTTGGAAATTCACCTTCTTAAAGTGTATTACCTAAAAGTAAATATACAAGTCGTGCAGGAAATGTAGCATTCAAGGACCGCAGTCATTTAAAACAAGAATTACCTGATGTACAATTGATGATTGACGCGCCTGTATTTGGTAATGATGCATTCAACTTATTATTAGCTTGAAAGCAACCAGTGTTAACCAAATCATCCAAGTTCGTAACTGCATATGATGTATCTACGCACTATATTTAAATAATCAAACATCAACATAAGTTTGGCAAAACATATGTATTTGTTATTGTCTTCCGTACTGTATCTTGAATTAAAACTTGAATCTCTTTAGACACATATTAGGATTCAACTAAGAGTATTTGAAAGGTGTATTGGTAAATTAAAATATGTAATGGACACAAATTGCTTTTTTATTATGACATAACACACGAGTTAAATCTGGTATTACAGCTTTGTTGTCGTATTGGTTACTTTAAAAGTAGATATAAAGGTCGAACAGGAAATGGAGCATTCAAGGACCATATTCAAACAAGAGCACGCATAAAAACAAACAACATTTTTAAAGATGACTAAAAGGCAAGACTAGAGTTCACAACCATAAACGGGTGGACAATAGGGCTACCGCCTTGGAAAGGTCAGTGGCAAATAGGACCGCTGGGGGTTTAAACAAGATTCTAGGGTGCACTACACCTCACACTTGCCCTATTGTCATCCCAATAAAACGGGAGGGTAAATAAAGATATACCCGCCAGGTTATGTTCTCTAACAAACAATGCATCATTAATAGGCAATATAAGTATAACACATGCATGCTCATGTTAATATGAATATAAACAAGAGGGCCAAGATGGCCTGAATCGATCACCTGAGGATCAATGATGAAAAAATTGTCCTCTCGCAAATGCTGATTGACAATGTTTTTAAGTTTTTCCTTATGTAAGTCTATATAAAACCATGCAAAATCTCTACATACAAACTTTGGACCCAGGGGTTGCAGCCATCTTTGACCCTTTGACCACAGGGATTTCAGATGAGCAAACATGATAGACCAGGGGTTAGCAATCATTAATAATAATAATAAAGAACAAGAGAACAAGAGGGCCTGTGGATGCTCTACAAGCTAAAATGGCTCTTATATCAAGGGGTTTCATCATTAAATTCCTTTTAATACCTTTTTACAAGTGCAAAACACAACAACACCCTCAAACGAACAACCGAAATTTGAACTCACAACTCCATGCTAACAATTTAAAAGAAGATTTAGATTTCCCTATATATGTCTATGTAAAATATGCATAATCTTTATATACAAACGTTAGAAAATTAACCAAAAAAACCCACATCCAAACAGGAAACAATAATAAAAACGAGTGAGATTTGAACCCACGGCCATAGCTTCCTAGTGTACAAGAAGTAATTCAGAGATGTTTCTATGGTGGCCATCTTGGATGTCACGTTTAACTTTCTTTTTTTCTTCAAAACATTCATCTAAGGATCATTCATGTGAAGTTTGGTCAAAATAGACCAAACTGTTTCTGAGAAGACGATTTTTTGAAGATTATCCCAATATAAGTCTATGTAAAACATGTGATCCCTGGGGCGGGGCCTAAACAGGATCAACATTTGAACAAGCTTGGTAGAGGACCATAAGCTTATAGTAAATGCAAAATATCAAACCTCTGGCTCTTGTAGTTTCAGAAGAATATTTGTTAAGTATTTCACTATACAAGTCTATGTAAAACTGTTGACCCCTGGAGCGGGGCCAAATGTGACCCAAGGGTAACCATTTGAACAAACTTGGTAGAACTATAGAACGCAAAACATTAATCCTCTGGCTCTTGTAATTTCAGAGAAGAAGATCTTGGTAAGTTGTGCCCTATACAAGTCTATGTAAAACATGCAAAATCTTTATATACATGTACAAACTTTAGAAAAACTAAACAAAAGAAAAAACGCATCCAAAGGGTTTGATTTAAACATATTTTATTGCCATATATGTACAAGTACAATGCAATCGGGTCGGGCCACAAGTGCTACCCACATTAGTTACGGCCCTTCCCTACAATGTAGTTTTAACAAATATAATGAATGACAATTGCTATTAACACGTATCAATAAACTGGATTAACTACAACTTGATATGTAGTAGAAGATGTTAAGATAATAAGAAAATAGAAACAAAAAAGAATTAAAGAAAAAGTAGAAGTGGAAGAAAGAATAATGCAACACATTTAACATTGCTCGGGTTGATTAGACAGATAAAATGTAATGGCAAACTTAAGTAAATCGATGACTATCTCTAATAAAATGTTGAACAGAATAAAAAATCAAGCCATTTTCTTGTGTTGTAAGATCTTATCTTCCAAACAATAATGTATTTGAACTTAAAGGATGAAACGAACGTGTTGACTGGAAAAGTTCGAGCCTTTCAACATTGAATTGCATACATTCAAAGAAGAAATGATTTGCATCTTCATTACCCTGACCGCAAATGCATTGAGGCGATTCGCGTAAATGATTTTGAAAAAGGTCATTATTGAGATTACTACATGAATTTCTTATCCTAGCATGCATAACAGAAAAGAAACGTACACCAGAAAAGTAAAAACTAGGAACATTTGAATTAGTAAACATTATTCGCATAAGCTGACCTTTGAATGTGTTTAATGAGCCTGAATTTCTAATATCTAAAGGTAAATCATTCCAGAGTTTCATAGCTGATGGAATAAATGAATTCATAAAAATAAAGGTTCTGACTGAAGTCTGCGAGAATAGAGGTTCTGACTGAAGTCTGCGAGAAGATATGGAGTTTCTTCCGCTACGGTTCTTGGCAGTAGATTTGCCAGGTATTCAGGCACTGTTCCGTTTTTCATTTTATATACAACAGAAAGTTTTTGGAACTTACGCCGTTCTGATAACCTTAACCATCCTATTTCATTCATTAAATTAACAATAGATACCGAACGGGTAAGACCGGTCACAATACGTGCAGCTTCATACTGTATTTTTTCAAGTTTATTTTTTTCATATTCGGTGCAGCCATCCCAAACAATAGCAGCATATTCTAAGATTGGACGGACATACGATAAATAAATTTGATTTAATGCCTTACGACTTAGTGTAAATTTCAAAAGCCTCATAGTTCCAATGATTTTGGAAGCCGAAAGAGAGATATTTTCGATATGCATATGCCATTTGCCATCATGGCTCAAAGTAAGGCCTAAATGTTTATGGTGTTCAACAAACGACAACTACTGGGTGTTGTCTAAAATAAGATTAGGCCGACGCTGTTCATTGTTTTTTGAAAAAAATAATGCTTCAGTTTTACTGGCGTTTAACTGAACTAACCATGTTTTTGACCAATTTGAAACAATGTTTAAATCATGGTTTAGAATACCCTCCATATCATCAATTCTTGAAGTGGATACTGAAAAAGAACTATCATCGGCAAACAAACGAGCTATGCTTAACATATTTGTGGATATATCATTAACATATATTAAAAACAAAAGGGGTCCGAGCACAGAGCCTTGAGGAACGCCCGCGGTTACGTTTTTGATTTCAGAATACGCGTTTCCGACAAATACTTGTTGCCTTCTATTATTAAGATAACTTTCAATCCAAGAAAGTAATTTACCATGTACTCCATTTTGCTTAAGTTTAAATAAAAGCGGTTTATGCCATACCCTATCAAAAGCTCTAGAGATATCTGCGAATACAATACACGTATATTGTTTGGCGTCAAAAGCTTGACAAATATTATGATATATATCGACAAGTTGATGAACTGTCGAATGGCCTGTGAGAAAACCAGATTGATTTTTGAAAAATAAGTTATTAATATGTAAATGGTTATAAATAAACTTATAAACGACCCGTTCAAAAACTTTCCCTGCACAACTTAGCAGCGAGATCGGTCTATAATTAGTCTAAAGGGTCACCATTTGAACAAACTTGGTATAGGACCATAAGCTTATAGCAAATGGAAAATATTAAACCTCTGTCTCTTGCAGTTTCAGGTCTATTAAAACATGCACAATCTCAATATACAAACTTTGGACCCCCGGGGCACGAAATCTGTCAAGCAATTCTTGAGAAGATTGTTTAAGGTTTCAACTATATATAGTGATAACGGCCATTTTGGATGTCGAGCTGACCTAATTTTAACAAATTTAAAAAGCATTCATCTAAGGATCATCCATGTGAAGTTTGGTTAGAGTTGTCCAAGTGGTTTCTGAGGAGAAGTCGTTTGAAGCAAAAGTTAACGACGACGGACGGACAACGGACGACGGACGGACGGAGAGTGATCCCATTGAATAGATCACCTTGAGCCTTTGAATCAGGTGATCTAAAAAGCCTAGAAAACCACAAAGCAAGTACTCAGTGACTTTGCAGAAGCCAGAGTAACAAGAGAACACACCATTAAGGGTGCGACAAGACAAGATTTAAGACAAGAATCAGACGTTACATCCTTTGAAGATTTAGGTATACGTCATCACAGGGTCCACAACCTGTCCTATCATCGTACAGTCAAAGAGGAAAGCTTAGTGGCGAACTGTAAAATGGGTCAACCACTAAACATGCTGTACTTTGCAAAATGATAGGGTCAAACTGTCAACTGATATAATCAGTTTCCTGTGTGCAACCAATTTTAATTTCCAAACGATTTTCAACAATTGAACTTCTAATTCCAATTTTGTCACTTATGATTCTCGAAAAGACAAAAACAATCAAGTGATGCCAAATTAGACAAAAGAAGATATATTAAAGCACCATACATTCCTAACTGAATATGCGATTCTGATTAATTAGAAACACACACTAATACACAAAGGAACAAACAAAGCAACACACACACACGGTTCAATGTTTACAAAGGCATCCGCGCCAGGTTATATTATCTAACAAACAAGGAAGCGTTAATAGGCAATATAGATATAACACATAAATTATCATAGATATGTATGAATATAAAAAGCAAAAACCTAGAAAGACACAAAAAGGTACTCGATGACTTGGCTTAAGCAAGAGCAACAAGAGAACAAACCGATAAGTGTATGATAAGACAATATTTAAGACAAACATCAAACGTTACCGTCCTTTGAAAATGTAGGTAGACGTTATTATAGGGTCCACAGTCTGTCCGGTCATCACACAATCGAAGAGGAAAGCATAGTGGCAAACTGTAAATGGGTCAACATACTAATCATGCAGTGCGTTGCAAAATGATAGAGCCATGACCTCTTTTGATAAACGTTTTAACGATGCACGTGGTTATTATCAAGGATCTAAAGAAGTATGTGTTCCTCCAATGTATGCACTCCTCACTCGCCCACAAACACTTGTTTACAATATTAGGGAATGGAAAACTTGGTCAAGTTCGATAACAAGAGTGGCCGCAGCACGTGTGTTATAAGTCGATGGTCGATGGTAAGATGCGATGGTCGATGGTAAGATGCGTTGGTAAGATGTGATGGTCGATGGTAAGATGCGATGGTCGATGGTCCATCGCATCTTAACATCGACCGTCGCATTTTACCATCGCATCTTACCACCGACCATCGCATCTTACCATAGCATATTTCCATAATATAATAATAATAATAATAATAATAATAATAATAATATCTTTATTTTAAGAAGATAACATATTTGGCTACAAGCCAGTCTAACATATGGTCCTCAGACAAAATAGAATATATTTACAGTTTATACAAACTTGATTAAAACAACGGTACAGAAAGAATAAAACGAATAAAATATGTCCAGAAACTTCATGATTTGTCTAAAAAGATGGTATCTGAGATACATTGATAAAGACTGATTCAACCTTTTGGTGATGTGTATACAATATAAAAATAATGTTTAAAACTCGTCAATTGTATATGTTTTTAACAATATCAATATTAAAATTTTAAGAATTACCTTTTAAAACTTAAAGAATTACGTACATATTGTTAAGTAAGTGAACATTGTACACGTGCATATACTGTGAATGACGTAGGTAATCAAGTTGTCAAATTGCATATATAGCAAATCATTTAAACAACACAATACATACTGCTGTAAGTTGATCGTAACAATTAAAAGTGATGGTATATTGATTAATATGCAAATATCTTCTGATTGAAATATCATACCTAAATAAAAAAAATGTCAACAGGGTCAGCATTGTTTAATAGTAATACACACACACGAAAGGACCACTACTTAGTGTTGGTTAAACCACCAGTCCTAACAATAGTATGTGTATGTGTGATTTAGCCTAAGACAGCAGCACTTTATGTAGGTTTACAATCATACTATCCAAAAATTAGATTTGAAATTAGTATATCTAAGTATATGTTTTATAACATTTCTTTAAAATTAGCCTCCTTGTAATCAAGTCCAGTTGACGAAACGTACAAGCTGATCTCCTGAGCTGTCATGCAATGATGTTTTCAATTATGAATTCATTCTTTTAAAACGATATACCGAAAATATATGTAAGACCAGTAGACAACACATACACGCTGATCCACTGAACCGTCAAACATTGATGTTATTGTATTATATATATATATATATGATCTCCTGAGCAGTCATGCAATGATGTTTTCAATTAAGAATTCATTCTTTAACAACAATATACCGAAAACATAAGTAAGGATGTAATCTCAATGTTATCTAGCCCAGCAGACAAAACATACAAACTGAACCAATGAACCGTCAACTGGACCTAGGTCGATGGTCGATGGTAAGATGCGATGATAATATGGCCCTAACAGGACACCGTAATATTTGGCTTAAAACAATAAATATATATATATATATGTGGTATATTTTTCTCTAAAATGTCAATGTTGGGAAATAATGAGGTAAATACTTTATTTTGAGAGTGTGGCCAGGCTAGTAAACAACAATCTCACTAACTGCACTTCAACAAAAATCGTTTATTAATAATATATTCAGTTTTAAAACATAGCATCGCAAATATATGCATGCAATGTATGATTAAAAACCCAAAGAAATGCACAGATATCTATACATTTCAATTTTTTTTAAAAAAACTTAAAAGAAACATACACACTTCAACATTACATGCTGACAGTAAACTATTTGGAAGAAGTTGCTTGTAAGTTTGCAGAAATGTGAAAAAAAATACTGAAAACGGGATCCCTTGGAAGCAACAAACACAAAAAAGAGATAAAAGTCTATTGAGTCTGTTCATGAGAGGTAATGTAAAGTGCAACACCTCTCACGCCTCCTAGCACCGGCTTAAGCGATATTCTACTTTAAAGCCACAAAGATTGGGCTTGATGATCCCAAAAGACCAGTATGTAAAAACACTACTGATTTGTAGTCGGGGCGACTTTTTACGGCCGCCAGACAGCCCTAAACAAACGCTAATGAGAATGTCAATAAAAGACACTAAAATGCAAAATTACACTTTAAAACCATTTATCAAAATTCTATCCATGCATTAAGGTCATATTAAAATGTATATGTGCCAATCAAAAGTATTAGTTTATTCACGGGTTCTTAAAATACTCGTGATAGACTAAGCGTAAATGAATTATGAGTTGATAACTCTTAATTCAACTCTCCAGCTTTAGGGCTTGGCATGGCCGGTTGAAGCAATTTATTATTTTGTCTATTTGTTTGGATTCTCAAAATATGTAAATTAAATATATACATATACCTCTTCCTCCGTACGTTTAGAAACGGTGTACATAAGTGGTAGAATGTGCCTGTTAATGGCGGGATATGGACTTTAAGCAGTTTTATGCAAATCAAGTTTGGATCAGTTTGTAAAAACACCTAAACCATCACACCACTTATCAGCATTGCGTATACAAATCAATGCAGAATATTAAGAGACTGCTTACTGTTTCAATGCGTTAATCGTGACGTGTCCGCTGTTTGAATATCCAACAAACAATCCTGTTATCAAGTTACTGTAAATAACAATTGTAAATCTGGCTTAAAAAACATAATATACGCAAGAGCACAGGTGTCCTAAAGATAACATATGATTTAAGACAACCAATAATCAATCAAGTGGATTTCTTTGACGTTCAGGTTGTCTATTTGTGTCTGTCAGCGTAAGTCCGTGTTGATATATAAACCGATTAAAACTGTCGTAAATATAGGTCACGTGTTTGAGATGACCTTAAGATAAAAAGAAATTCACGTTACATTTTCACCATTTCACTTTTGAAAATATCAATCGACGCTACTAGACATCATTATTTAAACACGTTTTTGATAACCAATATGGATTACTTTACAAATTCAGCTTTATGCTTGCATCTGTCATTAGCAGTTTTTGCAGGTAAGATTTGATTTTAAAATCTACTAGAACTTATTAAAACCTATATAAGGTAAGTTTTTCTCTAAAAACTTAAGTCAATTTTGGGAAACAATTGAACGAAGGAAATACTTTATAGTCTTTGTCCAATTAATAAACAACAATCTCACAAACTGTACTTTAAGAAAAATCGTATATTAATGAATGCATTTAAAAAAATATTATCGCGCTATATATGCATGCAATGCAAGATAAACACTCGAAGAAATGCAGATATCTATACATTTCAAAGTTTAAAACAAAACAAACGTATTACATGTTGACAGTAAAATAGTTAGAGGTAGTGGCTTGTAATAAATACTGAAAAAGGGATCCCATTGAAGCAACAAACACAAACAAGAGATAAAAGTAGCAGACACAGTTTTATTGAGTCTGTTCAAAAGAGGTAATGTAAAGTGCAACACCTCTCACGCCTCCTAGCACCGGCTTAAGCGAAATTATACTTTAAAGGCAAACAGTTTGCAGAACACTTAATCACTTTTATGCAAATCAAGGTTGGACGCAAACATGTTGAGTTTAGTTTTTTCTTTAGATTTATATATAAAAATATAAATAGCTAGGTGCTTCGTTTTAATTCATTCATTTATATTTCTGAAAGGATCGTCTTAATATTTCATATTTACCGGCGGTTTCCAAAGGTCCACTGTCATACCCTTTCATATTTAATTAAAATATGATAATAATGTAGATAATACAATTGATAAAAGACTGCAACAACAAAACAAATATAATTGTGAAATTAGTTCTGTATTTGGTAATAAAAGTGCAGCTTTAAACATGCTATATAGATATATGCGTATTTAGATTTCTATGTAAAAACATAAATAGCTAGATGCTTTGTTTGAATTCAGACATTTATATTTCTAAAAGGATCGTCTTTAAGTTAATTATAAACATTTTTAATTAAAATATGATAACAATGTAGATAATACAATTACATTTACATGATAAAAAACTGCAACAACAAACCATATATAATTGTGAAATTATTTCTGTATTTGGTAATAAAAGTGCAACTTTAAACATGCTATATATACTTAACGCCATTAAAAGCGCCAAAAATAAAAATTATTTTGTGTTTATGTTTAATTAAAATGTCTTCAGGTTCGATTGTAGTGTTATGTACATGTTAGAAATTATCCACACTGGTGACCGATCAAATTCATGTATTGAAAGAAATAAAATCGGAATTATGCGAAATCCATGCTTCCTACCAAACTTGCGTTTTTAATAGCGTTAAGTATAGTTATATACGTAGAAACTAAGAGTGAATACGGATGCAAGTTCAAAGCCGCCTATACTGGTTTATCTCAAAGGACCAGTAAAATAACACTTATGATTCGTAGCACAGGGATACTTTTTACCACCGCCACACTGCACTACGCGAACGCTTGTGTGAATTTTAGCAAATGATGATAAGATCCTTTGGAAGGAACAAACATAACCAAGAGAATAAAGTAACAGACTCGGGTTTATTGAGTTTGTTCATGAGACGTAATTTAAGAAGCAACAACTCTCACACCCTCTAGCACCGTGTCAAGCGATATTCAACTTCAAAACCACCTATATTGGGCTCGTTGACTTTGAAACAACAATATCTTTCTTTTAGTACAGAGAATTTGCAGTTTGTAATTAGTGTGCATTAGATTGTAATTGCTAAACATAATACACATGCAGCTCTATTAAATAGGTGACTCTATAGGTATGACATAGAGTTGCATTTGTCAAAATGTCCACGCAGTGACCTCTGTATGTGCTCGTTAAATGGCGATGAGCAAAATCATTAAAGATGAAAAGAATGCCGATATTAAAATATATTAAAAGTAGATATAAAATGAACAAGAAATGTAGCATTCAAGGACAATAGTCAACCAAAAGCACGAATAAAAACAAACAACAATACAAAGATGAATAAAAGGCAGTATATGACATTACAAACATAAAATAGGTGATAATTTGACATTAGGGCTACCGCATTGGAACGGTCAGTGTCAAAAAGGGCCGCTGGGGTTTTAAACCAGGTCGCGGGTGCATCAAACCTCACTCTTACCCTATTGCCATCCTAATAAAACGGATGCAGCATTAATAGAAAATATAAGTATAACACATAAATGAGCATGTATATATGAATATATAAAAACAAAAGCCTAGAAAGCCACAAAGCAAGTATTCAATGACTTGGCAGAAGCCAGAGCAACCAGAGAACAAACCATTAAGGGTACGACAAGACAAACTTTAAGACAAGCATCAGAAGCTACAGTTCTTAGAGCATTTAATTAGACGTCATCGTAGGGTCCACAATATGTCTGGTCATCGCACAATCAAAGAGGAAAGCATAGTGGCGAACTGTCAATAGGTCATGTATTCAATAAACATGCAGTTCGTTGCAAATTGATAGAGTCATAAGCTCTTTTGATAAATGTTTTAACAAGTTTAATAAAGATTGTATTAAAGTGATTATGACCCAGGATCTTACGAAGATTGTAAATCACATCACCATAGAAGTCAGGTTCTGATAGTCATTGTCGTAGTCGAGTTCTTATATTACTTTTATATTTTAAAAGTAGATCAGTGGTATAAAATTATAATAAAATTTTGCAAACGTTTTTCGAAGTTTGTGGTAACGGTAGCCCTGATGGAGTAGCTGTTTAGTTATACACATATTACGAATATTAAAGTCCTAAACTCGACCACAAGCTTAGGTTGAGAAACATAAACCCATAAGAAGTAGCTCGGGGAACACCCTCATCTAAATGGAGATAGTTAACAATATCAAAATTAAAATCATATCTGTTGTCCAAGAGGTTGTCCAGTCATCGCACAACGGAAAAGTGAAGCGTAGTGACTGACTGTAGAGGGGTCAATCACTAAACATACAGTGCATGGTAATACTATAGGGTGGTATCCTTTTCTGACAAACTTCCTGATTAATTTTGTAAAGTGGTCAAGAAACCCGCCAGAACCCTTCAACTTTCGAAGTTTATAGACCACATGTTCATTAAATAAAGCTTGATATTTCTAGTCGCAGAAATGTTTTAAGGTTGGTGTTGTAAGAAAGACTCAACATGAAATCTCTTTTATTGCAAAACAAAAACAAATCTGCGACAACAGGTGCACAGTTCGTACCCATAGCCATTGATATGTTTTTTTATCTATTTGTTTCAATTTTATATTTAATAGGAGAAGCATGAAATATACTGATGTACATACTATTTAGCAAACAGTATTATGCAAGCATTGTACATTAATTAGTACTATATAACTATCAAGTGAGCGATTCAGGCGCATGTGAGCCTCTTGTTATTTTCATGTTAATTTCAATATTACTCATTATTGAATAATTTCAATAAGGTCAGACGAGGGACTATATGTAATATTCCAACATTAATTAGTACAAACATTCCTTATTTTACTTATTTTATAGGGTTTGACAAATTTTCTCTATAACATATATATGTGTGCATTCGTCTACATGTTACCGTTAACGATATGTTTATTATGTATTATTACAACTAACGCCATAGTCCGTGGGAACTCTAAAACTGAACTCACTATCTGTATGCTCAGATGCAACGATCAAGTAATGACGTCAATGCGCCGATAATCTACCCATATGTTCGTCAGTATCTCATCATATCGTTTGAAGATACTATTTAATCATACCGCCCCCACTTTTATCAAAGATCACCTGTTAACTCAGTGCTCTAAATCTAAGTGTATTATCATTTGTATCACCTCGTGTGTCTTTTATATCATCGAGTGTCTTAATATAGCAATACTATAGTGTAAATAATGGGCAGTGTCGTTGTTTACATCCCCGATTAACGCGGGCAAGTTAGTCTGATCAGACGAGTTAGTACAGTATTATCTGTGACCTATAACGTGACCTATAAAAAAAACACTGACATATAATCAGAAGATGGCAACACCTCTTATGCTGTGAGGTTGATACATTCCAAAAAAGTGTGTGTGTATTCTTTCAGTTCTGCTTATTTGTGTACGCGGAGAAACTGAATGTGAACAGGTGCTAAAGGTTGACTGTGCCAACAGCTACACACCCGAGGGCAATGAGACTATATGCTGCTCAGATATGAAAGTGTATGCAAACCTGTAAGTAACTAGTCTTTTAATACATGTTTAAGGTAAAGGGACAGATGGAAATCTTGAATAATTTATCAGACATCCACATGTAACACATATATGTCAGGTAGATTGATGTTGCATTGTCCGGCCGGTTAGCTCAGTCGGTAGAGCATCGGAACGGTATTCTGTTCGAGCCCCAGTCTGGCTGCACATTTTTCTAGCTCTGTGACATTCGGCGCCCAACGGAGGACCGTGACTGAGTAAACTCCGAGAAACATTAGAAATGATTCTCAGTACCCATGGAAATTCGAGGACAAATTTCAGTCTGTAGGGGGAGTGTGTCACGGTTTATGGATATCTATCAGGTAGATTGATGGTGCATTGTCCGGCCGGTTAGCTCAGTCGAGCATCGGAACGGTAGTCCGAAGGTCACGGGTTCGAGCCCCGGGTCTGGCTGCACATTTTTCTAGACCTGTGACATATATGTATTAGCTTGTAGCGACTTTAAAACTGCTTGCATGTACTTAAACAAAATGTGGAGTTTACCTGCTTACCACAGGTTTAATATGTTATTGGTACAATATATTCATTAATGAGTAATGTGACTTCACTGATCGAATCAAGTCATAACAGGTACAATTTTAAAGCAATGTTTTCGTTATCACAAACTACGTAGATCTTTCTCAAAATTATATCACCGTAATGAAAACCTACTGGAGAGGTACTTCACCAACCTTAAAACGTTTCTGTGACTTGGAATATCACAACCTTTATTTTATGGAGATGTGGTCTATAAACTTCGGCTGTTATATAGCATATGAGTTGTAGATATAATTATTTCAATTATCATAATTAGTATAAAGATAACACTAGTATTTCTTTTTTCCTAAATTTTATTTAGACAATAGACTACTCAACCTAATAATCATTTGAGCTGACTGTTTATATACGAGAAAAAAATCTAACACAGATGGATGTTTATATAACATACAATATAGACTTCGGGCTGACCTAGGATGTCCACACCCTCTAAATATTGTCAAAATTTTCATTCAAGATTGTGGTCGAAGATAAGAAATTAAGACAATGTTCTAAAAATGTAAACATTGACGCACTTTATTAACTTTCGTACGTCATTGGACTACAACTTTGACACGAACCGTTCTATGACAGTCACCGTTTGCACTTTGTTGTTAAGTAAGGACCCTCGTTATCTGCCTGATGTATTTAATATTTGTATTCTTATTTTGTATAATAATGACACGTTATACATGTATTGCATTTGGACAGTAAGTAAGCATAAAGAAGGATAAAAATATCTGACAGGGAAAGTAGCATTCAAGGACGACTGTCAACCACAAAACACAAAAACAGACAAACGAAAAGGCAAAAGTAATAAAAATGCAAACGACATCTCAAACACAAAATGGTTGACAACAGGGCCACCGCCTTGGAACTGTCAGTGGCAAAATAGGCCACTGGGGGTTTAAACCGGTTCTAGGGTGCACCAAACCTCACACTTACCCTACTGTCAACCCATTAAAAGAGGACAGTGTAAATAAAGAAGACCCCGCCATGATTTAATCTCTAACCAACAAGGCAGCATCAATAGGCAATATAAGTAAAACACAAATATGCTCGTGTAAATATAATACAAAAAAACAATAGCCTAGAAAGCCACAATGAAGGTACTCAATGACTTGGCAGAAGCCAGAGCAACAAGAGAATAAACCATTAAGGGCACAGACAGACAGACAGACAGACAGACAGACAAAGAGATCGATAGATAGATGGATGGATGGATGGATGGATGGATGGATGGATGGATAGTAGACGGATGGATGGATGGATGGATGGATGGATGGATGGATGGATGGATGGATGGATGGATAGATAGATAGATAGATAGATAGATAGATAGATAGATAGATAGATAGATAGATAGATAGATAGATAGATAGATAGATAGATAGATAGATAATGATAGATAGATAGATAGATAGATAGATAGATAGATAGATAGATAGATAGATAGATAGATAGATAGATAGATAGATAGATAGATAGATAGATAGATAGATACAAGAGTATACATATCACTACACAAGCTAATCACTAAGTCCATATCGTTGTGCAAACGAGTTTCAAATAAAAACATCTGTTACGACGAAGAAAACAGTTGATTTGGCCGGAGCTACCATGTCTCTAAGTATAATTGCTTGATTTTGACAGCATTCAGTAAGAAACAGAAATTGCGACTGTTATACTTTGTGCAAATTAGTGGCAATTTAAACGTGATCATGTAAATTTAATTAAAAGTATTTATCTCTTTCTATATTGCATATTCATGTGTTAGACACAATCAACAATTTTCAATCATACTGTAATTCTCAAACTTAAAATGTAGTATAGGAAAGGGTGAACGAAGTTTTGTTACACTAATATACATTTTTTGGCAGATGTTTTTTCGCTCAGGAGAAATGCCGGAATCCAGCTTTGACAGTTCTACACCCGGGTAATTGTGTGAACCCAACCATAGCTACGTCAAACAAAACGACCAGTATCACAACATCCGATCCGCCAACAGCCGAATCCGGAACCACAAACCCTAGCGATATTATCTATCAAGTGTTCTGTGCGAACAGAGATCAACTTACCTGTCCTGCTGGGTTAGATCCAGTGTGTGGAACTGATAACCATTTCTACCAAAATGAGTAAGCAATGAATATACCAAGTCAAAATGCCTAAGCACCCACCTGAGAATATGTCAAAATTATTCTCATTGTTTTGTGGATTTCACGCTTGATTAAAGATACGGATGAATTGCGTACTAACGAGTGTAAATCGTCTGCTCTGAATGCATGATCACTTGCAAGTCGATATTTTCTTCGAAATAAAGTATAACTCTTATACAACTGGGTGTATAGGATTTTGTTAAGCACTTCGAATTAGAGAAGCTTTCGCTGTTCCTAATTCTACAATATGCCAACTAAGTGTATGTTGACATCATGCTTTACTATCATTAGCACTACAAATGCGCTTGCAACTTTTTTTTCGAAATATTTAATGTTAACTCTGAATAACAGTTAATTGAATTTCAAACCATATTCAATTAAAAGAGAGGTAATTTAGAATTTTCCAAGATTTGTTATAGACTGATCTTTTGCAATAAATGGGTATTTTTTTAAATATTTTTTCCATGTTATTTCCTACCAATTTTAAAGTTTTTAATCTTTAAACGGACTTCGATTCATGTTACGTATTTTATCAGCACATTTCATGTTTTCATATAACGGGAGGGTAACACACGAAAGTTGAAAAAAATAATAAACAAACAATAAATGTTTTATAAACTATTGGTCAAAATAACATACTTATCGCACAAATATTCTAAAATATGTTTAAACTAAGAAAATTAGATTAGATACAAAAGTGGGTAATTAGGAATTTTGGCCAGTGTATGTTGTTATTTCCATTGCTATATATATGATAAAGGAAAAAAGAAACACAATTTGGAAATATCCGCTATATATTCGGCAGAAAGACTTAAACAACACATAGCATACTAAATATACCTTCAAAGTGTCATTATTGATAGAATATACCTTTGGCTCAAGCAGGTTTGCGAACTTGAGATGTAAAATTTTGCAATCGCTTCACATTAAATACAATACTGAAATAGCTCAAATTTTCGAAGTGGAACTTCAACATTTACGAATTTCGTTTTCCCAAGTGTGCTGTGATTAAAACGTCTAAAACAGCACAGTTTTAGCCTTTCTCTAACAAGCTGCAACCTTTAAAAAAAACAAAAACAAAAACACCATGTGGTTTCTCTGGAATATTACATGGAATTAATTGTGCCGTATATACATTATATAGCGGAACTTCCCAAGTTGCGTTTCTTTTTATCTTTAGTATATATACAGGTTCGATTATACATCCGATAATAGTGTCTAAAAAAACTTAAGCTAAGAAATATCCCACACATCATAAACTAGACGGATGCTCTCTGGATAATGCATGTCACCTGCGGTGGCCTTGTCCAAGATCGGGCCAAGTGACTACTGCTATGCAAAGTTTGAAAAGTAAAAAAAGACGTTTAAATCTACTCTGGCGTTGTATGTGACTCCGACCTCTATATATCACCTTGTTACCTGATTATAATATGTGTATCAAGTTAGTTGGAACACGAAATGTAAAAGTAGATACTCAGAAATGAAAACGTTATATTTTTAATTTTGTAACAAAAATTACATTTTGAATAGAGACTATGATATTGGCAGTGTATGTTATCACCTCTTATTACAACAGTGCCAGACATTCATCAATAAAACATTCGTCTCTTTGCAGGTGCGAGTTTGCAAAAGCACAGTGCGACAACCGTTCGTTGGGGAAACAAGAGTTAAATAATTGCAAGGTAAACGTGGCACACCGATTTAGACGGACCTTGAATTTTGTGTGAATATTGTTTTAAGTGCAATGTGTTTTGTTTTGCATTTAACAGCAGATTTCATTTTCCGTCCAAACACATCAGGGAATTTCTGTGCTGTCGGTGCCTTTTAACAGCACGATTGATGCCATGAAAACATAAGTGAATTTAACCCGAATTCACCAATGTGTTCCTACCGCAAACGATGCTAAATAAGAGATCGGACGGGTTCCAGACTCCAGTACTAAGAGAAACCAGTGATGACGGCAGAACTTGTAAGCAAAGAGAAGGTTGAGAAGTGATTACGCAAAGTAGGTAATTGGGTAAAATAGCCATGGAACTAGATTCGTGAAGTAGAACATATAGGTTATAACTGCAATATCCAGAAAACGCACGATAATAAAGCGTGCAAACATTAAAGGAAGATGGAGAAAATCCCCCTTTTTACACCTTCTTAAATGGCAACGTTATGCTATGACAAAGTTTGTGGTAGAAACGAAATAGGGAAAGGAGTTTCAGTAAGATTGTATTGACGTAAAAGGAAATGTCAGTCAGTAGTACTTAAGTGTTTTGAGATTATCACCTATCTGTATTTATTTAACACGACAGTTTAAAATCCAGACTTGTGATCAAACGAGTGAGGTCAGTGTTGTACGGTGCAGACATATTGCTAGATAAGTTACACAGCGCTAAAGCGTGAAAGGTTATTTATGAATTGTGTCACTTGGTATCTGTGTAATTTAGGATCTTCCATATATAGAGCAAAAAGCGTGTCTCTGCAATTGGCCATTTGATTAGTAATGTTGTATACCAACATCAGTTGTGGTGGCGTATGAGCGTTTGAAAATGATATGATAAGGGGTTGGTGGCGTGGGTTGAGGGTAACTTCTGAAAATGAAGTGTTATACAACCACATAAATAAAGTTCTTCAAAATATATTTATGATCATGTGCATTTCATCGCTTGTTAGTGTAATTTTGCATGTACAAGTATGGGATTGGAGGGGTTCATCTCTATCCACCCACGCCCACGGATCTGGCTAGTTTGTGATTTTACGAATGTGCGTAAGCGATTGAGTATTCATTCAATAAACACACTAAGGTAACAGGAAACGGTTTTCAAATGAAGTCCGGTTTAAAATATACCCTTATTACTAAACTGACTGCAGTAAAAGCAACATTTAAACACTGGTTTAAATAAGACTTCTAGATTATTTAGTAAGGCAATATGTTCTAAGTAATAAATGCCTATTTTGTTATACCCAACCCCACCAAATTGCATACATGTGATTTTCTATTCAAGCTAAAATGTACATTTTGAAAGCCAGTTTGAATACGTGTTGTGGCATTTTAGCATAAACAGACGTGTGCACAGCTTACTTTCATTTACGATAGTGCCGTACACAAATGTTTCTTTCACCGCAGATGCTCTTGAGTAGATGTGTGCGCATTTTTTTGCTTCAAAGCTAGCATTTAATCTACATACACGCATTCTTTTGTTCTCATCCACAGCAACCCACAGTAAAACGGTTCTAAAACAATTACATTATTTATTAAATGTCCCTGTTCAAATGTCGTTGAAAGTAAAACCGTTTACTGCTACCTTAGAAATCGGGTTTTATCTGTTTGCCATTTTCAAAGACCTGGAATATAAAAAAAGATATATGCTTGTATATATACTACTCAACGTGTGTTAAGTAGCAGGAATTTTAATTCAATATTGTACGGTGGCAGGTTTTACCAATAGCATAAAACTCAACAATCAATATTGTTTTACGATTAATGTATGTTCAAATTCATTATTTTATTGTCAAAAATTATTAGAAAAAAAATTCTTGTGTATTTTTGCATGTCATTCTACAAAACTCATTCGCGCGCGGTATTTTGGGCGAAAGGCGAAAACGGTTTGGTGCTTAGCAAACATTCAGTAGTAAATTATAATTGCCGTTCACAAATTGTCTAACATTGGGATACAACAGACAATTAGTATTAAATACTAATAATAATATTTACAGACACGTGTTTCCGGTTTCAATATGTTTTCTGCACAAAGGGTCAAGACGTTTGTATTTTTGATTTAAACATATTTTATTGCCAATAATTTTACATACAAAATAATATCCACATATATACAATAGAAATAGTATAATGACAAATGGGTCGGGTAACAAGTTCTACCAACATTAGTTACCTTCCCAAGAGTCGAAAATGATCAAGACTAGGTCAACATATACTAAAGGAAAAAAGAAACGCAGTTTCCGATATATATATATATATATATATATAATATATACACTGCAAACTGAATTCCACTAATACTCCAGAGAAATCCCAAGATGTTTTGTTGCAGCTAGTTAGAGAAAGGACAAAACTGTGCTTTTGTAGACTTTTTAATCACAGTGCACTTTGTAAACACGAAATTTCATAAATGGTAAAGTTACACTATGAAAATGTCAGTCATTTTAGTACTGTATTTATAATGTAAAGAGACTGAAACATTTTACAACCTAAGATTGCGCACCTGCTTGAGCCAAATGCGTATTTTATCAAAAATGAAACTTTGAAGGGATAGCATTGGTTGTGTTACGTGTTGTTTTAGTCTTTTTACCCAAAGTAGAGATCTATTGTAGCCATTCGATTAACAGCAGCATACAACAAATAGTAGAAATTCCCGAGTTGCGTTCTTTTTTTCCTTTAGTATATATGAAAGAATTGATAAAAGTGAGATGCTACACCTGACACATTCACTAACAATACACGTGTGCAAATTAGAAGCATGCTCCATAGAGTCCATGTCAGAAACGTATGTACAAATTCTAGGACGAAATGTAGGAACACTGATGTAAAAGGTACACTAACCTCTTATCAACCGTTTGAAAGTCTATCATTCTATAATGTCAGACATGTAACGCGATATTTAGTGCCAGTTTTATCAAAACACGTCCCGTGCATGTCGTTTTATGACATCATTTAATATACTGTAAATAACGCGTGTTATATCATCGTATTAATAATTATTTATACTTCTGTTCATTCATAATATGCCCCCATATGTAAGGCTAAGAACACTCAGTGCATTTAAAAACGGAACATTTTTGATTTTCGATTATTTTCAGTCCACTGGTTTTTCGTTCAAATCAAGTTTGTATTTTATGTTAGTAGACAAGTCTCTTTGTTCCAAAGGTTAACATATGACTATAAACAGTTGCATAAGATTTACTGTACTTCTTTCAGTTAAAACACATTTAACTTTAATATCTTTAACATCTCTAGAAATTCACAAAATACCAAGTGTTGCGTTTTCATATGTGCAGAGTATATAAAAAGACAGTTAACTGAACTGCTGGTTGTCAACAAGATCATATAGACCGAATCTGCTATGTCTACAGTTAGGTTTCGGTGAACACATTGCCGTTTCATAAGAACCAAATGCTGTTCCCATATGTGATCTTCTGACTGTAGTTGCACGACTTTCTACGGTTGATATTTCGTCGGAAGTTCTATGTGTGCTCCCAATGAGATTTTGAAAACAGAATGTATATTATGCACGGCGAATTAAGTTTACATAATATTGTTTTAAGCAATATGTTGTTGTAACTGTAAACCACATATAACATATAAATAGAATAGGACATGAACACGAATAGAATAACCTCTCGGTATTAAAGGTTAATATTGGTGTAACGCAGTCATTCATGATTGCATTTGTTCCTATTACTGTTTCAATGTTTATATCAGATAATTTATTTAAACAAAGATCTGCTGTATGAATTTCTCTGAAGGGCAAGTGGTTCGGAGTAAGCTAGCATATTTCACTACCGTTCATGAACAGTCTCAATCAAACCGAGACTGCAATATTTTGTATGTGTCGTGTTCGGCCGTTTATCATACTCTTTTATATGACAGAAATATACTAGACATTTATGAGAGTACGATAAAACCTGTATATATCATATCGTACCATTTTCCCTCCAAATAACACTCTCCACGGACAGACATGATTTGTAATTGAGTAGTTTTATAGTTTGATGTGTTCATTAAATGGGGTGTACATGAGTGACATTTTAAACTCAATTATTTGAAATAAAATGGCATAGAAAATGTAAAATTGCATTTGTTTTATTGCTTTTTCATATGTGTAATACAAACTGTAATGATGTTATCTGACATGTATACTTATTGTAAATGTACATGCGAAAACCTTATAAAAACACGATATAATAAAAATAGACTTAAATAGCTCCATTAATCTGTTTTTAATTACCTCCCTTGCTGTACAAAGCCGAATACTGTCAAATACTTTAATTCTTTTCGAAAAAGTTTTTTTTCGTTGACGATAAAAATAAAAATTGTAAACGATTCAAAAAATAAGAAACTTGTATTCAGTAGTTTCTTCAATAAAAGCACTACACACAACTTTTACATATGTATTTTATAAAGAAGGCATCTGGTGTGGTTAGCCTGAAAGGTATAAACAGGGCACTTAAAATGTGTTTAAATCGACACAAAATAATAATGTTATAACCGTACTCCCAATTTTATACCATTTTCGAGCAAAACCACGCCACCTTCATTACATTCTGAATACGTCTTGCTAAATATTTTTATATAAATCAATCATTCTTATTATGTGCACAACTAAACAACTAAAGTTCATCCACGAAGTAACTCCCACGAATGGTTATTTCTCAGCATTTCAACTTGTTTAACACTGTTGGAAAATATCAGTTCACATTCGCATTTCTCATTCACTGCAAGCACACGGTGCCATGCAACTACGCGTTAACTTTCTTGTTCTTTAGAAAACATGTTCCACCTCTCATGTTTCTTAATGGAATAGATATGCATACTAAAACTCGCATCCTTTGGAAGCAACAAACACAAACAAGAGAGAAAAGTCGCAGATTCCAGCAGGTAACTTAATTGGAATAGCATTCGTTCTTTTATAGGAACATCATTCACACGCTGAAGCATTAGTATATTACTAATTTCACTGCTTGTGTTTTTTCCTGTATCAAACCATCGCCTTTATACTACAAGCAACTACCCAGGTCGTATCCCCCTTAAGTTTAAGAGCATCTGTATAAAATTTCAATTCGTTATAGTATCCCTTATTTACATATTTCCATCTTATCGCCATACTCATATGAAGTTATTTTTGTACGGAAGGGACAATCGATAGTTCGATTGCAGTGCAATGTAGGCCTACTGACACTTCATAGCTACCATTTAGGTTTTACCCTGTGCGACGTCTGATACTTCTTAACTATCATTCAGGTTTTGCCCCGTGCGCTCACTAACATTTCACAGCTACCATTCAGGTTCTGCCTCGTGCGCCTACTGACACTTCTTAGCTACCATTCAGGTTCTGCCCCGCTTCTTAACTATCATTCAGGTTTTGCCCCGTGCGCCTACTAACATTTCACAGCTTCCATTTAGATTCTGCACTGTGCGCCTACTGACACTTCTTAGCTACCATTCAGGTTCTGCCCTGTTCGTCTACTGAAACTTCTTAGCTACCATTCAGGTTCTGCCCCGTGCACCTACTGACACTTCTTGGCTACCATACTGCTTTTATCAAATCGGTTATATAAAAACTTACAAAACTTGCATAATAGGACAGCACGGAACGTGAACAGTAGGACGGTAATGTTTACGCTCAACTATTCCCTAAGGAACCATATTCCCACAGGAAACCGTTTTGACATGAGCATTAATTTCACCAAAATATCTTTGGATTCTCCTTATGAAGATAGCTTTAGCAACTTACTTTCGTTTTACTGACAACTTATTCTGAACTGTAAGTATATTCTGCCTCTTTCATTAATTTTGTGTTTATCTAATCAGTTGACTTAATCATACATTTGATATATACTAAACCAAATTGCTAAGTACCTACCTAAGAATATGTCAATAATATTCTCATTGTTTTGTGTATTTTGAGCTTGATTAGAGATACGGTTAAACTGCAAAATAACGAGTGTAAATCGTCTGCTCTGATTGCATGAACATATTTTAAAACGTTTAAGTCAATGTGTTTTCTTAGAAATAAGTTATAACACTTATACAACTGGGTATATAGGATTTTATTAAGTACTTCGAATTAGTGAATCTTTCGATGTTCCTAATTCTAAAATATGCCAGTTAAAATTATTTTGACATCATGTTTTACTAACATTACCACTACAAATGCGTTTGCAAAATAAATTTTCGAAATATTTGATATTAACGCTGAATTAGTTACTTGAATTTCAAACAATATTCAATTTAAAGGGAGGTTAATTTAAGATTATCCATATTTCATTTTTTTATAGACGGAGAATCTGCGATAAATGGGTCAAATGTTTATGTTTTTTTTCAATTATTTCATATCAATTTTAAGAATTTTATATCTTTAAGCGATCTTTGACTCCTGTTATGTGTTTTATCAGCACATTTCATGTTTTCGTATAAAGGGAGGTAACTCTCAAAAGATGTAACAATTTAAACAAAAAATAAATGTTTTACAAACTATGGGTCAAAACAAAATACTTATCACATATCTATTCTAAAATATATTTAAAATAAGAAAATTAGATAAGATACAAAAGTGAGTAATTAGGAATTTTGTTCAGTGTATATACTGGTAAGAAAAAGAAACGCAACTCGGGATTGTATGAAAAATATGCTGCTGTTTATCGAATGGTACATGGCTACGTAAGACCTTTCCTTTCGAAAAAATGAATAAAACAACACATAACACAGCAAATAGTATTTCTTCAAAGTTTCATTGACAGAGTAGGCGTTTGGCTCAAGCATGTGAGCAAACTAAGGATGCAAAATGTTGCAAACTACTGAAATGGCCCAAATTTTTAAAGAGGAACTTCAACATTTATGAATTTCTTGTTGCAAAGTGTACTGTGATTAAAATGTCTACAACTTCACAGTTGTGTCCTTTCTCTAACTATCTGCAACTTTTTTTTTTTTTTACAAAACATCTTTGGATTTCTTTGGAAATTAAGTGTCCAGTATATACAATATATAGCGGAAATTCCCGAGTTGCGTTTCTTTTTCGTCTCAGTATAATAACAACTTCCATTAAATGAAATAAGTGTGTGCCTTTCTGTATATCCTAACTATACACCAATGTGCTAGGATGTCTGAATACCGTCATTAGTATCATAGGTAACCGAACATATACAATTATTTACGTTTGAATGGACTCTTTTGAAACTCGCTGTGTGTGAGAATATGCCTAAACCTCAGTAAAAACGATGGCTTAACTGAGCCTACACTTAATTAAATCAATGTATTATACACTGTACTTACTAATTAACATTGTTAGACGAGATATGGTCAGAATAGCGCAATTATTACCCTGGGCAACAATTAAATTGAATTTGTGTTTTCAAAGTATTTTTTGTAACATCGGCGAGAGGACAAGGTAATCAAATACTCATATTTCCGAAACATAGCACTAATATTATATATATTCCCTGTGGTTACAAGATTTCACTAGTTAGACACCTATTACCGGTGGTAACCATACAGTCAATTAATAGCACATGCTAATACATTTCCAAAAGTAACCCGATACTAATCAAATTCCATATGACATGGCACACGACTTAAGAACTTTGGAAACTCATTATTTGTAAGACACCTACAAACAAGCGTATACAGGTTGCCGAAAGGAATATATGATTTTTATCGGATATACTTTATACTGGCCCATTTATAAATATATTCCATTTGGTAACACGAAAAATAACCTGAAAAATTATACCCTCTGTCAACCAGAAATATGGTGGTATATACTCCATGCAAATCCAAAATAATCTTATTCCTTCAGATAACCCGAAACATATCAGCGCATATAAGCACATGTTTACATATTCCCCACATATCCCCCCCCCCCCCACCCCCGCCCCAGTTTAAGAAAATCACATTACATGCACTACATGGACCTGTTGTAGGAAGACACCTACAAGTATAAACATTTGCCTTACGGTAACCTATTTATAATACATTTCCTATGGTAATCCAGCACAATCCCCGAAGAAATATTCCCTCTGGTAACCAGTAACATGCTAACATATTCCCTAGGGTAATCCGATAATAATCATATTCCCGAAATGTATAATCACATGTTTACATATTCCTTCTGGCTTACGACCATATTATGCTACATGTTTTATAGAGAAAATGAAAAGTATGAACACTATGAGGATGCACGGAAGGGCCGGACAGGGAAAAGACACAAGGAAAAGAGGTGATGACGACAGATGAGGGGACAAAAGTGATAGATACAGGAGAGGATCACTAAGTTGAAAAAAGAGCAACCTGTGACCAAGAATACTGAGAAACAAGTTTTGAAAAAGCAACGGGGAAACAAATAAATGGAGAATTGCATTGACTAAATAAATGAAAAAAGAGAAAAAGCACATAAAGACGACAAACAAGAAGGTAGAGATATTTCTGAGATAAAGCATAGCAAGACGACATACGAATGTGGAAGAAGATGAGCAGTACAAGACGAGAAAGGTGAATACACAGCACGAAGAGAAAATGGTGCCACATGAGGAAGACATTGACATGGAGTATGCGGACGAGATTGAAAGTGATGGAAAGAATCCTGACAAAAGAGGAAAGGCTGTGGTTAGTATATTAACAAACAAATACACTATTCGATTAGATCTATAAGTCATTGTCTTCGTGTTTTGTTTTACTATTATTTGTGTGAATATTGAGAAAAGCTGGTATTACTCACAGAAAGGTCTGACTAGTCCATTCATTCCATGGCGTTATATCTTCTTAAGTTACTAGTAATTTATTAATGTGTAAATCTTTATGTTAATGTTCAAAACAATTAAGATAACACTATTGCGTTTTACAGAATGTATACATAATCATCGATGTAATCTTACTGACAGCTCATTTGATGAAACGCCGATTAGATTTTAAACTGTACTTTACGATTCCAACACTTCATTATAATAAAAAAATAGTTAAATTGCATACATGTTTTTGTCTCTTAATATCCTCAAACACGTATTTGTATTAAATTCAGATACTCATAAAGATGAGAAACGTAATACGAGTAAAGAAGTAAGTATGCAGTGAGCAACTAGATTAATATAACTTAAACATGCTGATTCAAAAAGCGTGAACTAATAATTTGCATAATCAATGTCATTACCAATATTATGTTTGCTGTAAACTGTTACGCCATCAATGTGTTCAAACATCCTTACTTTAAGTGTGAGAAGATGTTAAAATGTTGATATTCATGAAAAATGCCAAAAACCAGCAATTAACAATATGACTGTTGTCTTGTGCTTTTCCATCAACTTTTAGGCTTTCAGGAACTCAAACTCTGTTAGTGAGAGAACTTTACGTTACCATAAACTTCGAAGAACGTAAGCTGTCAGATTTCCACAGGGAATATGTAAACACACGGACTGCAAACACATGTGGTATAACGAATATTTTGACAATAAAACATGTTTAAAAACATTTTTAACATTGATAACATGTTTCAAATTACCTATTAAATGTTTTAATTTTACAATATGCAATTTTTTAAGTCGAAATTAAATTTTTATTTCATACCCCAGCCAACCCCGATTTCGCTTCTTGGAGAAGGGGTTGGATGGAATATGAAAGTTAATACTCGGACCACGTAATGTGAAGTTAATAATAGTAATTTTTGTATTTTAGGGGATTTCAATGCTAGAAGTGGATGTTTACCAGACTTTGTGCAAGTTGATAAATACATTGCTGGTGAAAATTTTGATCCTGTTGCAAAACAAATTGTTTATATGAATAATCGTATAGACCTTGGTTTTACTATAGAGAATATTTCAAAGTATAATCATAATTAAATAATTACGGTTTTACAACAAACATCTCCAATCTTTTAATTTCTTGTCTTACTGCCGTTAAAAATCACGTTAAACTATATACGTGATAAAACTAATGAAAACTCTGGGATTAATTTATTTTGGTCTATAAAAAATTCAGAATACGTTCTTGATAAAATGTTCAATAAAGGTAAAGTTTCATCACTAAGCACTTATGACTTCTCTACACTATATACAACCTTACCACATCACCTTATTAAAGACAAGCTAATTTCTCTTTTTAAAAAAACAATCGCTAGAGAAAATACTAAATTTTTGGCATGTAATAATATTAAAGCGTTTTTTACTAACGGCAGTTAGACAATTATACTATGTGGACTTGCTATGAAGTTTGTGAAGCACTCATCTTCCTATTAGATAATATTTTCGTCGGGTATGGAACCACCGCTTATAGACAAATTGTTGGTATCCCTATGAGTACGAACTGTGCATCACTTGTCGCAGATTTGTTTTTATTTTTGAAAGAGATTTCATGTTGACTCTTTCACCAGATACCCAGGTAGATGTTATTAAATGACACCTCTCGGTATCTGGATGGCATATTGAACATTGACAACCATTTCTTTCCAACTATGGTTAATAATATTTATCCTAAAGAACTTCAGCTTAACAAAGCTAATATATCTGATAATAACGCTTCTTTTCTTGATTTAGATCACTCGATTGAAAATGGTGAACTTATTAGCAAAATCTATGACAAGAGAGATGATTTTAATTTAAACATTGTTAAATTATCCCCACTTGGATGGGGATGTTCCCCGAGCAACTTCTTATAGGGTGTATGTGTCACAACTTATTCGTTTTTCAAGAGCTTGTACTCGAGTTGAGGACTTTAATATTCGTAATCTTTGTATAACTAAAAAGCTACTCATTCAGGGTTACCGTTACCATAGACTTCGTAAAACCTTTGCAATTTTTTTTATCGTAACCCTGATCTTCTTTCCAAATATAAAAGTAATTTAAGGACTCTTCTGCGACAAGGACTATCCCAACCTGACTTCTATGGTGATGTGATTTATAAACTTCGTAAGATTCTTGGTCATGATCACTTTCATACTATCTTTGTTAAACTTGTTAAAAAGTGTATCAAAAGAGGTTAAGACCCTATCATTTTGCAACGTACTGCATGCTTGGTGGTGGACCCTTTTACAGTTCGCCACTATGCTTTCTGTGTCATTTTCAATGTCATAACTGAGCTTGACAATGTCTATGAAAGTAAAAGTTATAATGATGATGTTGTTAATAATTTGACTGATAAAATCAGCAACATTATATTAAGTGCAGCCAAAGGTTGTGAACTTATTAACAAAAGAAAATATATACTAATCACATACCAAAGAGAGATGATTTGATGATAATTGTCGGAATTTAAGAAAATATTATTTGTCTAGCAGAAATACTTTTAGAAAGAATAGATCTAAGTTAACCAAGATAATATGGTTATAAATAGTAGGAAGTATAAGAAAGATATTAATAAGAAATTTAGATTGTTCAGTAGTAAGATTGTGCAGAAATTAAAAAGCCTTAAGCATTCTGACCCAAAATATTATTGGAGTATGTTTTTACATAGATATTCTAGTGAGAAAACTAAGATTGTTAGTAAAATTTCTAGCGAAGTATTTTATGAATATTTTAGTAAGTTAAATGAAAATGTTGATTATGAGGATAATGACTTTAGAAAAATATATATGTATTTTGGGGTTTCTGGCTCAAAGCTCTCGCTTTGCTCGAGTTTGATCCAGAAACACCCAAAATACATATATATAAGTAAATCACCATAAAATGGTGATTTACATGAGTTATTAAAACTTTTTTAAAATAGGGGTAGTGAAGATTGCAAGTTTAATTTTTTTTATAGTTATCAAAATAACAACATATTTTTTTGTAATAAAATATGATTAAACATCAATACGTCTAAATTTTAAGCACTCAGCATTATAATCTTTAAATTTCCAATACCTTGCCATTATTCTGACTGAAACTCCACCACAATCAGCACAAATATTATTTTTTGCTCTTGAGCCTTTTTTACATATTGAGCACGGCAATACATGACTTGTTTTTAATCTATACTTATGCAAACTGCAATAAATAGAATATTTTGTAGTCTTATTTTTACACGGATTGTGTAATCTAATTTTAAGAAATTTGCAAACATTGATTTCCATTGTTTCTTTTTGATATATTTTTTTATATTAAATAAAAAAAATATATAAATATATCAAAAAGAAATAATGAAGACTGAAGAGATTATAGAAAAATTAATACACCTGTTTGAAGCAGGTGAAATAGATAAGCAAACACTATCTAACGATATAAATGCATTAAAACCTCTTAAAGAAGTTCCAAAGGAAACTCCAAAAGAGGTTAAATCTCAAACATTAGAAAATTTACTCAAAAGACGACGTGCTAAAAAACAACGTAAACGAGAAAAGCAGAAATATGATAAATTACAAGAAAATGTTATAAATGAACAAAAGCAGAAATATGCTAAATTACAAGAAAATGCTATAAATGAACTAAAACAAGTTTTTCAAGATAGAAAATTAAAACTGGTTGATAAACCAATGTGTGGCTATTTCAAAGCATACGAGATATCTGCCGAGAAATACAAAGACCCTCAAAAACTATTTCGTGATAAAAAATCCATTATCACAAAACAAATAAGCAAAGAGCTGACAAAGATGAATGGATTAAAGTTTCAATTAGGTCTCACTGTAAATTTATTCAAAGATGATGGTGATACCAACAAATACACCACAGCAGTATTACACAGCGAACAAAATGCAATCTTAAACGCTGAAAAAATAAATGAGTTTTACGATGAATCATCTGCAAATATACAAGAGAGCCTTGAAAGATTTACAAACACAGCATCCGGATTAGAAATTGACCACTGTGTTACGCTTTACTTAAATATTGCAAAGTACGAGCCGTTAAAAGGTTCTTCATATATTTCTTTACCCAAAGCAGTAGCTGATAAGAAGGCAATTATCAATGTAAAAAACGACGATGATCAGTGTTTGTTTCATGCAATAAATTCAGCTTTAAATCCAGCTAAAAAGAATTCTGATAGATTATCAAAGTATCCTAGTACAGAGTTTTTAAAGAAAGAGGGCATTGATTTTCCCACTCCAATTTCTCAAATAACCAAAGTAAAAAAACGAAATAATCTTGCTATTAATGTTTATGGGTATACCATAACAGGAAAAAATAAAAAGGTATCTGTTTTTCCATATAAAATATCAGAACAACCAAAAGATATTGAACGAATTAATTTGATCTTAATATCTGAAGACACTGAGTTTGAATCAGAGAACGAAGACGATCCAAATAATGAAGAAGGAATTATAGATGACAACTATAACCCTGATGATTATTCCAACGAACCAAAATAATTAACAACAAAATATCACTATTGCTGGATTAAAAATCTGAATAGACTACTCTGGGACCAAAACAAACACCATGGTCAAACTTACTTCTGCGATCGTTGCCTTCACGGCTATTCTGGAAAAGGACTACTTACCTAACACAAAGAAGACTGTGATGGTTTCAACCAAAATTCTTGCAGAATAGAAATGCCAAAAGAAGGTAAAAATCACATACAATTTAAAAATCATCAAAATCAGATGCCTGTGCCTTATGCAATATATGCTGATTTTGAGAGTATAATCAAACCGCAATCAATCAAATTTGGAAAAAAATCTGAAATTCAAAATGTACACGAAGCTTGTGGTTTTGGATACCAGGTTGTCAGATATGATGGCAAAGCTGAAGAACCTGTTATTTACAGAGGTGAAGATGTTGTTGAAAAGTTTTTAAATCACTTAGAATGTGAGAAGAGCAACATTAATAAAATATTTGCTCACCCAAAACCCTTAATCATGACACAACAAAATGAGGAAGATTATGAAAAAGCGACACACTGCTGGATATGCGAGAATGAAATAGGTAGGAAATGTGGCAAAAACTGTAAAGTAAGAGACCACTGTCATTTTACAGGTGAATACAGAGGCGCAGCACACAAAAACTGTAACCTGAAACTGAAAATAAAACCAAACAAAACACCTATCCCTGTTATATTTCACAACCTCAAAGGATATGATAGTCATCTCATCATGCAAAAAATACATAAAATGACAGGTAATATTACATGCATTCCAAACAACGCTGAAAAGTATATTTCATTTAGTGCCGGACAACTTAGATTTTTAGATAGCTTTCAGTTTATGGCTTCGTCTCTGGAAAAATTGGTTAAAGCAACAGACAAATCTGATTTTAAAATTACCAAAAATCAGTTTGGGGAACAAACAGATTTACTTTTGCGGAAAGGTGTTTATCCATACGAATATATGGACAGTATGGAAAGATTCAAGGAAACGCAATTACCGCCTATAGAAAAGTTTTACAGTAGTCTCTCAGATGAAAGTATAAGTCTCAAAGATTACGAACATGCTAAAAAAATATGGGAAGAGTTTAACTGTAAAACTCTTGGAGACTATCATGATTTATATCTAAAAACTGATGTAACTCTGTTAGCAGATGTATTCCAAACTTTTAGAAAAACATGTATGAGTGCATACAAACTTGATGCTTTACATTACTATACAGCACCTGGATTATCTTGGGATGCTTTACTTAAACATTCAAAAATAAAATTAGAACTTTTGACAGACATTGACATGCACTTGTTTGTAGAAAAAGGAATGCGTGGTGGAATTAGTATGGTATCAAAACGATATGCCAAAGCAAACAATCCACATGTAGCTGATTATAACCGTAACGAGGAAAACAACTTCTTAATGTATCTGGATGCAAATAATCTTTATGGGTGGGCAATGAGTCAGCCACTTCCATGTTCTGGCTTTGGACAAAAACAAAGGAAAATATTTTAAACCAAAACCTGGCAAAGGACAAATACTTGAAGTTGATTTGGAATATCCTAAAGAACTCCATGAATCTCATAATGACTATCCACTTACACCGGAAAGATTAGCAGTGAAAAAAGAATGGTTGTCTGAATACCAGACAGATCTGTTAGAAAATAATAGCATGATAAATAAAGAACAACTAGTCCCCAATCTTACGGACAAAGAAAAATATGTGATACATCACAAAAACCTGGAACTGTATTTATCTTTGGGCATGAAACTAAAGAAAATACACAGAGTATTAGAATTCAATGAAAAACCATGGATGGCATCATACATAAACCTAAACACAGAACTTAGGAAAAAAGCTAAATCAAACTTTGAAAAAGATTTTTACAAACTTATGAACAACTCTGTGTTTGGCAAGACAATGGAAAATCTACGCAAGCGGACTGATATAAAACTATTCAGAACTGACGGCTCCGAAAATGAAAAGATAAGAAAAATAATAGCCAAACCCAACTTTAACAGGCGTATAAAATGTTCAGATGAATTGTCAGCAATACATGTAAACAAAACAAAATTAACATTAAACAAACCAATTTATGTTGGAATGTCAGTATTGGATTTATCAAAGTATATGATGTATGATTGGTACTATAATACCCTGAAAAAAAGGTACGGAAATGACTGTACTTTATTATACACAGACACTGACAGCCGACTGGTAGACATCAAAACAGATGATGCATACAAAGACATGTCTGAAATGAAAGATGAATATGACCTAAGTGATTATCCTCAAAATCACCCAATGCACGATGATACAAACAAAAAAGTATTGGGTAAAATGAAAGACGAATGTGCTGGTGTTGCTATAGCTGAGTATGTTGGATTAAGACCCAAGCTATATTCTATTTTGAGAGCGGATGAGCAGATGATTGAGAAAGCAATACGTAAAATGAAAGATGAATGTCCTGGTGTTCCTATAGTTGAGTATATTGGATTAAGACCCGAACTATATTCTAGTCCGGATGAGCTAAGATCAGGACTATCTTCTATTTTGAAAGCGGATGAGGAGATTATTAAGAAAGCAATAGGTAAAATGAAAGATGAATGTGCTGGTGTTCCTACAGTTGAGGATATTGGATTAAGATCCAAACAAGATTCTATTTTGAAAGTGAATGAGCAGATTATTAAGAAAGCAAAGGGAGTAAAAAAATATGTAATAGAAAAAAATTAAAAATTTGAAAACTACAAGGATGCATTGTTTAACAAGAAAAAATACACCCATGATATGAATATGATACGCACGATGAAGCATCAAATATACGGCATAACAGTAAACAAAGTAACACTGTCACCATTTTACTCAAAAAGATATATACGAAAAGATGGAATTACAACTGATGCACATGGTTTCTATAAAAACTTATGAATTTGGGTATCAGCAGGAACAATAAGTAATTCTTCTTTGACGAATCCTCTCTGTGGCGCTGGTGCTTTCAAATAATAAACTCTTATACCTTGCGTCACCATATAACTTTTAATCTTGTGAATATCTACACTCCACATTGGATCAGTTGCTCTGCGTCTTCCACCTTCTTGTTCCCCGGGTTGATATAAATATCTTACACTTGCATTCATACAGATAGGATCACCTTTTAATATTTTTGTTTCAACAGGAGAGGGCTTTTTTGTCTCCGCATTTATTGCTTTAACAACTTCTGGTAATCTCTTTACCCACTCTCTGTTGCGTTTTTGCGAATCTATTTCCTTAGCATACTGATAACCAAACAATCTTTCAGCTAATGTTCTGTTAAATCTTTCCTCTAAAGCTTGGTCTCTGTGTATTTCTGTTCTGCCCCGTCTGATATTTACATTATGTTTTGCCATCAACTGCGATACTGCACCCATAAATTCTCTGCCTGGATCCACTTGTAATAACTTTGGATATTTCAAATGTCGACTGTATATTTTCTCAAATGCTTTAGCAACGTCTGTGCTATCCTTGGAAGTTAGTGGCTCTGCTTCTTTATATCTACTTGCAATATCAACAACAGTCAACGCATATTTATATGTCTTGCGTCCACGACCAAAGCCAAAAGTATCATGCGGTAAAAATAACAAATCAGCTTGATGCACTTCATTCTTAGTGGAAACATCAAACCTGGGTCTAACTATTTTTTTTGGTGCGGGTAAATAAATCTGCCACGCGGCTTGTTTCTTTAAAAATTCTAATGCCTTTTTCTTACTGACACCAGCCTCTTTTGCCAATTTTTTAACTGCTGAGTAACCTTTCCAAAATCCTTTTGGGCTGTAATAAATCTTTTCCATTTTTTCTACTAAAGAATAAACTTTATATAACTATAAAAAAAAAGGATATCACAACTGCACAATTTGATGAACTGATTGAAGAGCAATATCAAAATAGCACAAAGAAATGGACAGACTTGGGAATAGATAAAATATACAAAATTACAGATACGAAAATAGTAGATACTGAATATGGTCCATCCATGGTATTGACATTATTAGACAACGGTGAAGTATGGGCGCCTGATCATCTCAAAAGTAAATTAGAGAAAAGTGCTAAACCACCATATTATATGCGACCACTTGCATTGAAACCATGTAAAAACAACAACAAAAATAGGTATCACGCATATGACTTAGTCTTTTCAAAGTAAACATACTTAGTCATTCCAAATCTAAAGTAATTATATTTTTAAAACATTTTTTTTATGAACTCAATTTATGCGCCACAAATCCAGTTGCAGCCATGCCCACCACAATAAACGTAATTTCTCTATTCTGTTGATCCGGAGATGGTGTATAAAAATCACTTAACTTGGGCTCCGGTTCCAAAAGCAAATGTTTGCCACTTATGTAATAATACTGCTTCATAGCTTGGTCTACATCATCAAAAGTCTGCTCTGCATGATGCTCTTTTTGCAGTTGCTTATCAATAAAATCTAACCTCTCTGTTCTTTTTTTATTCCACTCCGCTTGTGCTGCGTTTAATTGTTCTACGGCTTTGTCATGCCTTTGTCTTTCCTCATCTGAATGACTTCCCATTTTTGAAAAGAAATAATTTGAACCGCTAAACGCCAATGCGTTTGTTAATGCTCCACCTATCATCATTGCTAATGCACTTGCCATTTTTTTTATATATATTTTTTAAAATTATTTCATAATATCCGCAGGAATAATACCTTGCTTAATCAGCATATCCTTTGTAGCCATTGCTAACATTATATCCACAGACAGCATCCCAACATCTACCATATTAAAATCCACTTTAGGGGCTGGTCTTTTTAGTAGTTTTCTGCCAATCTCAGAATACCCAACAGTTAGAAGTGTTTCCACTCCAGCGTGATACATCATATTTACAATTTGTTTTCCGTCAATACTTGCTGCCATTTTTTTTTATATGATTATTTTTTTAAAATAAATTATTAAAAAAAAAACGGGTCTTTTGGTGCAACATGAACAGGTTGCACAGCTACAGGTTGCGTAGCAGATTTCTTGTTATAAATATACAAACCCAACCCAGCAATGCCTAATAAAACCAGACACGGTGGAATATAATTTTTGTATACGTTTATTTTGATTTTTTTTGGTTCTTCTTCACCTATTGTTATTTTTGTTATTTCATCTTGCTTTGCAGCATTTTGATTTGTAGCATCTTGATTTGCATCCTGAAGCAAACGCTTTGCCTTTCTTACCGCTGCTCCTTTTTTCCCAGCCTCTACTCGTTTTGGATTTTTTACTTTTTGCACAGGTATAACTTCACTCTCTTGGTTCTCCATTTATATTATCTATATTTTTATTTTTATTAAAATCAATATGTCTAACAGTTGTCAGTATTGCTGTAAATGGTGCTAAGCACATCCCATACCTGTAATACAACTCACAACAAGCGCTTGTCAAAGCATGATTAATAAATGGGTCTTCCTCCAAATCTTCAATCAGCTTTGGTGGATTGGTTACATTAAAATATTTTGATACTACCATCACATACAAGTTAATAAAAGAATTGCCTAAAGTCTTAGTCATGCTTGCCGCAAGCCTTGCTTCATATCTGCAGTAAAGTTTGTTAATTTCATCCGGGGGCATGCCATCTATACTCGTGAGTTGTATGTCTTTACTATATAAAATTGCATATGACTTTCTAACATTTCAAAGTCCAGTGGAATACAAAATCTATTTCCAAAAGCTGCTGCTATAGCTTCATCTTTGGTGTCTGAGGAAGCATCTCCCGCACCAACTCTATGTTTTAACATGTTTGCTTTACCAATACCTTGGTAAGCTGTGTTTAATCGTTCGGTAGGGCTTTTCCATAAATCTACATAACAATGATATATATCACTGTCATCTATTGACATGACTTCATTGCCACTTATTCTTATTGTCATTTTTTTCACAATTGTTCTACCCAGATTCTGGTATAGAGTAGCGTTGGCGTCTGTTCTGCTTTTAAGTTCTATTTCAAAGGCAAGACGAGCAGTACGAGGAACTATTACATCATTAGTACTTAGATTGGGAAATCTTACAAGCAGTTGCTGGTTTTGGTCTATTGTTGATGGATTATTAGTTATTACTACACTTGTGCGGATGTCCTTGGCACCATGAGGTTCTCTTAGTTTTCTATGAGGGTTGAGTTTGTTTCCGTAAGCTGACATTGTTTTTATTTTTTAAATATATTTTTTAAAATTAAATAAAATAAACAATGGCTAAAGGAGGATTTGAATTTGACAATCCTGCGTTCGATCCAGATGATTATGATGAATATTATGATGATAATTTACCAATGGTGCCTGATGAGCCTGTTCTAAGAAGTCTTCGTAATCAAAGCGACCATATTGCTGAACTCAGGGAAGAGCTGGCAGAATCCACACTTAAAATATACAAAAAAAATCTTGTAAAATCCTTTTATAATGAAATAGAAAAACGATATAAGATGGCACCGGACAAAATGGGTTATGACCAGTTTAAAGTATCAGCTAATGGCAAAACATTATACTGGAATGTTGGTGATAAAAAAATAAGAATAACTGCTGAGCGAGGTTCTTTTACATTTCTTGCTCTTGGTTCTTTGGCAAATGAATATAACAGGGTTATTGGCTCTGGGGGAACAAGGGCGGTAAGACAATTTTTAAATTTACCGGAGTATGACAGTAAAACAAAATTATCGCAAAAAGCTCGACAAGCATTGGAGAGCACAAGAAACGATTTACCAAATAATGTGGATGCTATTCCATTACAAGATATTTCACATATTATGGATAACATAGAGACATCAATGAATAACATAGAGGAATCAATTTTTGACTGGGATGTGATTGAGCGTCCTGATGTTTCAACACAAACAAATATAGACAAGCGTGAAATGGATGGAATAGTAAAAGCGATGACAACTGTCAAGGAAGAACTCACCAATAACGTGGCAAAACTCACACAACTTGATAAAGACATAACAAGAGAAAAACAAAGGTTAGAACAAGCTAAGACTGACGATGATGAATTCCAGATAAAAAGAATTAGCGATCGCATCAAAGACCTTGAAGTTGAGAGAGGTGCAAGGATGGATGTTATCAATGAGAACAGAGAAGCTTTTCGTAACCAAGTAAGCAGAATAAAAGAGACAATAAACAAAATGTTAAACGAGGATACAACTCTTGGTGAGAGGATCAAAACCTTGTTTAGGGAGCAAGGTATTACTATTGTTAGTATTTTAACTGCATTTGGTATGATTATTGGGGTTTTAGTTGAGGCCATTATTCCTACAACGGGAGGAGGGACTGCACCTGTTCCAACTCCAAAACCTGATCCATCAAGTGTCAAGGATTGGATAAAAAAAAAACTACTTAATCTTGGTAAACTTCTTGCCAACCTAGCTGGTAAAGCTGCTGCAACACTTCCAGGAGTTATTGGTGCAAAAGTATCATGGCTTTTATCTGCAACAGGTAATGTTATTAATTGGCTTGGTAACAATCTATGGGCTTTGCTTGTGTTTGTTTCCGGGTTGTTGTATGTGGCAGCCAAAGAGTGGTTTAAATCTCGTAAATAAGTAATGCAGCAAGACCTATTACTATGGTACCAACAATTATAGTTGTTTTGTTATCTTCGTGTTCAATCGCTATTTTTTGCATTTCTGGTGGGTTATGTTCCACAGTTTTATGTATTGATTTATCAAAGTCAGAATGTTCCGGTAAAACTTTCTTTGTTGTGGTGCCTTGAAAAGGTTGAATATTTTTTGGTGGCACTGGTTTTACATTTACATCATTATTCAATCCTAATGCTTGTGCATCGGTTGCTATTACAATTTCATTATTGTAGTCTTGTATTATTCCGATTCTTAATTCCATGTCACTTGGAGACATGTACAATCCGCTTCCATAGACAAAATTTACTTTACTTCTTGCATATTTTACGGTGTTTTCATATCTTGAAATTTGACTGGGCAAGTCGATGGGGCTATTTATTGCGTCCTCTATATTTGCTAGAAATTGTTTCTGTGCATCAAATGCCGTTCCAGTTCCAAGTATATCTGTTCTTGTTTGTGATTGTGAGCCAAGGATTGCCCAGCAGTATGTTCTTATACTGTCATTGATTCTTTCTACTCCTGCCCTTGTAAATCCAGATGAACAATCTAGTATAAAAGTAGACCAGCTGTTGTCTGCCTCAGATCATTGTGCAATGTAATCAATGTGATATGTTTTATCACTCTCATAGACTGTAAAACTCATCGTTTTGTTGTCGTATACAGTATTTATCAAAGGATGATAACCAATATTTGTCCAGTAATTATAAATTGTTCCTAGACCATCATTATAGCTTTGTTTTTGACTCCAGTCCGAATTTAAGTCAACGTTAAACTCCTTGCATATTCTCTCGTATGCGTTTCGGTTATATGTGTTATTAAACGCATTCCATTTTGAGTCTTGCGGCATTGCTACACTCATTTCAAATAATATTCTTCTGACTTGGTAATAGACATGAAATCGAAATAACGAACCAACAAGGGCATCAGCTTTTAGATGGTTGTTGAAATCAATGCCACATCCAGCTGTCACACACCAAATAGCAAAATTCAACTGATTCTGCCAAAATAACATCCAATTTGTTTTCCAGCTTTGGACTATAGCATCTGATTTAACGTATGGGAGTTTGTATTTTTCAAAGACATTGGGAAATAATGCTTTAAAGCCTTTACCGTTTGATGTAATGACTATGTTTTGATTTATTATATCTATCACTTTCTTGCTGAAAGTATTTGAATAGTGAGCATCCGGGTTATATTTGAATTCTTTAGAAATCATTTTTATTTTATATATATATTAAAAAAAATGTTTCATACAATTTCAAACATAGACAATTCTATTAACTTACAACAGTATATCGATAATAGAAATGGAGATAAGCGCGTTGGATTAAAAAGTTTTATATACACTATCGGTTGGTATAATATTAATCATGAAACCATAAAGACAAGAAACCCAGATAAAATAAACCATTTAGCAGGTGGACTCTATAACTTTCAAGACTTGGTAGAAGATTTTAAATTGCTAAATGAAAATATTATCCTGGACAGTATTGTCCAAATTGGTGCAGCCATTATACATACGTCAATAGAGACACGAATGTCAAGCGGTCTTTCAAATATGCTGGGATTCAAGGACAGAAAGGTACTAATATAGGAGATTACCCAATTGATTTAGCTCCTTATAAACAGCTATATGTTTATCTGGAACAAGTTAATACGAGTAGTAATTATTTCAATGGTAAGCCAAGCACTATTATAGGTGTTGTACCTGTAGTAAATAAGCAGTTTGGAGATATAGTATATACAAGTTTTGATCCTGAATATCACTGTCTTATGAATGGTGCAATTACTGAATTGAATATAGAAGTCAGAGATGAGTATGGCAACAAAATAAATAATCACGGTTTGCCTATGAGTTGTGTTTTAGAAATTATTTAAAAAATATATTTTTATGAAAAAAACTATGAGTATATTTGGACCAACAAGACCTAAAAAAACAGAAGACTTAGAGGCTTTGATAAATGATGTTCAAAATTTATATAGGCGAATTGTGCCTTTTGTTGACCAGTTTAATCATTTGAGAAATAAAGTTGATAATCTTAAATATGGGATTATAACAGTATTTGCGGAGGCTAAGGGCCCACTTGTGTTGAATAGAATACTCTCATTTGGTAACGGCGGGGCAGAATCAAATGTAGGGCATGTAATGACACGCCGTGGACGGATTATGGGAATAGGTTTAGCATGTGAACGATTAGTTGGTGACGTAACTGTAATAGTTTCTGTCAATGGTGTTGAACAACCAAATTATGGCATAACGCTTCACATCATCCCACGCAATCATGATAACTTTGATAAACCTTTAGAAATTGGTGCTGGTTCTGTTGTTAACTTTGTATGCAAGATTGCACACGCTACCGCTGTAAATACGGTGGCATCATTATTAATTAATTAATTTTTTATTTATTAATAAAAAAAATGCCGAAGCAACCGACAGCACCAAGTATATATCCTGAGTTGCCAGTGGAAGACGAACAAAATTATAGATTACAAAAGATTTCAGAAATTGAAAAAAAGTTAATTACAGAACGAGATATACGTCAGTCTCTTTATAAAAAATATAAACGTGGTATTAATATTACAGATGGAATTGACACTACCTTGATATCTGCAGGTGTTATTATGGCTGTGATTGGATTTGTTGTTCCAGTTTGTGTAACCTTTAGAAATAGCAGCAATAGTATGTGGAGCTACAGGTGTTTGTATTAATTTTATCAGACGCAAGCTTAATGCAAAAGCTCAAAAACATAATGAAATAAAAACTTTGGCAGAGGCTAAGTTGAATAGCATAAAGCAGTTAATATCAAAAGCGTTGAGTGATGCACAGATATCAGAGCAAGAGTTTAAGTTGATTTTAGATGAACTGGAAAGATACTATAATTTGAAACAAGATATCAAACAAAAGAAACTTGAAATTAGTGAAGTTCAAAAAAAAGAACTAGTGGAGCAGGGAAGAAAAGAAGCAATGGCAACCTTACAAAAAAGTCTAAAAAGTGTGTGATTTATTGTTTTAGTAGTGTGTTTGAGTATGATCCAACACCTTTGTATTCAACCTAGAACCTTCTAAAAATCTTAAAAAAATTAAATACAAATTTAAATGGACTTACCTTTCATGAAAAATAATCCTAGTTTTATCCTTACTCTTTCAGGTCTCTATTCCCATAGGGTATGTCACCATGTTAAGAGTGATACTAATCCGTAGTTTTACGCCTTATATACCCGTCAGGAAGACCAAAAACTTCACCGATTGGTTTATATAAATAGACGCTTATCACATGAGCTATAACCGATTGGTTAATATAAATAGATGCTTATCACATGAGCTAATACATGTGACAATAATCACGTAACCTACACATCTGACATGACAATAATCATGTAACCTTATCAAAGCTCAAAATCTAGAACATTCTTATCTTGAATCACCATGGTGATTTATTATCTATGTATTTTGGGGTAGATACTTACTCAAGTTTGATTTTTTAAAATCTAAAAACGAGTATCTACCATTTCATATTTTATTTCTTGTACATACTTGTTTTCAGATTTTAACAAATCAAACTTGAGTAAGTAGGTACCATTTCATATATATGTATTTTGGGTGTTTCTGGATCAAACTCGAGCAAAGCGAGAGCTTTGAGCCAGAAACCCCAAAATACATATATATGAAAAATTGACTTGCAAAATAACAGTAATGAACTCAATGCACCTTTTACAATAATCGAAATACAAACACCCATTAAGTTGTTAAAAATGAATAAATCATCATCACTTTTTGATGATATATTGAATGAATACATATGTCTATGTTACCTGTATTTTGTAAACATTTTAATATAGTGTTCGATTTTTTTAATAGAGTTGCATTATGGCAAAAGCTATTTAAGTTATAATCTTGATGGTAAATGCTTCAGAATTATTTACAATATGTATGATAAAGCTAAATCATGTGTCAGAGCAAACGATAAGTTATCAGATTTCTTTGCAAGGTGAACATTTATCTCCTGTGCTGTTTCTTTATTTCTGAATGACCTGAATGAGTTTATGTCTACTAAATATAATGGTTTACGGCTAGTGTCTAATAACTTTCAAAAGTACTTAAGTGATGATTAAACTGAAGTATTATTAAAACTGTTTTTGTTGCTTTATGGTGATGATATGGTTATTCTAGCCGAAAGTGAACAGGGGTTACAGTTAGCATTGAATGCTATGCCTGAATACTGCTGCTTATGAGGTTTACAAGTTAACGCTGCTAAAACAAAGGTAGTTGTATTCTGGAGAGGGTTAAGAAATATACAACATTTTCTTTTTGATGATAATATTCTAGAGGTTGTTGAGAGGCTTTGAGAATATAGACATTGTTGATAGATTTCAGATGAAATATTGTAATTTTTTATTAATCTAAAACATAGTACTGTTAACGCTGCTCAAACAAAGGTAGTTGTATTCTGGAAGAGTAAGAGAGGGTTAAGAAATATACAACATTTTCTTTTTGATGATAATATTCTAGAGGTTGTTGAGAGGCTTTGAGAATATAGACATTGTTGATAGATTTCAGATGAAATATTGTAATTTTTTATTAATCTAAAACATAGTACTCCAAATTGTATGTTATATGGTGAACTTGGCACAGTTCCATTGTCTTTACATATTAAAAGTAGAATTCTTAGCTATTGGTGTAATGTTCCTTATACTAAGAGCGCTAAAATCTCTAATATTTTATACAGAACTTTGTTTAGGATGTATACTGACGATGATGTTAATTTTGGTTGGATTCATTTTGTTCATGATACTTTGAATTACTTTGGTTTATCAAATTGTTGGATAGATCAAAAAGTCTCTTCTCCAAATGCTTTTAAAAGTCTTGTTAATTCTAGGCTTAAATATCAGTTTATTCAAAATTGGCATAATTCTGTAGATAATTCAAGTAAATGTTTAAATGTTCGTATCTTCAAACAGGATTTTGTGTTTGAAAATTATTTTAACATTTTATCTTTTGATCTTGCTAATGTACTGTGTAAATTTAGACGTGTTAATCATAAATTGACTGTTAAAATATAGATTCTAGATATTATATATTATATAATATTGAAATAAATGTAGAACATGTCCCCTTTGTAATGAAAACTTGTTAGGTGATGAATTTCATTATCTTTTCCAGTGCTCACATTTCAAAGTAGATAGAAAGAAATACATTGGTGTTTACTATTTTAAACACCCAAACACTGTTAAATGCTCTCAATTGATTAATAGTAATGATAAACCCTGTTAAAAATGATATTATTCTGTAAAAAGATATTTTCAGCCTTTAGAAAACTTAATTATCTATAAACATTGTATATCCATATATGATAACTCCATTAATTCATATCTCACTTATCATTCCATTGCTTATCATTATGTTATTATCACCATGTTGTTACTGATGTTATACTATGTTTTGTTCTGTCTGATGCTCATAATGAGCCTACAGTAGACTTCAAATAAAATCTTGAAAATCTTGATTTCGAGTAATGTAGGCTGCTCCACAGCTGACAATTAAAATTAGCGCCATTTTGATAACCCTACGCTGTGGAAATGGTCGTTTACCTCGGCCGCTGTGACGTCACTGCTGCATATAATATAGTTTCAAAGTTTCAAAGTGTATTCATATATTTTAAGAAAGATATATTAATAGAACACACAATGCAGGTCGATTTGTATACCAAGAAAAGATTGTCAACCTAATTTTATACGGATTTAGAGTTTCCTTAAAAACTAAACTTACATTATTTTCAAATAATAAAAGAAAAGTACCGAATTTATCACGATTAAGCCATTTTGAAGCAATATGAATGCGCAAAATATTCTCCTTCTAATGACACCTTAATTATATTACCAACAGGGTATTAATATTAATATGCATTTTTGGTAATTATCTTTGTTGTTTTTATATCAAATTACAAACTCTCAGAGGTAAAAAAATATCACTCGTGTTTTATTTATAGACTATCGTTGCAGACGCTTGATTCAGATTACAGGGACATTTTCCTACGTGTGAAAATTGGTTTACTACTGTCCTTGTTCTATTTGAAAAACGGACATGCGCAGTGCAACAGTTTACGAGTAATGTTTAGTTTAATAATATTTTATTGCAGATATGTTACAATACATAAATTTAACATCTAAATATTCAAAGCAACATATGTTGCGGAAGTGTACAATATGGAACGAATGTATTTTATGCTGCGGAAAAAAACAGGTTTCCTTACGGTTACCTAGGTAAATGGTTCCCCGGGGCCCGTATTCATAAAGCAACTTATGTGGAAAATATGAATTAAGTAAAAATTTAAGAGTTTTACATATTTTGAAATCTCCTTATTTTTTTGTTTTTCATAATTCTTTATTTATTTACAATCAAGAACCAGATGGTGTAAACAGTCATCTGGATGGCACTCGTAAACAGAAGAAATTACTTGAATAATATTACAATTAGAAAAAGGCTCACTATGAAAACAGTATCACTGTTCATGTCCAATATATATGACACTAACAGTACTATTCGTGTCCGTTGAAAAAAAGATTTAACACAGGTGATTTGTAATGTCCAGGAGAGAGTTTTGTTATATAACAAACATCAGTGAGCATAAATTATTAATACTATACTTAGAGTAACGCTTAACAAATGCAATTGAAAACCGTAAGCGAGTGCCGTTTACAATATATGTAAGTACAAGTTAAACTATATTTTATGAAAGCCCATATGCATGCGACTCACACTTTAATAAAAAATACCACTGGCAACTATACACCTCAGTGCGTTCCCCGCGGGGTAAGGTCGAGAACCACCTGACATCCCGGGAAAAGGCACCAGCGTGAAAGATACAAGTGTTGTAAAGCTAAATAAAACGCATGTAAGTGACAAAATGCATTCAAACACATTTTTTGAAAAGCGGTTCTCAACATAAAAATGTTTACATTCATTTCATCCTCCATCAAAGTACTTGAGCAACAAAACATATCTGAAACGAGAAGAAGACTTTAAACAAAATATATTAAAATACATGAGTGATAATGTTTCATGAAACAGTGTGATGAAAAAGACTTAGATAAAAGAGTATGACTGTATTGATAAATTGTGTATGTAAATTACGAAACGACAGCAACTGGTGAAAAGTATGTATTAATGTCAAGACAAGGGTCAAACGAGAATTCATTGTTTGTGAAATCTAACGTGCCAAAGCCATTATCACACCAAAAATTTCCAAACTCAAGAGAACTCATTCGCGAAAAATCAGCAGCATACATTCTGTTCTTAATTTTATTTTAAAATGTATGGACTAAAGAATATTGGGTAAACTTTTTAATTTCATGCTTCGTCAAATTTTTGCATGTTCAAATAACATACAGAATCAAGGCAATATCATGAATATCTTTATCTAATTTTGTTAAATATAAAACGCGAAAAACTCTTTCACTAAGAATAAAATTACATTTACTTATAAACTTCAATACTTTCAAAACAATCTTATTTAAAGGTTGAACCATTTTACATTCTATAAACAAATGGCTTACCGTTTCTATTGATTCACAAAAGGTACAGCATTTATTAACTTTAAGATGTAGTCTATAGGCCAAGTAATAGTTTAGATAAAATATCTTTATGACCTTGGTCTTAGAGGCCGATTACCAATTTTTATAGAATTTCTTATATGATAGACAGTTTCGTGTCCGAATGGGTTCAACCCTCTCTGACGTTCATGAACAGGAGATGGGTGTGCCACAGGGCAGCATACTCTCTGTCACCCTTTTTAATATAAAAACTGACAGTGTAGTTAAATGCATCAATCCTGGTGTGGATTGCTCTCTAACAACTTCAACAATGTCTAAATGAACTTTAGACCTGGTCGGATGAAAATGGTTTTAAATTTTTTAAATCTAAAACTAATTGAATGCACTTTTGTCAACTACGTAAACATCAAGAAGACCACATCTAACAATGGATGGGTCACCAATACCAGTAGTGGATGAGACAAAATTCCTTGGTCTTATTTTCGATCGTAAATTAACGTTTATACAACACCTTAAATACGTGAAGGCCGATTGCCTTAAAGCTCGGAATTTACTTAAAGTTGTTGCAAACACTAATTGGGGAACGGATCGTAAAGTACGTTTACAACTTTATAGATCTCTCATCAGATCCAAGCTGGATATATAATAGTATATGGATCGAGTTGCAGATGTTCCATCCTATACATAATCAAGGATTACGACTCGCCTTAGGTGCCTTTCGTACATCACCAGCCGAAAGTCTATATGTTGAAGCTAATTAGCCCTTCAATATGCCATTAAATTACAATCTTACCCATCAAGCTCAACTTTCGATACTGTTTTTAGCATGGTGAACTTGTTCACCAAGCTATAGTTACCGTGTTTTTTCACGAATCCTAACTACAGCCTCACTGATGACTCGACGCATTGCCTGAAAAAGAAGACCCATATTTTAACAGGTGTTTCTTCTTTTCTAGTGCGGATACAAATAAGGTAATGTCATTTAGATATTTCAAATAATTTCCTCGATACATTGTTTAAGTTATATATTATTTATATAGCTATTTCATCTATTGTTTCATCGTTTAGCTGTGCGTTCTATAAATAGATCAATCATCATCATCACATGATCATCACGTGATCTTGCGTAAAATATATGCATACGCTGTATTGTTCTCCTAGGATAGTGATTGAGATTTGTAACTAGTTAATTTTATAATTTATTTCTCTTGTTGCAACACAATCAAACGCATATCTTCCATCTTTCTTAGATTTATATATTTAAGAAATATACATGGCCTTTAAAGTCTTCATATAATATTTAATAGGTTTGGTCAGTAATGGTTATCGCATAAGCTACTATCCTTTGTAAAAAGTTGTTGCTGCCTATTCTCCGGAATAAGATTTCAGCTTATTTTGAAGTACGCTGTGTAATATTCTGAAGTCTTTACCTCCCTTGCTATGAAGTTAAAATAACTGTTTCGGTCGTAAAATAATCCTGAATACGTGTGCCGATCGTGTCGGCGAGACCGAATGCAAATCAACAAGATCTGACTGGGTAGTGGGTATAATTCTTAGACCGGGTCAATTCGGACAGTGCGGTTTTAGAATAAATACCTTATAGATCATCAAAATTTGTAAAGGATTATTAGCTCAGTCGGGAGAGCGGCAGTTCCATAAAATTATGGATTATAAAGCGAGTGGGATGGCTTCGAATCTGAGCAGAACCCAATTTTTTTTATTCTATTTTTTTTATGCAAAAAAGTTTGTTTAATTCATGCCCAATTGTCTTAAAAGGGGTACATCAGATTTTTTCAAGAAACAGCTTAAATTATAAAATTGTTCCAGTTCACGATAGAAAACACTATCAATCAAAATGTGAAGTTAGAACCATTGTGTTAATGTCTAAAGTTTCAGAACACCATATAGCTAGGGTGGACTCGCACGTAATATGCTAAAATTAACCCTGGTGCGTCACCTAGGATAGCACGTATTACAGTGCAGAATGAATTTCTTTGCAAATAAAAGATTTTATAGGCTCATTATGTTTTGGTCATGTAGAATAAAATATTAATATTTGTCAATTTTAAATCGGACACCTATAGACCCCCATAAAAGGCCTGATGTACTCCCTTTTAGACTTAAGTCGGAAAACAAATTGTGTGTGTGTGTGTGTGTGTGTGTGTGTGGAGAGTGGGGGTATTTTTTAAAAGATTTTTACGACTTTTATCTATTCGTCAATTTGGTAGAGGTAGAGGTAGACCTCATCTGTTTTGAAACAAACTCGTAGAACCACAGTCCTGCCGTGCGTTAGTGAGATGCTGTCAAACATTATTCAATGTGCAAACGCGTAACAACCGGGACTCGAACGTATGGCTGTAGCATTGAGAGATATACATTACACAACAAGAGTAGATCTAAACACAAATATGTTACCTTTTATTACAATTTTCAAATTACATGCAAATATGATTGAATTATATTCTGTTAAGGCCAAAACACAACAAAGCAACACAAAAATGAAGGGGTAAAAGTTGTTGTGCCGAGGGTAAAAACGGCGATTCGGTTGGCTGACAGGAAACAAAATACTTTTTGTTTAGGCCTAAGGTACTAAAAGAAATTTACCGTGACTTTGGTGATTATTGTCAGCAAACGATTTGCCGACTTAAAAAAAAATCCACGCAAAAATTACAATTAGTGATATGAATCGTGAAATTCTCAGTAGAGTTCACATACATGGTTGAAAAATATAACAACGAAATAATTCTGTATGAACATCATGTTCACTCCGAGTTATGAGATTAAATCACAACGGTATCCCGAGAACAGTGGTACTCCGAGTTGTGAGAATGAACTACAACGGTATCCCGAGACCAGTGGTATTTCGAGTTGTGAGAATAAATAACAACGGTATCCCGAGACCAGGGATACTCCGAGTTGTGAGATTAAAATCAAATGAGCACAAAGATTTATAAGTTATGTTTTGTATATGTGTAGTCTGTATGTCTCTACTACAAGTTGTACATATGTTCCTTAAGTTGAAGGTCACACTTTTTGGAACACGGTAGCTTCAGGGAGAATTTGTCATTTTACAGTGACATTCCATGTTTAAATTTGTATATTATAAATCTGTGTGCAGCGGGGGATATGGCTGTCTTTCAGCTACACTCTGACTACTGACTACACTCGTGTTCATTTGATTTTAATCATACTTGCATAGTAGGTCGATATCAATGCAAGGTTGTTTCCTATTTTAATTCAGCTATGTTGGTCAAAGGGTCTATGAATTACCTCCCCTTGAATTGGCAAAATTAGCTGTCGACCTTTTTGACGCTATATTCATTTCTAATGACTCAAACTTTGATAGGTGATGACTGGTGATGTTTTTTGATACACTTTAACACCTGTGAAAATGATGAAGCGTTTCGAAGATTAATTTTCATTTTAAACCAATCATTCCTTTTGTACCCTTCTTTATTCCTGTATATACCTTACCTTATCTTGTTTTAATCGCCTTAGTTCCAGATACATTAAACAATGCATTGATGTATTATTACATGCAATGATGTATTGTTATTAAGAAGAGTTGACAAATTTTCAGTCCATCCATGTCATGCGTGATTGGAAAGAAACCTTCCATTACATCATAGTTCACCACGCTCTCAGTACCTTCGGTACTTTGATTAATCCTAGTTATGAATCTCTTTTTGATCGAAAACCGAACCCCATTCGACATCAATGGTTGGGAATTTGCGAACAACCTTTAGTGTGGTGTGTTTCATGTTTAGCAATGCGTTATCATCTTTAGTTGTAGCCTTTTTGAACGAAAACTCCGGATAATGCTCTTCATGAGTTTATTATAAACAGCTAAACACTTTTCATAAAATGATGAACTAATTCACTATGAGGAATTAAATTACTGGCAAATGAAAGGATTGTGTTTTCTCAAATTAAATCCAATCCAATATTTTGCTAAATATGTCCAGCTTGCATTATCACTATTAAAAAGTTTCTTATTACTATTAATTAATATTCTTATAGGATAAGTACAGTGGCACTTAATATCAACATTTTGAACAGGGTACATTACGGCCTCCTTCCTTAAAAGATAAGTATACCGTTTTCCTATTTACGGGCTCTAAAGAAGATCCCGAATGTATCTACAGTAAAGGCTGCTCTTTGAAACATGTGACTTGGCATATTCACAGACCTAATAACAAATATGTCTGTGGCATATTGCAAGACTTTCTATAATTAAATCGGATCCAGATATCTTCTGAAACAAATACATACAATCAAAATATTTTTTCATTGATAATGAACAACCTTGCCTCACGCCTCTTTGTGACAGGGTCGATACATAAATTAATGTATATCGACCCTGATCGAAAGTATCAGACTGAATATAGGATTGTTGGCTCTATCCGAGTACGGAAATTGGCGAAGAGTACCGATTGAATCGGAACGATCCGATTGATAATCGGAACTACTTCGTCGATTTCCGTAACACATTACCGTTAACGGAAATTATCTAAAAATAGACTAACGGAAATTATCTAAAAATAGACTAACAGAAGTCGATAACCGATTTAACTTTATATACATTCTATGCGATCAATCAGCATGTCTCAGCCGTGATAGCCGTGATCGTATAGTGGTTAGTACTTCGCGTTGTGGCCGCGACAACCCAGGTTCGAATCCTGGTCACGGCAGTTCTGTGAATGTCGCTGTCTGACTCTCGGCACAGCTGAGCAAAATTTTTCATTTTTTTTTTTTCTAAATCGGAAAAAGGCACCGTTATAGAAAAATATAATCAGCATAAACTCTTCACAAACAAGCTTATAGCTTTTATAGTATAATTTGCCCCGAGAAAAAAGACGCTCACCCTCCCTCCCACAGACACTATGACACTACCTAGAAAGTAAAAAGTGAAATCGTCAAAATGGCACGTGACACCTTAATTTCAATTCTTGAAGATAGCTTCTCGCTTTCATAAGTGTTCTTTAATTGTGATAAGAATACATTCTACTTATTTCTCTTTATTTTCAAAATAAGACTTTTTGTTTTATAAAAGACTATTTAAAGTAATAATATCTTAATGTTTTGTACTCCACCCCAACTTTTTCGTTTCTTTTGTATGCCCGAAGGGAGGCAAGGGGCATATAGCACCGTTCTTCCGTTCGTTCGTCCGTCCGTCCGTCCGAAACAAACATGTCCACGATGTCTCAGCCATAACTTTGAAAGAACTGAAGGGATTTCCATGAAACTTCATACACATATTTACCATAATGAGAAGGTGTGTCGTTTGCAAGAATCGGTCCACACTTCGAAGGTCAAGGTCACACTTGGAGATAAAATATCAAATAAATGAGTCAAAATATACAGGGGCATTTGTCATTTAATGGTGACCTATTTTTACTCTTCCCTTGAAAATCAAGGGATTTTTAAACATAGTGAAACTTTTCAACAAACTCCTTTTTTGCTTGAGTTATTAAGCATATATAAAGTGGTGATGGGATAGGGGGAAATGAGTATGTGAACACCTGGTTAGCTTGCATAAGAGTGGGTTGGGATGGGGGGATGGGGAATAGAGTATATGAACACTTGTTTAGCTTGCATATAAGTGGGATGAGATGGGGGAAATAGAGTATGATTGTGAGCTTGCATATAACAGGCCCGTAGCCAGACCTGAAATTGAACCGACGCAAATCCCTTTCAATCAAGTTACGGTGGTATACACCTTCACCTGACATATCGTGCTCAAGGGGTATCTATTATGACCACTCTTCGTCCGTCGTCAACATTTAGCTAGCTTACACGATAGAGGCCACATTACTTGAGCAATCTTAACCAAAATGCTCAGATTGAATATGATCATAATATCTCGGACAAGTTCGATAATAAGCCAGATCGGACCAGTAACACCAGAATTATGGCCCTGAATTAGCAAACAAGAGGGCCATGATGGCCCTATATCGCTCACCTGAGTAAATTTGAACCAATAAAACACACCAAACACAGTTGTTTTTAGGTTTTCTTTAGGATCCTATGGTGGCTGATATGTGCCATCTTGTCTTTTCGTTATTTCGCTGCGAAATAACGCCGAGCGAAATAATGATGCCGGGCGAAAAAACGCCGGGCAAAATAACGAAAAGACGAAAAAACGCTGGGCGAAAAAACGCCGAGCAAAAAGACGAAAAATAGTCAAAACGCCGGGCAAAAAAACGAAAAGACGAAAAACCGGCATGCGAAAAGACGATATTTCATACATTTAAAATTTCATTATTTCGTGTGAAGTTTTTTCGTTATTTTGCCCGACGTTTATTGTCTTTTCGTTATTTCGTCCGGCATCTTTTCGCGTGACGTTATTTCGCGTGGCATCTTTTCGCTTGGCGTTATTTCGCCAAGCCTTTTTACGTATTTTCGAAAAAGTTCACAATACTGTAAGCAACTCCATACCTATTTATCTGTTGGTCCGGTGGTTCGCAATGAAAGTAAATGGTTAATGTCTTAAAAAGACAAGTTAATGCAGATAAATATGCTGCTGTCTTTTGAACTACAACCTTCAAAAGTGTTATGTCAGAAATCATAGTTACAGCCGATTTATTTATTATAGAATTGTGTTCTAAAAATGGCGGATTTAGAGTACGACAGGGGTTGATAAACGCATGTGTTAATATTCCGGATCATGTGCAGCGTTTTGTCTATGGCACTAACCCCTTCCATGCCAACACAGCAGTTCATGGGTGCATATGTGGACAATGTGTTGAATATCCGGACCAACGGATGCATAGGTATGGAGTTGCTTACTATAAGGTTATCGTTATTTAAATTAAACAGTATCGTGAACGTTTTCCCTCTAAGTATTTTAATGTAAAATATCACATAAACGCGTATTTTAAAATAATTATTAGTCAAGTGCCTGGTACCACAACAACTATAGTTTTAAATATGATTTCAGATGCTGTGGTAAGGTTCCCAGCATAACATCCGAACCGAAGTTCCGCAACATATGCCTTCGTCACGAGGTTATTGAAGTGGTCAATATTGTGAATTTGGGAGCTCGTACAAACAAACCCCAGTCATACACGCCTTCTACATTCAGGAACCAGGCTTATCGGAACTTTATATTATGGCAATTGGGGGAAATGGGTAAAGGCAACACAGTGCCTACGCCAGCATGTGTTATTCACATTTGACGATCGATTTGCACGTCAGAATCGCTACGGAAGAGTTTCCTCTGCTTCGTCCTACTCAGGCATAGTTCACCATCTTTCGGGTCCCCACCGTGTGGGCTCTTGAACGCCACGCGAAAAGACCAGATTCAATATTTGTACACTCTTTGTAGATGTGGGTATATGCAAACTATCTGATTCAAAACTTGTGGTTACAGACAAGAAGATTTTTTTAAAGTTTTCTGATATAGTTATTTAGGGAAACTGCCCCGCCCCCTGGCGGTCATGTTTTTAGTCATATCAACCGGGTTTGAACAATCATAATTAATTATTAATTAATTACTGCTAATTTATTAATGCTAATAATTAATTATTTTGAAATCCATCAAGCAGTTTCAGAAGAGAAGATTTTAAAAGTTTTCCATATAGAAATGTAGCAAAAGCCCATTGGAGGCCATGTTTTTTTGACGGATCTAACCGGCTTGAATACTCTTGATAGAGGCTTACCCAAACATCATTTCTGTGAAATTAATTTAAAATCCATCAAGCGGTTTCAGACGAGACGACAATTTTTTTAATATTTCCTTATAGAAATATAACAAAAATAAGCCCCGTCCTCTGGCGGCCATGTTTTTGACAAATCAACCCGGCTTGAATAATCTTAATAGAGATTCACCCAAACATCATTTTTATGAAATTAATTTGAAATCCATCAAGCGGTTTCAGCCGAGAATATTTTTAAATGTTTTTCCATGTAGTTACATAGGGAAACTGCCCTAGCCCCTGACGGCCATGTTTTTTGACGAATCAACGCCGCTTGAACAATCTTGGTAGAGGGTCACCCAAACATCATTTCTGTGAAATCATTCTGAAATCGAGCGAGTAGTTGAACATTGTTGGTAGAGGGTCACCCAAACATCATTTCTGTGAAATTATTCTGAAATCGAGCGAGTAGTTTTAGAGAAAAAGATATTTAAAGTTGTCCAGCTTTTTTTCTTTCGAATGCCATGGTAACCAGTTCTGCATGGATTTCCATAATTTGAACAATCTTGAGAGAATACAACCCAAGGAGCACGGACGCACGTACGGACGACGGGCGATCACAGTAGTTCACCCTTGATCAGGGAAGTGCTCAGGTGAGCTAAAATGCAGTTTTTCATCTTGTTTACACGATAGAGGCCACATTTCTTGAGCAATATTAACAAACTTGCACAGATTGAATATGACCATAAAATCTCGTACGAGTTCGATAATGGGCAAGATCGGACCAGTATCACCTGAGTTATGGCCCCTGCATTAGCTAAAAATGCAGTTTTACATCTTGTTAACACGATACAGGCCACATTGTTGAGCAATCTTAACCAAACTTACACAGGCTGTGTGTTTTTTTATGCCCCCGAAGGGCGGCATATAGTAGTCGCACCGTCCGTTCGTCAGTCAGTCCGTACGTTCGTCCGTCCAATCATGTTCAAAACCCAGGTCCGTACCTCAAAGGTCAAGGTCACACTTGAAGTTCATAGGTCAAAAACAGGTACGAAATTTCGTGTCCGGACCGGTAACGTCACAACCCCTGCAGGGATTTTTTAAATAACAAGTGATCACCATAACAAGACGATGTGTCGCACGCAAAACCCAGGTCCGTACCTCAAAGGTCAAGGTCACACTTGCAATTTCGTGTCCGGACCGCAACGTCACAACCCCTGCAGGGATTTTTACTGGGCACAAGTGATCACCATAACAAGACGATGTGTCGCGCTCAAAACCCAGGTCTTCAAGGTCAAGGTCACACTTGGAGGTCAAAAGTCAAATTGTGTCCGGTCAATAACACTGGCATTCATGGACGGATTTTCAAATAACGTGGCACAAGTGCTCACCACAACAAGACGATGTGTCAAACACAAAATCCAGGTCTGTGGCTCCAAGGTCACACTAAGAGGTCAAAGGTCAAATCGTGTCCGGTCAATAACTCTGGCATTCCCGGATGGATTTTTAACTAACTTGGCACAAGTGCTCACCACAACAAGACGACGTGTCGCGCGCAAAATTCTTGTCCGTAGCGCCAAGGCCAAGGTCACAGAGGTCAAAAGTGAAAAAGAAGTGCTTTCGTGTCCAGTTAATAACTCTGACATTCGTGGACGGATTTTCAAATAACTTGGCACAAGGGCTCACCACAACAAGACAACGTGTCGCGCCCAGGTCCGTGAATCCAAGGTCAAGGTCACACTTAGAGGTCAAAGGTCTAAACCACTTCGTTGGCATTTGTCACTTACAGTGACATTTCTTGTTTATTTGTTAATTGATTTTTTAATTATTTTTCTTTATTTCAATTTTTCTTTTTTATGCCCCCGTGTCCGGTAAATGACTCGGACATTCATGGACGGATTTTCAAATAACTTGGCACAAGTGCCCACCTTAACACGACGGCGTGTCTCGCGCAAAATCAAGGCCCGTGGCTCCAAGGTTAAGGTCACACTTAGAGGTCAAAGGTAAAAAAGAAAAGCTTTCATGTTCATATTAGTGTCTGGTAAATAACTCCCATTCATGGACGGATTTTCAAATAATTTGCCACAAGTGTTCATCACAAGACGACGTGTCGCACGCATAATCCAGATCAGTAGCTTCAAGGTCAAGGTCACATGATTCTTTATGACCCTATATTTAAATGAAGTCATATCAGTTGTGTCCGGTGTATAACTTTGTCATCGGTTGAGAGATTTTCATATTATAACATGGCAGAAAATTTCACAATAAGAAAATAATGTGTCGCGCGCAAAAACCCAGGTCTTCTGGAAATACAGACAAATACTTCCTGGGGCATTTGTCATTTACAGCACAGACCTAATAACAAATAGATTGAACACTATGAAAATTATCTAAATTTCACTTGGCACAGTGCGAAAATTCACAAAATATTTCCCACCTTTAAACACACATATCATGAAGAGTTTTATAGATACAAGTTTCATTCATGCCAAATCCCATCACATTTTTAATTTTCTTTCCAATGATAGTATTTTGCTTTCTCTTACATTTAGAGAAAATAAGAGTTTGCCGGTAACTTTGACTATGTCAAAACCTTGATTTTTAAGAAAAAGTGGAAATATTGTGACATGTTTAACTTTAAACATCTTTTTTATTATTATTAATTATTACTTTTTTCCCCAGATCCCAGTGGTAACACCAGAGTTATGGCCCTTTTATTGTTAAAAATATCCAAAATGTCCATTGTTTATTATTTTATTATTCAATCTTTATGAAACTTACTTAAAAGTCTGAGGTTAAATGAGTCAAATGCGTCTCTTAAGACTTTATATGCAAATGAAAGCGGTGTTGCGGGGGTATTAATCACCTTCAGTGATAGTTCTAGTTCATCTGGTTAACACGACAGAGGCTACATTTCTTGAGCAATTGTAACCAAACTTGCACAGATTTTATATGACCATAAGATTTCGGAGAAGTTCGACAATGGACCAATACTCAGGTGAGCGATATAGGGCCATCATGACCCTCTTGTTTTATTATGTGCTATTTCTTCATGCGATTTCCTGCGATTTAGTGCATTACAAGATTTCAGTTTTAAACCAGACACATGGGATGGGAGAAAGTACTGTCTAGAGTAGGTAACTCAAAAACGATAAATGACACACGAGTTATAAAAGTTATATCCCTTGGACTGAAAAGAAAGAAGTCCTTAGGTGCGCAAACAAGCAAATTCTATGAATTTATATCAATGTATTATCCTCGAGTGGAAGAAATGAAAACTCGTCGAAAAAACTTGTATGGTACAAACACATATTTTGATACGTTCAGAGGTTACCGTTTCGCCTGTGGATTTGACGTTTTCCTAGATCAGTCTGTAGAATGCGGCAATGTTTCCGGGATCTTTATGTGTCCGGGATGTTTACGGAGCAAAATAAGTGCAACTGAATGAAATCGCAAGTATTGGAATGCAATAATTGCAACTCTTTAAAACTATTTTCATGGATGAAGATCCATGAAATTTATTGATACCATGAATATATAACGACAAGGTTTAGCGTTATATCGGTTTTATTTATAATGCCAAACAGAAGCGAAAAAGAAGCAAATCAGTTTGTCCACACTGTCACTTTAAGTGATTTTTGATTTTTGATCAATTTGCATTTGAATGATTATATCAGAAAATTAAATTCTGATGAAGACTGTCAAGCCAAAACGTTAAAAGGTCTGTGTTGGTGATTTGTTTTATCTCATTAAGGATTATATCAATAAGACCTTGGCCATGTTTCACAGTGAACACTATTTACGCATCCATTGTGTAGTTATTGCTTATGATAAAAACAGCAACATTTATTTCAGCTTGATAACTCTCAGATTTTCATTAAAATTATACAGGCAATTGTTTGCATTCCTATCAGTTCACAGGCCCAGTCATGTTTATTTACTTATCGGCAGCTTTTTTACGCTTGCATAAAACCTTGCTTGTTTTTTACTTATAATTCTTGACTGGAGCATAACTTCGAAAGTACTGATGGAACTAGATTGAAACTTCAGACAGGGATTAGAGGGCAATAATAGGAAGTGCAGAGCGCAAGAACTGTAACTGTCTTAATTCAAATTAAGAGTTATTGCCCTTTGTAATTCTTGTCCGGAACATTACTTCATAACTAGTTAAGAGACTGCATTGAAACGTAACACAGTGATAGAGGGTAATGAGAGGAAGTACAGAGTGCAAGAACCGTAACTATGTCGTCATTCAAATTATAGTTATTGCCCCTTGTAATTTTATGCTTAGAATTCTTGTCCGGAAAATAGCTTCAAAACTATGTGTGGTACTGCAATGAAAATTCACACAATAATAGAGGGCAAGGAGATGAAGTGCAGAACACAAGAACCATAACATTCTACATTAGAACAAAAATCTTCAAAAATCTATGAAACTGCGAGCTAGAGGTGTAATATATATCCAAATGTTGATCTTCAGGTCAAATTGGCTCTCAGATACAAAACCCATATAAGCAGTAGATAGCAAATGGCAATAACTCTAGTTTGAATGAAGACAGGGTTACGGTTCGTGTGCTCTACACTTCCTCTTATTGCCCTCTACCATTGTGTGAAGTTTCAAAGCAGTCCCGCATGTACTTTCGAAGTTATGCTCCCGACAAGAATTGGAAGTATAAACTAACAAAGGGCAATAACTCAGAGTTACGGTTCTTGTGCTATTCACTTCCTTTCATTGCCCTCTAATAATACATGAAGTTTCAATGCAGTCCTTTAAGTAGTTTTGAAGTTATGCTCCGGACAAGAAAGTGTAACGGACAGACGGACAAAGCGGCGACCATCTGCTCCCCTCAAACTTTTTTGGGAAGCATAAAAATCAATAGAACCAATAAATGCTCCCCGAAATGTATCAGGCCAGGTATCACCCAGAAGAATTCAATTTGCAGTCCCATATTATAAGTACAAAATTACAATGGATAATAACTTTAATACGAATGAAGATATGGTTATGGTTCTTCTGCTCCGCACTTCCTCTCATTACCCGCTTTCATTGTGTGAAGTTACATTGCAGTCCCATTATTAGTTTTTGAGTTATGCTCCAGACCAGAAATTACAAAGGGCAACCTAACTCTAATCAGAATAAAAATAAAGTTATGTTTATTGTGCTCTGTACTTCCTCTCATTGCCTTCTATCATTGTGTGAAGTTTCATTGCAGTCCCGTGAGTAGTTTTTGAGTTATGGTCCGGACGGACGAACAGACAAAGTGGCAACTATATGCTCCCCGAACCTTCGGGAAGCATAAAAACGGACATATGGACAAACATCATGCCAAACCACGGCAACAGGGTTCGGCAACAGCTCTGTTGATATACTTATATATCAAATAAATACAAACACAAAGACAACTGAATATTCTCTAACATTTATTTTGGTATTCCAAACAATGAAGAAGCAATATGCCAGTCATATTGATTCACAAATTAACGTGTCCAGCACAACATGTTTCAACAACATTAAAGCCAGAATGTATAAAATCAACCTGAATGGAGAAGATACAGTTGTTGTGTTGATTATTTGTGCATAATATAATATCCCCCAACTAAACTAACACTCAGGTAAACAGTTAGTTGACCTTTTAGCTGTCCTTGACAAACATAATATCTTTGCTATAAATAAACCATTTGGCCCTGTATGCTACCACTTTTATGCATAAGAGCAGTGGTCATGAGAATGTAATAATACATTAGTTCACAAATGAGGTATAGAAAATATTCTATTATTAAAGATAGCTTGCGAAGTTTAATTGTAACAATTGGATTACATACGTCCCTGAATTTATACAGCTTCCGAATACCTTGTTAACAGTTTCATTGAACATTTTAATATTAAATCACATTCTGGCTTTAAACAAACTAAATTAAAATCAAATCAAGAATTATACATCCATTGAATAACACTGTCTTGTAAATTAAAAGCCATAACAATCAAGGAAGTGAAAAATATAACTTAATGCTTTAATTCTTCCATCACCGAAATGCTGAGCATTTAGGAAATGTTTACTTGATCAATTAACTGTTACACAATTAACAAAAACATTAACAAACTTTGTTGTACTGTGTATCATACATGCAGATGATGGTTAAATGGTTAAGTAACCGTATGTATACTCACACTGACGATATCACAACATGTCAACAGTGTTATTAACAATTCAACGTTGGTAAGTGACCATTAGTACACTGAAGATAATATATGTCAACAGTGTTATTACTGATGTAACATTGATAGTTCAACATTTCTTGTGCTTCTAAATTTGTTCGGACCTTCATTGTACACAATTTAGTCATATTTCTTTTAATGCACTATATGTAATTGAAGAACGGATTTTTCCTGTTTTTTTTAAATATAACATTATATAATATTTAACTACACAAGTTATCAAGTTAATCAGATGGTCTTCTATAAACTTAACATATTTAGTGAAGTTTTATACAGTATTCTTACATTTACAAGGTGAAAGGATCATATCATTAACAGTAAATCAAAGAGTTTGGACCTTTATCTAAAGGCATGTAATCAGAACTTTTTAAAAAATATATAGTTAGTTGTTCAATAAAACAGTGGTCACTGTGTGTCTGCCATGCTGACACAATTATTAAATTAAGTTATCGTCCTTAACTTTTATAGTATCATATCAGCTGTTCAAAGCTAGTGTATTTTTAAAATGAAAAAAATAAAATATCTTCACCTTTATCGGTAGTTTAAATACAAATAGACACTCATGTTGGCATTGTCGTACTCACTCTCTTCCCTCTCTTGCATTTTAAAGCAATAAATATGACCAAGCAATTAAAATACGGCTGTTATCACAAGATTATACAGTAACAGTTAAGATTTTTGGACTGCTGTCTGCAAAATAGGAATGAATGTTATACAGAAAGTTAATATCCATGTACTGAGAACGATGTACTGCCACCATCTACGGTATATATGAGGTCAGTATGTGCAGTTATTTATTCTATGCTTTCAACACTCTGTTCAATGTGCCGCCACTTGATGTCCCAAGGCCGGATGTGTCAGGGACTGTGTTTCTGGTAGAGTTCGCCGAAACAACAGTACATGTGGCTCTGTAAAACACAAGGATGAGTATTAATTAACCAAGATATAAACACATTTATATGCATCAAAACAAGATTGTTTTAAACGGTGCAGGAAGCACTACAAGAAAACATGTCTTCAAGACTATCAATATAGACAGTCAAATGGACCAAACTATCCGTGTTCACACATCACAAGAAAGTGTTTGGAATTATTAAGAGGATACAAACACCCAATACACAGACCTAATAACAAACTGATGGGAAACTTCATAACAAATAAGTCTATAGGAAACTTCATAACAAATAGATAGGAAACTTCACAACAAATAGATAGGAACCTTCACAACAAATAGATAGGAAACTTCACAACAAATAGATAGGAAACTTCATAACAAATAGTCTATAGGAAACTTCATAACAAATAGATAGGAAACTTCACAACAAATAGATAGGAAACTTCATAATAGATAAGAAACTTCACAACACATACAATGAGTGGTCCCTCCTTAATTCTATTAAGTGATCGGAAAGTTTATATAAGCAGGATTTTGCAACTGCTATTTCGGCAATAAAACATGTTTAAAAACATATTTTTACTGAAAAATGTAACCTGTTTAAAATTACCTTTTAAATGGTTCAATTTTACAATATAAAAACTTTTTAATCCAAAATTAAGGATTTATTTCACGCCTAAGCCAACCCTGTTTTCGCTTCTTGGAGAATGGGTTGGATGGGGTATGAAAGTTAATACTCGGACGACGTAATGGAGAGGAAACTCCATAACAAATAGACAGGAAACTTAATAACAAATAAATAAGAAACGTCATAACAAATAGATAGGAAACTTCATATTTCACTATTAGGTGAAATAGGGTACTATGTTACTGTGTATTAAATACAGCTTACATAGACAGTGCATTAAATTATAGTCTATATTTTGCACTTATCTTTGACATTCTTGTATTGCAATAGTTTTCTCAGAATGACATTTTAACAGAAAATGCTATACTCGTTAGAGGCCAGTTTCCGTCCAAGCCCAGTTTCCGTCATTCTCATTTAAAAAACGTTTTTACACTGCAAATTACTTTCGCGATGTCACTTATTGTCAGATGTTTATAACTGAAGATTGGAAACAGGAAAAACTACCAAAAAGTAAATAAGAGGTGAAAAACGAAAGGGATTTCTCCGAAAAATGTGTTTACTTCCTTATATGGCGTTGGGGATGCGCGTGCATACTGCCGCATAATAAACTATTAAAAAAATAACACTGTTATGACGTCATATTGTTATCACTCTTCAGTGGACGCAGTTAAAATAGACCGTTATTATAAAATTTAACCAAAGAGAAGCAACTCGTACAACCTGTATCTGTTTGATATACACAGAGTTACTGTAAATTGTCGTCGTTGAACGTTTTACATTGACGTTACCAGGCGCATTGTTATAACGATCGATGTGACTGATGGAACAATGCAAACATACCATTTTACAGTGAAATTGGTGAATAGACTTGCAAACAAGTTTCTAATTCATAAAAGTTTACCTAGTTGACTCTATCACTCGATAAAATACATGACGGAAACTGGGCTTGTAAACAAAATGATTTCTCAGTTTTAGTCTATTTATAAAAAGGTCACCTGCCTCTTCGATAATTTATGTAAAACAAAATACTTTGGTATCAAATTTCCAGGAAGAGGTAACCTAATAGAAAATAGAGTAAAAATTGTCAGGACACATAGATTTGTCTGAAAAATTATTTTATGTTTACATAAGTGACGGAAAGTGGCCCCCGACGAGTACATAATATATATTCAAGTTCAAACCATACTTGTGCCATAGAAGTTTCCAGCCTGAACCAGTTCTACATAATGACAATTATTTTTTTTGTAAAGTGTCCTTGTGTGACATCTGATTTAAAGTTTCAGCCAGTACTGTTTACAAACACCGTTTTTGTATGGTCATGTCTGGCTTCTTGTATCTTATTTTACCAAATGGTCAAACATCAGAAGTTTTTGATTGAATTGTTAACTGAGCCATAAATTGTATATGGTTTTAGAAGACTTTTGGATTAGATCAAAATTCAGCAACATTTTACTATTTTTATAGAGTTCCTCTTTAACGTAGAGTTTAAAACAATTTCTATCCTACCTGGGGAGTGTACCATGTAGTGCACCCAGCCAGGTGACTGTTGCACACCCAAGTTCCTCCACTCCGTCTCCGTCATCAGATGATTCTTTGGTACCAACTTGGTAATGTCAGGAGGTAGTATCACGTGCCTGCCAATTATTATAAACAAAATATGACCACCATGAAGTGACACAATAAATTTAAAAGATTGCAAAAACTAAGACATAGTATTTAAATTTCTTACGGATGACACGAGTTGGCCTAAACAAACTGAACTAAATGCAGGCTCAAAATTAGCACACTATCACGCTACGATACTCTACATTACTATTAGGATCTGACAACACTGCATCGGAGGTCATGTCAGATTAACCTTACAATTAGTCAATCAGATTTCAGCCTACAAAACTGCTCGTATACAAAACTGCTCGTATAGACTGCTTCACTGAGTATGTCACGTTTCAGTCAAACGCTGTGGAGCAGTCTATGCTCGGTATTGAAAGAGACAATGTCCACTTATAAAACACAAAATAACTGCATTGACAAACATAACACACCAACCATTATTGAATATTTACTGAAAAAAAGACAACAATATTGTTCGACGGAATTCAATAGCGGTACAATAAATAGATGTACTGATTCAAGGCGTTGAACCCACACTAAAATTACTCGCTGGTAATAATAATAGAATGTTGCAATAGTCGACTTCGCTATCAACTGAGCTAAGCGGGCCAGACGTACTAAGACATACTATTTAGGAAACCTAATGTCGCAATGGTCTCGGTAGAATATATATTTTTCAGATGCCATTTAGTGCATTTCTTTGAATTTATCATGCAATCCACATCAATAACACACAAAGACTTTATCTTTTTTCAGATATAGATCAATGTGTTTTATGTGGATTTTCATTTGTTCAGTTCACTCGAACATCGTCTGAAGTGTATATGAAACACGCGATTTCATTGGTTGAATTTAGTTGATCTTCTCATGAATAACATCATCTGAAGTGTATATGAAACGCATTATTTCATTGGTTGAATTTAGATGATCTTCTCAAGGATATTGATTAGATAAAAGGACGATCTGATGTGACCTCCAAGGCAGTGTTGTCAGATCCTACAGCGGAGTATCAAAGAGTTATTATATGATTTTAATGAGATTGACTAAATACTTGCGTCTGCATTAGTCCCGATGGGCTAACAGTAACAAATTTGTTCAAATAAGAAATAAATTATAAATCGATAGGTTGTGTAGTGACCGCACTGTCTAACCTAACCTTCTAAAAGCCTAACCAATAAATGCCTATAGGGCATCATTAACAAGTGCCTCTATAATCAAAATCAGTGTTTCCCATATTATTTTGTTTTCGCAAAGTCTTGATCCGAGATGCTTTTATATGCTTGGATAACGTGCATACATAAGAAATGTGGAGATACTTCAAAATTCTTTTAAAACTCATGAAAAAAACCTTCAAAATGTATTTAAAACTCATGAAAAGGCTCGAATTAAAATGACTTTTCTGTTGATATTGATTGGGCTAGCAAGTTTTGAGTGGTTCTAGTGATTTTACCCAAATACTAGACTGGTGATCATGTGTGTCACATGTAGAAATGACTATTGTCTAAGTGCAGATATGCAAAGTTCTGTGAAGTGAAGACAAGAATAGGTTATAGTGTCATTTCCCATTTAGTACCTTAGAAAATGCAGTAAGCAATTTCGAAAATGTATCCATGCCATGATGGGACCCGATGATGTGTGTAGTTAAGCCTACCATATAATATTATACAATTATGGACTTTTCAGCTGTTATACATGATGTGATATGCACCAAAAAAATCATTATTGACCGAGGCGATAGCCGAGGTCAATAATGATTTTTTGGTACATATCAACATCATGTATAACAGCTGAAAAGTCCATAACTGTTTTATTATATAACCCTCAATTTATCATATTGTTGAAAACAGGTCAATATCAGAAAAAAACTGAAAACTGGTCAATATCAGAAAAAAACAGGTCAATATCGCTACATATTTTTTCTAAAAAATTACTTTTTAGCCAATGAAAACGCGTCTATTTATAGGTTATATAATAATAATAATTATACCCACGTTTTTGAAAAAAAACAGGGTATATTAAAATCGCCTCCGTTTGTCCGTCCCTCCGTCTGTCTGTTACCGCATCTCCTCCTAAACCGCTGAACGGAATTCAACCAAACTTAGGGTATGACATCACCATATGATGACGGCGTGCAAGAGCACTATTATTTTTGGCTTTGAGCCCAGGGGCCCTCAGTGGGGTCAAAAGGTCAAATAAACTAAAAATTCAATTACACTGTCATTTTTTCATATGTTTGCACATAACTTGGTATATGTAATCGTCTATAAAAGATAAACAACATATCAAACGTTTTTTATATTTTGCAAACTCGAACATCTGCCCTCGGGCCCAGTGTGGGTGGGGATTTGGGGTCTTTTTTTTATTTTGTAATTATCTCTCAAATTAAACATTATGCTGATGGCTCTGCACCCAGGGTCCCTCAGTGGGGTCAAAAGGTCAAATACACTAAAGGTTCAATTACACTGTCATTTTTTTATATTCTTGCACATAACTTGGTGTATGTAAACATCTATAAAAGATAAGCGACATATTAAATGATTTTATTATTTTTATTATATCGAACTCGGACCATCTGCCCGGGGCCCCAGGGTGGTGGTGGATGGATTCTTTTTTGATTTTTTTTTTATAATTATGTCTCAAATAAAACATGATGATGGGATTACACTGTATACATTTGTTTCTTCCTATGTTATAGATGGGCCTGGAGGAAGGGGCATCAAATACACTAATAATGCAATTACGGTGCCATTTTTTCATACTTTTGCACATTAATTGGTATAATAGTCATCTAATAAAGAGATACACAGCATGTCAAATGATTCATTATTTAAAACTCGGACGTCTTTTCTGGGATTCGGTTCGGGTTGGAGGGGGTGGGTGGTGGGTGGAAGGTAACAGGGGGTCAATTTATTTAAAAATTATTTCTCAAATGAACATTTTGATGAAGGGATTACACTGTATATAGTACTGTGGGGCTCTGTGTGTGTGTGGAGGGGGTGGGGGGTGTAGGATAGGGGAAGTGACCTGTGTGACTTCGTTCTAGTATTAATTTTATCTGTGGTTTTCAGTCAGTGCTTTTTTTTCCTCAATTTCGTTATGTGGTACCGAAAAATGGTACTATTCCAGGGGTCCCCGGGGCCCTCGATTGGCCATTTTTGGGGCCGAAGTTGCTGTTATGTCGTAAATGTGTTTGAAGTTGGAAAGCTTTTGGTATTGAAGCAAATGACAATTGAATTTTAAAAGTTTTAAAAAATCAAGCGCCTAGCCGACTCATATAATCTTTTTTAAATAATGTCGCTAAACATGAATATTACACAATTTCTCTTTTGTAAAATTAGCCGAGAAAGGCCGTTGGCAAATTGATGTGTTGTTTGGTAAAATTGTGCCAGAGTCTTCCTCGGTCTCGGAGCATGCCCTAATGATGATTTGCAGAGAATGAGAGGCTGGAATAGCACGATTAGTGCTGCCAGATGAATAGAAAGAAATGATTGTTGACAGTTTAAGTTTAAAAGAAAAAACTAGTTATTATGTATGCTGCAGTGAATTCAGAAAAAAATCTCAGCTGCGTGAAATGTTATAACTGTTATAGTATACTATTTTGTGTTGTTTTATGTGATATTGGTATTTCAATACACTGCCCTTGAACAATTCACATTTTTAAGGAAAAATGTTCACAGTTTGCATGGTACCGGAACCATTCACAAAATGGGTAACAAAACCGCTGAATTTATGTGTTATGCGACACGACACAATGGGACAAAAATATGGACAATGTGATACAACCCATTCAAAACTGTCTGAGAAATGCTACGTTATGGGACGTGACAAGAATAGATGCTACAGACGGATTCCTATATAGCCTCCACTTCACTTCGTGATTGATTGATTGAATTGGATTTTATAGTCGCACCAACAGCCAAGGTCATATGGCGACTTTCCAGCTTCCATTGGTGGAGGAAGACCCCAGGTGCACCTCCGGGCAATTTTCGTGCACGGGCGGGCACCTGGGTAGAACCACCGACGTTCCGCAAGCCAGCTGGATAGCTTCCTCACATAAAGATTCCTAGGCCCCTGAGAGATCGAACCTATAGCAGTGAGGGGCAATTCACTTTGTGAAAGCGGGGGTATAATAACAAGCAAAAGTTTCCAACTGAATGGGTACCAGCACCATTCCCAAAAGAATGAAACAAATCGCTGTAAGTTTACCTGTATTCAAACTTTTCGTCAGTATATTTCTCGGAGTACGTTATCTGGTCAATGGGCATGTTGATTTCTTGATTTCTTTCTATTCTGGAAGCTAGTTCTGAAAAAAGTCATATCAACATGTCTATTACAGAGCAGGGATGGGTAGAGATCTTGTACCTGATTACCGCTTACCTGGGTACTCCTTATTGTTATCTTCCATGAAATTAGATGTAGGTAGACAGCATTCGAACATGCCTTTTTCAAGAATTATTCGGAGGCTATTATTTTTTTATTAATTGTTTTACGAACCATCAAGACAGAGAAGTGCCATAGGAGGAGGTAAAATAAATCACCTGGAAAAGTTATTTTTTATTTTGCTGGAAAGGAAAAGGAGAATGAAATGTTCAAGTAGAATCTGGGAAAAGGTAAAATAAAAATTGCCAAAAATCAAATTCCCTACAAAAATATTCCATGTCGTTTTATCAAAGGATGGTTCATAAAATAATAATTAACTAGATGGGATTGTTTTTGTAACAAAAACAAGAAGCCCAAGAAGGCCTGTGGACGCTCTACTGGCTAACATGGTTCAAGAGATGTGGGGTCCCGAAGGACTCGAAATATAGTGACCTTCGACCTCTAAGTGTGTCCTTGACCTTGAACGGAATTGGCTCAGGGATTTTCTAACCTATTTAAGTGAGGCCGAAATTCGGCCTTTTCCCAATTTCTTTTTTTTTACAAAGCGACAGACTTATTGCTTATAAATCCATTGCTTGTTTGTATGTTAAAATCATTGCTAAATTCAATACGTAATTGATATTATACCTAAAACATACATTTAATACAAGTTTTCTCTAAAAAAACATTCACTCAAATCATGCTCTTTTTTCCTCCATTGAAACAGCAGGCCTGGGCCTTTTCTCCCAATTTTCTCTGAAAAAGCCCTGTATAATTTTTATATTGACATGGTTGTGTTTTGTGAATTCATGGCTGTGTCTATTGCAAAATGGGGGAAGAATTCAAATTCAATGCAGGTTAAAACACAGGCATTCACATTTACTATATTTTCATTTTTTTTGTAATAGAAAACACATCAATAAAAAGAATATGATTTCACAAAAAGTATGCAGCTTAAATCATCAAAATCCCGCGTAATGATTAAGAACCAGCCTGTAAAATTTTGCCTGCAGAGGCTCAGAAGGTAGCATGTTTGCACAGCCTGGCATACAAAAGCGCTCCACTCCAGGACTTGGAAAATGATGTAAAAGAAGACCTAATAGAGGTCTGAACCTTCGTTGACCTTCATTCACTTTTACATCATTGTTTTTACCTATGTTGAAGATTCATTGCTATTTTTCAATAGCTATTTTTCAAGCCGGGACCCCTCACTTTCACGGCATGTGCTCTACCAACTACTTGTACTAAAATATATACAAGAAAATAAAATGAGTTATAATTTTGCAACAAATAATCATATATTTATAGTGGTTGAATGGTTGAATTGGATTTTATAGTCGCACCAACAGCTGAGGTCATATGGCGACTTTCCAGCTTCCATTGGTGAAGGAAGACCCCAGATGCCCCTCCAGGCAATTTCCGTGCACGGGCGGGCACCTGGGTAGAACCACCGACGTTCCGTAATCCAGCTGGATAGCTTCCTCACACAAAGATTCCATATTTAAAGTGGGTATCACAACTTATTTCTTAAAATATATGTTGGTCAGTTTCATTCAGTTCCTTTATTACCAGAACATACTTGAAATGTGATTATTTTTTTCATTATAGTCTGAAGAAGGCTTCATACACTTGAGTTTTATAGCAGCCATTTTTAATTGATTAATGAAGAAGGCTTCATACACTTGAGTTTTATAGCAGCAGGGCAGGAAAAAATTTAAAAGCCTACTCGTCCTGTAGGACTAGTGGATTGGAAATCTTACTCTTCCTTCAAAAAATCTACTCGTCCTAAAACAAGTTATATCATGATGTGTTTATTAACTAAAACCACCACTGTATTTTAATGTGGTTAGTATTTACTGATTCACAACAAAACTTCTAAATATATAGTCAAATTCACTATTTGTTTATTTTTTCAAACACTTTGTGCTTGCCACATACAGCTGGTCAAAAATGTCAGAATTATTTGGGTCTATCCTCATGTTTTCACTGTTCTTTTCGCTGTTATTTGGTTATGCTCAATAATCTGATTAATACTTACAGACAAACTGAGACAGTGTCACTTTAAAGTGTGTTGTTATATTTTCGTACTTTAAAAAACATTACAATATTGAGAGTTTAAAAAAAAAAAAAAAAAAATTAACCCACCCACTCCACCAAATATTGGGCGCGATTTTTCAAAAACGGCCGTGCAATGACGGCTGCACGGATGGCTGGCTAATAACTACCCCTCTGAAAAATAACCGATAGTATGAAACAAATTGAGTATGATGTACAGTAGTATGAATCTAATTGTGGACGAAGAACAAAATTTCGTAGGAGTTGTCGTTCTTGAATTCATTCTATTTTTAGAAGCAAGTCCGCTGCTTACCAACAAGTAAACATCCGGTTTTGATTTTAACAGCGTAAATATCGTATTTCTAGCTAGACACGCGATTTAAGCTAGAAAAAAATATTAGCTCATCAATTTTTTCACTTGTCTGACAGGACGACCAGACAGGAAAACTTACTCGTCCTGCACGAGGTGTCACTCGTCATGACGAGCGGACGAGTGGATTTTTCCTGCCCTGCAGCAGCCATTTTTAATCGATTAATGATCGATCATCGGTCGGTTAAATATTTTGATGATTGATCATGAATTTTCAGCTGATTCCCAACACTACAACATATCTTCAAGATTTTCGGTATATTTGTTGCTAAGGCATACTTCATTCAACTGAACCTTGCCCAAAGTTTGACCGGGTGTGGTTTAATAAATATTTGGTTGGAAAGATGACAATTTTTTAGCATATAAATACGGAAATTCGGTTTAGTTTTTTTAATGTTAATCAAGAACCCCATCATCCATAGGGAGACTCTTTATTTAATAGAAAAAAACTCATCTGGATGTCCTTAGATGTTTTTGTTACTATTTTTATTCAGGTCATGTATAATGATGTCATCAACAAACATGGCCGCCGGTATTAAATAATTCATAATTTTGATAGAGCATCATCAAAAAAACTGACCTATCAGTGATCAGAAATAAGACATAACCAATACATTCTGGTAGGTGATAAACTCGGTCTTTATCCTTGATGTTCAACCAAGTTTACTCTTAAAATGAAGGTATCTACAATGTAATTCTTTTAAAACCCTGCCTATTTCATGCACATTCATGCAAATTTATTCAATATATGTATCTTTTAAAATCAAAATCTTGAAAATTATCATCTTTTTACTCTTCCAAAGATTTTTATTTTACTATAGAACCTAAGGATAAAAACCGAGTAACACAAATTTTATCACCTTAACAGTGCTCAAGAAATAGGATAGCCCAACGCCCGGGGCTCCTCGAAATCCATTCCGGGCCTGTCTCATTTTGCAGACGAGGAGCCCGTCGGGCCTGACTTAAAAAAAAAAAAAAAAAAAATTCCCAAAAAAATCAGTTTTACTGGATCTCAGCTCAAGTTCCTCAAGACAAAATACTCCCATGTGTATTGTGAACTGTGAAAACACTTGCAATAAAGTAATTAAAATGTTTTATACACACATTGAAACAATAACAATAAGAAGTTTGAATATTTTGCCAGGCTTCGTGTCGGCAGTTTGTCACAACTTTGAGGTCGACAGTTGTTGACATAAAACTCATTATTCTGCTATTAGGGTTGTGTTTTCTTTCCTTTGTGATAAGAAATACCGTTTTTGTCATTAAAAACACACTAATGCATGAAAAAAAATCGTTATTGATGGTATTTCGATTGAATGTTTGTCAAATGTTCGGCCGTAAAAGTGCAGTGCCATAGTAGTTCGGATGGTACATAATTTCGGATTTTTTTTATTTTTTTTTTTACATTATCAAATAAGAAAAAGTGTCCTTTACAAATACATGTTGGTGGAAAGAAAAATATATATACTCAGTATATACTCAGTGTATGTATAAATACAGATATAAAGTATATTTCTATTTATTGTTTTGTACATGGAAGATGAGCCTGGCATGTTCATGCCATATAACCTTTTCATGTGTTGGTGCGCCTTAAAACCCCAATTCAATTCAATTCTATTCATTGTTTAAGGTGTAAGGAGTTCCTGGAATCCTACTTTTAAATGAATTCTAGTCTAGGCTCCTAATTCTTTACTTGGAGAAATTGGTGACAAAAAGAAAAAATATAGCCAGAGGAGGCTCTGATCGTCTCATAAAACCTGATTAAAAATTTGGCTCCAAGTTTAGCTCCAGTTTCACCAAGTCGGCTCTGATTATTATCGTTTGGCAAAAGTGCTAGTACTCTCCTTTGCATTGGTTATAAATTACTATTTAATATTCTATTCTAACATATTTTAAACGAAATGGTAAATAAGTCCGCTGACCAGGGAGCATAAAGTGGTAGCAAAAAGAAAAATATAGTCAGAGGAGGTTCTGAGCTTGATTAATACATACGTAACAAAATTAATGTGTGCTATAAAAGTGAATAAAGACACATTTCCAATAAGAAAAAAATGTTGGACTTTTCCATTTTAAATCGGGGCCTGTCCATTTCAAATCGGGGCCTGTCCATTTTCAGAAGCAACAAGCCCTGGGCCTGTCTCTTAAAATAATTTTCTTTGAGCACTGACCTACTGAAAATAAAATAAAATCTCAACATCTATGCAATGCAAAATTATGAATTTTACCGAAAAGCTAATTCTTTGTCAATTTATCTGTTCTATATGGTCAAGTGTAAATATTGATTTCTGTCCAGTTGTTTCAATTAAAGTTTATTCTTTTGACTGATATACAAATATATGTCAACTTCATTCAATTAAATATGAATAGTTTCGTCTAAAGTTGATAATGTTTACATTATGGCAGATAGGAAACCCAGCTTGTACTCGCTAATCGAGGTAGTTTTGTTACAGTTTAGCTAACATCATAGCATGGTTCCACACTAACGCTAGCCCGAGGTATTCAAAATATATGTTAAGCCAATTATCGCCTCAGAAGTCATTGCTATGGCGTTGATGCAGGGACGTAATAAACCGCCTTAAATCACTGGGTGAGGTCATTTTTTATAAGCACGAAAACTAATGACGAAATTAATGCGTCTGACAGCTCTCTTTTACTTTTAATTCAGTAATGACAATCATTTCAACCGATAGTTAAAAGTGAAAACATCAATTCCTTTGAACATATTGAATATAAAAGGTCAAAATTAGTTTAAATACCTACATACTTAACGTTTCTTCTTTCAATGTTTTGATTCTGGCGCGCGTTATTTCAAAACGGATGTTGGGTGTCCTGGTAAAAGATTGCTCTTACGAAAGTATTATTTGGGTGCCGAAAGCGTTTTTCTGAACCGCAAGGACATAAATCTGTATCTGATGTTGTTTTTTCCCCATTATTGGCTCTAAACCATCAATTTAATTCAGTTTGTTTCGTAACAATGTATTTTAGAATATTTTTTGAATTAGATTTACACTTTTAGTTGTATGAAAGCAAAATTTCTAAAATTATTGTCCTGAAACTGTGATTTTTTAATAGGCGTTTTTGCACCAATATTTACATAATTTCATTTTATCCTTAAAAGTGCCAAACTTCAACAAGTTACCTTTATTGATTATTGCATTTTGACTTTTGTCCCTAACATTTGTTAAAACAGCAAATATTTATTTCTGATTTTATAGTGACAGTATGAATTTTTCGTTTCAAAAACACACTTCATTCAGGTAGTATAGAATCATTTTTTCTGAGAGGTGTTGCACGTAGTGATATAGGCCTATTTTGCATGGAAAAATGTCCCAAATAATTTCACCGTTGAATAAATGTATGCTTATATGATATATCTTCAAGCCTGGAAAGTTTTAAAATAATCTAAAAAAAACTGAATTTAAACAGGAAATGATTCTTTACTACCAATGATTCTATACACCCCAAAGCACTGTACTCACGTTAAAAACAATCAAAACAATATTTAAAACTTGAAACTTACAGTACAAAGATTTAAACGTGTGACATACCTTCTGTTTTCTCACGTTCAATTGCATCCAAAAATAGTTTTCTGAGACCAAAGGACATTATTCCCATTTCCATAAGGTCGTCATTATTACAATCCATGAGACCAAAAATATTCCTATAATCATGGAAAATAAACGCTTGTATAAGCTCTTCGAGATTATATTTAACAAAAAAATTCAGCATTTTTTCCGCCGCCATATTTGCAAAAAACAGTTATAAAGCCATAAATCGCACAAGCCAGTGACCACATGCGGCTTCGTGTGTGGTTATATTGACCTGTATCAACACATCTTGCTTGTTTCATCAAAACTGTCAAAAAGAAAATGTGCGTTGGATAAATACATGTTGTGTATAAATATCAACAATTATTAAAAAGTAAAGATGCTTTGTGCTTTATTGCACTTGTACACGAAATAAACAGCTAATATTGGAAAGGTTAATTATTTATCAAGACTGAATACTAATGTTGGTGTTCTTACTGATCCGTGACTACTTTCCCTGTGGAATTATGGAAATAGATGATTACTTAACATTCTTATAATGTATAGAAAAATACTTATGTATTTAAACAGGTTGAAGTCTAATACAAAGATTTACAAAAAAAGTAATTACCAGTTATTACTGAAGATATAGTATTTCATTCAGCGTAGACACAGTAGTAGTACTCAGAATTTAGAATACAATATATATTCACAAATATTGTCTCCCTCTATATAATTATCGAATCATCGAGCTAAACAGCAATATGGCGGCTTCTATGTCAAGCGTAATATTTAATAGATAGAACTAGTAAACCGTGCAGAAAATGTGTAACATCCAGTGGCGTAGCTAAACCATGTTCAATGTGTACGCAGTATCTATATGCCAGGAAGGGTGGCGGCATCCCCGGATTTTTTTTATTCTTAGATACTACATACGTGGTGCATTTTGGGAATGCGTTTAAACATTTTAATACTGTGAAGTTAATGATTTAGCCTGAATTTTCCAAATAGTTGTGGAAAACCGATTTAAAAAAGTCGTTACAGAATACCCCATCGCTCCTCAATCCATAAGTGGGTAGTCTGCCTCCTCCAAAAAAAATATCAACCGTCATACATAGCCTAAAATGTGCTGAAAAATCTAGTTAAACACAAAACAAACAAACAAATCCTCTTTGCATAATATTATAAGGAATATTTTTAATTTCTACTTTCTGCAATATGTACGCAGCTGCGTACTTTGCGCACACGGGTAGCTACGCCCCTGTAATCTACATGAACTTTTTTTTTTTTTTTAAAGAAAATGCAAGCCGGTTATTGATAATTCTAAGCACCCCTGTGTCATAGGCATAGTGCCAATGTCTCTTAGCGTTGGTTAACATAATACAGTAAAGCTCAAAAAGAACTCCGAAACAGTTAAAACAAATTCTGTGAACTTCAATTCTGAAGGAACTCAGACGTTTTTGCTGCGGTTTTAAACCGACTCCGGAGATGATACGTTCTTACAAATAAAGACTGTCTAGGTATCTGAGATTTTAATAGGCCTGCCGCTACGCGGGCGATCTGTCATACTCTCGGTTTGTATATTGGCACACTCAACCTGTGTATTGTCATTCTAGAGCAATTCAAGTACGCAGCCAACCTACCCTACGACATACTACCGTAAAACATGCCAATGGCTTCGCTTCGCCCATTTAGGCAATCTCTCCTAGAGGCCATTACATTGACCTCTGCCAACGTCTAAGAAAGTAGTCATAATTTGTCATATGACCATCGCTAAAATATAAAAATGGCGAACAGAACTTCAACACCGTGACACCACCAACTATCGGCTGCTGATTGACATGTAAACAATCGAAAGAAACTGACTTATTATCTACATGTTTTGATATAGATTATAGGTTAGTACTTTAATTTAAGGTAGGTTGGGATATTGGAAAAAGTACGCGTGGAGTTCGGACTCCACACACAATAAACCACCCAAATATATTTCATAACCCAATGAAAACCAAAAGAGCGCATTTCATTCCTTAAGTGCTGGTAAGCAATACGCTGTACTGTAACCATATGGGGACGATTTGGTGGTGCCTATTTTAAAGTTTTGACGGCGGAATGATATGCCAAAGTACAAACATTTATTCTGCCGCAATATAATTCTGAGCATAATTTACTGTATATTTAAAACACTCAAGCCGGAAAATTATTTTCTTTGTTAATATACCATTTCATATAAAGTTAATTCAGAAAAATGTTAGTGCCACTGTTTTTCATCGTTTGCCAAGATCCTTGGTATTTGAAGAGTCGTTGACAGAGATGTATGCGTATGCAAGGAACGACAACTCTGGGAAGAGATTGCCATTTATGGCGAGCCTAGACATTTACACAATCCGTTTTTTTTTCTAAAATTAAAATGCCTGTTTTACTTAGAAATAATTAATCCATAGAATGGAGCAAGCAGTTTCGAAATCAAGAATTTGGTTTCAATGTTCATCAGTTTGTTTGGACTGAATAAAAATTTACATATGTCAAAAATATGAAGTGTATATATCTTAAACTCCGCATTATACGCCCGTTACCTTAACGTTATGTTAAAGGTCATTATAACCTTGATCTTTGACCTTCTTACAAAAAATGCTTCAAGAAATGCATGTAAAATACTTTAAAAGGGCTTAGTAATCGTTTCCTTTATTGGGAAGTTTCATGAGTGCGAATATTAAGTTATTCAGCAAAATGTGAATGTTCATATCAGATCATGGTGGCCTTGACTTTTTACCTAGCTACCCCAAAAACAGTAGGATTCCTGATCTCACCTAGGGCAATGTATTAATGAAGATTCATGAGTGTAGGTGATATGATTTCAAAGTTATCATCCAGACTTTGTATTTCCATAAAAATATCACCTCTGGCCTACTGACCCTAAAACAATAGGGATCCTCCACAAACCTAGAGCAATGTACCAATGAAGTTTCATGATTGTAGGTGTTATATTTTTGTAGTTATCGTCCGAAATGAGTATTTCCGTAAAAATTCATGGTGACATTGACCTTTGACCTACTGATCACAAAAACAATAGTGTTCCTCCTCTCACCTAGGGCAATGTACCCATGACGTTTCATAGATGTAGGTGTTATGGTTTTGAAGTTATCTTCCAGAATGCCATAGTTCTATATAAGGTCACTGTGACCTTGACCTTTGACCTACTGAATCCACAAAACAATAGAGATCGGGCGTATAAAACGGGCGTATAAAAAATAATGAACTATATATTATATGTATCTCATTCTGCTGTGCCTATTAATTATGTATTTAATTTTGTGTGCAATTACATATATTGGACTTTTAAAAAAAAATATACTGCAATGTAATGAATGTAGGGAAAATCAAATTCTTAACACATATATTGTACAGTGATCAGAGTTTATTGTCAAAAAATGATTTTAAACTATCTTTGTGTATCAATCCTTATAGGTTTACCACCACCAATTACATGTAAACCTCCGAGGTGTAGTCGAATGTAGTTCCTATAATAAAAAGTAATCCCTCCTTTTTCGATGGAAATGGGCATTATAAGTAGAGGAAAACTGACCATTTCTATTCGATTTTGTGGTTATATGCACAGATACCGGTTTAAAAAAAAAAAAAAAAAGTCTTATATTCTATTACATACTGAAGGTCAGCATTGAGCAAATCCTAAAATATAGGCATGATCTCAAAACAACAGCTGCAGTGTTAGTTTTTGAAGTCCCACAGAGCTGGCATATGCTGCAATCAACTCCGGAATAAATTATCTTTCCAATAACATACACTTTCATATGTCCACACCGCATAAGAAAAGCTCTGGTGCTCGAAAAACACAGAAAACGTACCTGTTTTTAAAAATCGACTCTAAGCCCGTCCGTATTATTCGCCTATACAGACCCCCGTAGACCGCCGTTTAGCCTTTGTAGAAGCTCCCGCGGACATAACAACTCATCGACACTATTCCTTACGCACAATAGGTCTTTATCCGTGCAATAAATAATGTCCAAGTACCTTTCCGACGATCACAAGTACACGTTTACAACGTTTTCAAAAATCTCAGTATCCCACGACGCCATTTGCATTGGGGATGCCGGAAGTTGACAATAAACCATGACGTCATTACATTTTCAAATCGCTCCCACTTCATTGGTTCAATATTTAAACCAAATTTATTTAATCCAATGGGATAATTTAACAAGTATTTCTGCAGCTTTGCTATCAACTTCCGGCATTCTCAATTCAAATGGCGTCGTGGGTACGTTTTCTTTGTTTTTCGAGCACCAGAGCTTTTCTTATGCGGTGTGGACATATGAAAGTGTATGTTATTGGAAAGATAATTTATTCCGGAGTTGATTGCAGCATATGCCAGCTCTGTGGGACTTCAAAAACTATCACTGCAGCTGTTGTTTTGAGATCATGCCTATATTTTAGGATTTGCTCAATGCTGACCCTCAGTATGTAATAGAATATAAGACTTTTTTTTTTTTTTTAAACCGGTATCTGTGGTTATATGTATAAGAATCGTATTAATAGCTTTTACTGGATCACTGATGAACATATTCGCTTACACTTTGTCGATCAATAAAAACAGCTGTACCCTTGACCTGTTTAGTAAACAAACAAGAACTTTCTTACATGTCTTGTGACCCCATGTTTTCTGGTGATTTTTCAAGTGGAAAAATAGTTTTCTATATGAACATTACACAGCTGCATTATCCATACTTGAGTTGAATTTGCAGCAAATCATTAATAGGTGACACTTTAACATTGGTGTCTATGGGGAAAATAATTAGTGGTTTCATACCTTGTAAACATCTTGCCTCTGTTGTGGACTGTGAAAGTCTGATAACACGAGATCTCATCATGATCGAACAATAAACATCAACAGCAGCATTGCCTGCTGGAAATTGCCCATGTGGTGATAACTACCTTCTATCACACTTGGAGTAGTTACAGGTCATTATTTTTAAATACATCTATTTTCCTGGGTAGAACCAGTACTGTACACCTGCTTCTTACGGATGGCGGGAGGTGTACAGTACTGGTTCTACCCAGGAAAGTGGGTGGTCTGCCTCCACCACAGAAAATCGACCATCTTATATAACCTTACTTGCGTTGAAAATGACGTAAAACACCATACAAACAAACACACATTATTTCTAAACTGGCAAAATGACCAAAAGTACGGCTTATTCCTAGGAGTGTACGTTGATATCACTAGCTTCTGAGCGATCGATCGATACGTTTTTATCATGCAGATATGCACTTTTTTGCTTAATAAAGTGGTGACCTATTAAATTCAAATCAATGCGGAATCCCTCGGCGTTTATTATACGTAACGCTATCTGACGTCATGCACGTAACTTTGCCTGACGTCATAAAACAAACAAAAAACAACAACATGGAGATGTCCTCGATAAGCGTACCATTCTGAGAAATAGGTAATAATAATAATTCCTACAGAAAGTATGGATAATCTACATGATAAATAGAATATTACGTCTGTGCCTTTTACTATCAAGTTTATTAGGCTCGGCACGAAAACGAAGAATGGCGAGGCTCTGATAGTTTATTAGGCTCGGCACGAAAACGAAGAATGGCTCGGCAGAGCCTCGCCATTCTTCGTTTTCTAAGCCTCGCCTAATAAAGTAGATAGTAAAAGGCACTGACATAATATTCTCTATTTATTTACCTTCGCTCTAAGGCACTAGGCCTTTTGGCGAGCATATGGCTGCGAGAGAGTCTGGTAGAAGTCCACATCCATTGTTCAAAGAAGTTTACTGTAGAACAGCAGCAGTAGATTTTTTTATTTTTTATTTTTATTTTTCTGAAGCTTCCGTGACGTATTCATACAGAACATATATATAATAATATATGCATTTTCACATAATGATATTTACCGATATCATGCAACATTTGTATATTCATATTCGATAAACATTTAACTCACTACCTCTTTTTTTCTTATTGTGTCCATTGTTTTCCAATGTACCAAGTATTTTATTATAAATATAAGTATAGCAATAATAATGTGGTGTTACTCTGCAAACAGATTACTGGAGAAAGGAAATGTTAAATCATGTCAGGGGCGTAGCCAGAGCCTTTTGTAGATTACGCCTTGGGGGAGGGTGCGGGAGGGTGTGTTCTCCTCCTGCTGTTGGGTGTCCTGGGGGCCTCCCCAGAGACAATTTTGAAATTTAAGTGCAATTTCGGAGGTTTGTGGCTTCATTTGAGCGTGATTTTGGAGGCTTTCGGCTCCATTCATTGTGTTTTTAAAAATAGTGCCTCACCCCCTACCCCACGTCAATTTTTATTGCTGATTTTAAAAAATAAGCACTTATTTTTTCACATTCGATTTTCTAGAGTACGCCCGGGCGTACAGGAGTGTTCCTGGCTACGCCCCTGCATGTATTCATGCATTTTATGTATTGAATGTATTGAATGTTGTTTAACGGCTCATCAACACAATATAGGTTATTTAGAGCCGCCCCGGAGAGAGGGGAAAGATACATAGGAATCCGGGAACCGTGCCCTACTCTTATTATCGAATAGATTCCTTTAATGTGCTCGGAGGATAGACCGATACACGAGACCGCCCGGTTTACGTCCCCATCCGACGGACGAGGAAAGTGTCTTGCCCAAGAACACGGAGGATTGGACCCGGGGCCTCCAGTTACAAACCCGCCGCGCTACCGACCACGCCAGCCCTTATGCCCTTATGCAAAAGATATGCATTTGTATACTTTCATCTATGCATATATACTGAAAAGAATAAGTTTAGCAAGCCCTTATATACATTTAGCTTAAATAAATTGAATGCTATTTTATAATATGAAGTATTATAAAACATTTGCATGACATAGGGTGATCTTCTCTTTCACTAATTAATTGTGATCCAATGTAAGTATCAGAGTTATCTCCCATTTAGTTAGAACAGCGTATTTCATATTTAAAAATACCAATATGATAACGAACATGGTTAAACATCACTAAACAACAGTTATGGGTTTAAAGTTATAAAAAACGCAAAATAAATGGATACTAATTGTCATTATAATGCAATAATGAAAAAACGTTTAAAACATTGAAATTATCTCCCTTTACATTGAACTAAGAACGAAATTATAATATCTGTAAAGCAGATAGATAAAAACATTTTTTTCTCTCGCAGATATCGTTTCAAACACAATGCCCTGAATATTTCTGCTAGTTATGTTACTTATATTGCTAATGACCTCTGCCACACATAGCCTAGAATATGCGCAAATGGATTTGCAATGCAATTTACTTGCCAAACTTATTTTTATCAGCGTACAATATGGTTCATATAATATACTATATACTATCGAATATGCACCATTAGATATTTTATGTATAAATATGCATCAAAATCAATTATGCACCATTATGTATTTTACATAGACCTGCAGCAATATATTATCAAATATGCATTATTCCATGAAACGATGTCAAAAGTAGTCGCGAAGTCTATCAAGAGTAATATATTTCTGGAACAATATATTTCTCAGCATAAAATAGTATGTCATACAGTAATCATATAATTGTTCCCATAAATCTGCCTGGTAAAAATCCTGTTTGATCCACATAAATGATAGTACACAACACATGTTTTATTCTAAAGCCTATGGATGTTGATGCTATTTTGTAACAGACATTTAGAAGGGAGTTAGGTCTCCAGTTTTTCAAATATAATTTATCTTTATTACCTTTCGGAATACAGGTTTGTGTTACTGAACGTTCTACATGTACTTTTAATAAGTATGCATATTTTATTGTCCTTACTAAAGAATGACCTATAGTTTTCCAAAATTTTCAACTGTGAATCCAGAGTTACCTGGGCTCTGGGCTCTTTTTATTCGACATTCTTTTTACGGTATTTAACCTTTCTGTATAACTAAGTGAACCTTCTATAGATTGTTTTATAGTTTCATTTAATTTTGGTATGTTAACGTCTCTAAATAAAACATTTTAATCTACATATGTTGTTTCTTTTGATTCATAAACTGTTATAAAATGATTTTTTGTTTCCATCAACATTTCTTACTGTGTTTTTGAGGTATTTCCTGCAGCAGTATAGTTAATAGGAGCGAAGAAGTCCAACGTCGATAGTCTGTAGTTGATTAAGTTTTCTCGAAGAAGATTGAAGTTTAAATTTTGGCCAATCGGATTTCCTGCAGAATTGTGACTAGGTCCGATTGCCGGTGTAAGGGACAAAATCGACACCCATAAAATAATGACCCCCTTCTGTAAAATGTTGACTTCATCCGTAGATTGTTGACGCTTGAAAGGGGTTAATTTATTACAGTAAAATTGTAGCAGAATGACCTCTAGGGCCGGGTCAATTTATTACAGTAGAATAGTAGTAGAATGACCCCATGTTGTCTGTTTGGTATGTGTTTTTATGCGTTCTATTCACGAATTTGAGATTGATACGGTCAATTGTTTTGTTATAACTTATGGGTGCCGTTGTTGCCGAACAGAGAATGTATGTCGTGGTGAGAGGGTCACCTGCACCCACACTGAGCTGTTGGGCTCCTCCTTCGGGATAAAATATTTACTTTAAAATGGTCCATTCTGGTGATGTTCTGTCGAAAATACCATTATTCCTTAACATTTCAGACCCAGCATGTTACAGCAAACCGCGAAAAGTTCCTTCCTTGAACCATTCATATATAAACTGTATGATACCTAAAGGTTGGCTGTTTTTTTTTATAAGTAAAGCAGATAAATTTGCTAGGAGTCAATATTTTACATGGGTCTAATTTTACTCGGAGGGGGTTGCAATATTACTATCTTTTTCGAAAGAGTCATTCCACGACAGAACTCATTATGACCGGGGTGTCTTAGCCAATCAGGAATTAGAAGCGTCGAATGTGTTCCAAGTAGTAGCTTTCTGAGAATCTCAAGTTCAAGTTTATTACGAGGGCTGGCGTGGCGTAGTTGGTAGCGCGGCGGATTTGCAACCGGAGGTCCCGGGTTCAATCCTCCGTGGTGCTACTGAGTTCCGTCGGTGTGTTCTTGGGCAAGATACTTTCCCTTAGCCCCGTCCGTCGGATGGGGACGTAAACTGGGCGGTCCCGTGTGTCGGTCTATCCTCCGAGCGCGTTAAAGAACCATAGGAATCTATTTGATAATAAGAGTAGGGCAGGTTCCCGGATTCCTATGTATCCTTTCCCTCTCTCTGGGGCGGCTCTAAATAACCTACACTGTGATGATGAGAAACAACATTCAATTCGATTCAAGTTTATTTACTTTATGATGACATTGTCCATCTTATTATGCAAATGAAGGCAAACTTTGACTATTAAAGGATTAATTCCTAATTAAATCGTATGCATCAATGACAACTTAGCTGTTTATATATGTATATTTAATGAATCAATCAAAAATAAAAGGAAGAAATTCTTTGATGTTCAATAATTGCTTTATTTTAGTTCTCATTAGTTATAATAATGCTTGATTAGAACTATATAGTATGACTTAGTAGAAGGATAATTTTGATACATGTGAACAACTATATTATTTTTTCGGTTTCCGTGTTGGCTCTAGTTTCTCGGTTTGCAATGATTTGCAACAAAAAGAAATATAAAAAAGATCGGACAGGGAAAGTAGCATTCAAGGAGGACAGTCAACCACAAAACACAGAAACAAACACGCAAACAGACAAACAAGAAGGCAAAAGCAATAATAAATGCAAACGACATCACAAACACAAAATGGTTGACTATAGGGCTACCGCCTTGGAACGGTCAGTGGCAAAGTAGGCCACTGGGGGGTTTAAACCGGCACCAAACCTCAAACTTACCCTACTTCATCCCATTAAAACAGGACAGTGTAAATAAAGAAATCACCGCCATGATCTAATCTCTAACCAACAAGGCAGCATCAATAGGCAATATAAGTAAAACACTAATATGCTCGTGTAAATATAATACAAAAAAACAAGATCCTAGAAAGCCACAATGAGGTACTCAGAAGCCAGAGCAGTAAGAGAATACACCATTAAGGGCACGACAAGAAAGATCATGGACAAACATCAAACGCCACCGTCCCAGTGGGCTTTAGGTAGGCGTTATCATAGGGTCCACATACTGTCCGGTCATCGTACAGTTAAAGAGGAAAGAACTGTAAAAAATGTCCCATATCAATATCACTTATTGTTTTCAAGAAGTATAGCTACAAACTAAAAACATATTTTTAGTTTTGGCGGCCATCTTGAATTTCACATCAACGTGAATTTTTGCTAGGATCCATTAGTTTCAGAGGAGTAGTCGCTACAAGCAAATGTTTACGGACAGACGGACGGACGGACGACGGACACCGCACCACGGCATAAGCGCTGCTGATCTTTGATCGGTAGAGCTAAAAACTGCTCCATAATTCATGAAGTATTGCATCCAGTGTCTTCAAAGTTTATAGTTATAATGTACTTGGTCAAATAAGCACACGTTAGGTGACACAAGTATTCCGTGGAACACCCTTCTAGTATATGTAGTATTCTTATACTATTATATGAAATAGTCAGTTTTATCTAAACTGGAGATAACGCATGATGCTTACATTGCATCACGAATTATAAGTGAGAAACAACAGCGATTTATTACCTCCTCTGGAAACAAGAAGACCCTATGTTAAGCCAATAACTTTCAATATCTTACTAGTATTTATGACTTATAAATAGCATGGATTCTATTTATTTTAGTAAATGACGGATGAACGGACGGACGGACAGTACGGACAACCCAAACGCTACATGCCCACTCCTCCCACTTCGATGGCAGGGGCATAGGTAAGCGGTGATGTGGGGATGAAAGTAAAATTAAGACGGTGGTAGGGGTAATTGGAAACTTTATTTTTGGAGGTGGGTGTGTGACAAGTTAAGTTTTCCAGGGAGTGTTTTTCCGTCTTTAGGATCATTTGCAAAAATAATATATTTGGAGTACTTAAAAAATCAGTTGTCAGAGAAGGGTGTCAGTTCTACATCAATAGATAAATCGGGGCGGGGGTCAGGAAGGACTTTTTCATGGCGGTGGCAGTGGGTGGTGGATAATTCATAAATTATTATTTTTCCTCTAGGGTGGTCTTTCTCGGGGTAAATCTTCCTTAGGGTTGCGACATAGAAGTGAAAGTAGAATTAGGACTTGGGTTCAGTAAGATATGGGGTTTAATGTTAAACTTATAATGCTGGGGATGGGTGGAGCCACTAAGATAAAAATAGAGGGGATAGTTGGAGATAGTTGGAGACTTACTTTTTCGAGGAGGTGTAGGTAACTTTAGATTTTAAGTCTTTCCTCAGGCTGAATGTACGGATATTATCTGGAATATTCCAACTTGGTTTGTAGCGTTACGAATAAAACATATCTGGGACCAGTTACGGGGAGACATGTTCTACTCCGCCAACTGAAGAGTTGAAAAGCTCTACTTTTGGTAGGATGGTGTATATCTGGGGTAGATCATTCCAGTAAACTATTGCTCTTGTGGGTATGAATATTTATAGGAGTCAGATGTCTAACTCGAAATTGGAGGTGCAGGTGTCTGGACTGTTTGTTTCTCAGTGTCAAGTAGTCTTCAAGTTGAACAGCTTCACGACTTTTGGTGACAAATCTATGCGTCGTTGGTCGTCTTCTCCAGTTCTGAGAGCGGAGCATCTCTGTCAGACGCTTGACGTTTGTTCCGCGTCGTTGGTCGTTTTCTCCAGTTCAGAGAGCGTAGCATCTCTGTCAGACGCTTGACGTTTGTCCGCATTCACTCTTTGGCCAGCGAGCTGCCCGGCGGGGTACAGCTTCAATAATCTGGCTATGTATGGTGAGGATTGGAGCTGCTATGAAGTGTTGATGGGTGTTTTAGATTTTGTGATGTGGATGACTTGACATTCGGGAGATTGAATTGCAAACCCCAAGTCAACACTTGATTGGAGTTCAAGTATTTGATTTCCTAGTTCCTTGGTATTCCAAGTGATTTAATCAGGACAGTAAGGTAAAGTTCAATTACACCGTGTACTGTCGTATTTAACTTTTGGCATTTAATGGGCATTTAATGGGCATTTAAAATATTGACAGCAACGTTTTATCAAAGTGAGTTGTTTTGCTGTGTTATATTTTATTATTCCATTTTCAGATACAGTGTCCAACGCCAGCTGTTTTGTAAATGTAATTATTAATTCAGATACAATGTCAAAAGCCAACTGTTTTCAGATCCAGTGCCCAAAGACAAATATTTTAATATTCGATATTAAGATCCGATGCCCATGCCATTTCATTTGTTTTGTTTCATATTCACGTTTAATATATCAAATACAGTATTAAAACCAAATGCCACTTATTTTGAAAATCGATATTCTCAACTTCTGTTCAGTGTCAATTACTGTGTTATTGTACATATCATATATAATACTCGAACGCCGTTATATCAGATATAATACGTGTATACCGTCAACTATTTCACTGATGATTGTTTCGTTGTAGAGTAGAGGGTTAGTCTCGGTTGAAGACGTATTGGAAACACTATTATGATGAAACATCATTTGGAAGAAGGTTATTCTCTACAAAGAAATGTTATTGCCTTCTGTAAATATCACACACTATGCTATGTCACCACTGCCTTCTGTAACTACCGGTTAACATTGCGTTCTGTAAGTACCACACACCATGATATGTTACCACTGCCTTCTGTAATACCATACACTTTGAAATGTTACCAGTGCCTTCTGTAATACCACTCACTATGCTATGTCACCACGGCCTTCTGTAACACCACACACTATGCTATTTTACTACTGCCTTCTGTAAATACCACACACAATGATGGGTTACCACGACCTTCTGTAAATACCACACATTTCTGTAAACACCGCACATTTTCGTATGTTACCACGGCCTTCTGTAAATACCACACACTATGATATGTTACCTCGGATATGTTACCTTCTGTAAATGCCACACTATAAAATGTTACCAGTTACCACTGCCTTCTGTAAATACCACACATTATGATATGTTACTAGTTACCACTACCTTCCTTCAGTAATACCACACACTGTGATATGTTACCACTGCCTTCTGTACATAGCACACTTTATGATATGTTACCACTGCCTTCTGTAAATAGCACACATTATGATATGTCACCACTGCCCTCTGTAAATACCACACATTATTATATGTTTACACTGCCTTCTGTAGATACCACAAATTATGATATGTTACCACTACCTTCCTTCTGTAAATGCCACACACTATGATATGTCACCACTGCCTTCAGTAATATCGCACACTGTGATATGTTACCACTGCCTTCTGTAAATAGCACTCATTATGATATGTTACCGCTGACTTCTGTAAATACAACACACCATGATATGTTACCACTGCCTTCTGTAATAGCACACTCTATGATATGTCACTACTGCCCTCTGTAAATACCACACAGTATTATATGTTTACACTGCCTTCTGTAGATACCAACCATTATGATATGTTACCACTACCTTCCTTCTGTAAATGCCACACACTATGATATGTCACCACTGCCTTCAGTAATACCACACACTGTGATATGTTACCACTGCCTTCTGTAAATAGCACATATTATGATATGTCACCACTGCCTTCTGTAAGTACCACACATAATGATATATTACCACTGTCTTCTGTTAATAACACACAATATGATATCTTACCGCTGACTTCTGTTAATACCACACAGCATGATATGTTACCACTGCATTCTGTAATAGCACACACTATGATATGTCACCACTGCCTTCTGTAAATACCACACCTGTTATATGTTCCCATTGCCTTCTGTAAATACCACACACTATGATACGTCACCACTGCCTTCTGTAAATACCACACACTAAGATATATTACCACTGCCTTCTGTATATACCACACACCATGATATGTTACCACTGCCTTCTATAAGTACAACACACTACGATATGTTACCATTGCCTTCTGTTAATGCCACACACCATGATATGTTATCACTGCTTTCTGCAAATATCACACACTACGATACGTTACCACTGCCTTCTGTACATGTCACACAGTATGATATGTCATCACTGCCTTCTGTAATACCACACACTATGATATGTCACCACTACCATCTGTAAATACCATACACTATGATATGTCAATACTGCCTTTTGTAAATACCACACACCATCGTATGTTACCACTGCGTTCTGTAAATACCACATACCATGATATGTTACCACTGCCTTCTGTAAATGCCACACAGCTTGATATGTTACCACTGCCTTCTGTACATACCACAAACTATGATATGTTACCACTGCCTTCTGTACATACCACACACTGTGATGTGTTGCCATTGCCTTCTGTACATACCACACACTATGCTATGTCACCACTGCCTTTTGTAAATGGCACATACTATGATATGTTACCACTGCCTTCTGTAAATGCCACACACTATGATATGTCACCACTGCATTCTGTAAATGCCACACACCATGATATGTTACCATTGCCTTCTGTACATACCACACACAATGATATGTCACCACTGCCTTTTGTAAATGCCACACACCATGATATGTCACCACTGCCTTCTGTAAATACCGCACATTATGATATGTTACCACTGTCTTCTGTACATACCGAACACTATGATATGTTACTACTGCCTTCTGTACATACCACACACTACGGCATGTCACGCCTGCCTTCTGTACATACCACACACCATGATTTATCACCACTGTCCTCTGTAAATACCACACACTATGATATGTTACCTCGGCTATGTTACCTTCTGTAAATGCCACGCTATGAAATGTTGCCAGTTACCACTGCCTTCTGTAAATACCACACATTATGATATGTTACCAGATACCACTACCTTCCTTCTGTAAATGCCACACATTATGATATGTTACCACTGCCTTCTGTAACTACCACTCACTATGATATGTATAAATACCACGCACTATGGTATGTTACCACTGCTTTCTGTAAATACTACAGACTTTAGTGCGTTACCACAACCGTACGTAATTACCACACATTTGTTGGCTTATCTTGTTTTCATGCTTCAGAAAGACCTCTCTTTTCATTGCTTTTTTTTTTGATGGTGAAAATGCAGCCTAATGGTATAGGGTGTTACAATTATCTTGTATTAATTAGAATTGTATATGCAACTTAGGTACCGACCATTTTGATTTCTTGGTGGGTGTGGGGGGGTGGTGGGCTGGGATTTTTTTTGAAAAAATATTCTGGCCCTTGAATTGCTGAAAAAAAATATCCTGGCTCTGAGCTGAAGAAAAAAAAATAAACAGTCCCTCAAATTGTTAGAAAAAAATAATCTGGCTCTGAGTCCAATTAGAGGAAAAAAATCTGGCTCCCTCTTCAGTCAATAAGATAAATGTAGATCTACTTCATCAGCCACTGGATTCAACATGGATATGTTTAACCATAATCTGGCTACATCCACAACTTCTGATCAGAAGTTTATTGAAATCTCAAGTTGAAATGAGTTGTAGAAGACAGTGATAGTATTCATGGTTGTAATAAATGTGATGTGCATAAATCATGGTAGTAATACATGGTATACATTAGTCATGGCAGTTATAAATGTAGTATACACTGGCAATGGTGGTAGTAAACGTGTTGTATAAAAGTGTTATAAAGTGATCATGGTAGTAATTTGGTATACATTGATCATGGTAGTAATGAACATGATATTCATATAAAGTCATGGTTGTAATTAATGTGGTATACATAAGTCATGGTTGTAATAAGGCCATTATTTTTTGATAATTCGTTTTACGAACCCTCCTAAGACAAAAAGAAATTAGGTATTTTATTTTACTATAGTGAATTTGATTATTTTTTCCTTCCTCCTACAGCTATTCTCTGTCTTGATGGTTCTTAAAAATAATAAAAAATAATGGCCTAAATGTGATATATATTGGTCATGGTAGTATGTAAATATTGTAATCCTGTGAGGGTGACAGTGAACATTTGTCAACCTTCTAAGGCTATTAATTTTCTTATACTGAAAAAATTGTTTGAAAACGATATTTGGTTCTGCTAAATATTCCTTTGAAATACATGGTCACTTCTCTCTGTTCAAAATCACTATTCTCAGCACCTAGAATTTTTTTTTTGGCGGATGGTTCTTTATGTTCTTTCGGAATCTTCAGCTGTGAACTCACGAGTAAACTTCAAATCATCTTTAGAAAGTTGTGCAAACTGTGTCAGCCATTTTAGTAAATGTTCACTGATTTTCATTTGTGTATGTAGACACTTTTCAGCATTGGATATCCTAAAACATAAATATAAACTTGCTTTGACTTCACAATCATAAGATAGTATTATACTGGGGTGACATTACAAAAAAATACTATCATTCAGTGACTCACTCCACATTACAAGCGATATGCGATATTACAAAAATGGGAAAATAACAGTCTTTAACATTGAACATGGATGTTTGACATGAGGTATACTATTAATAAATATGGTATCAGTGGTCATGGTAGTAATAAATGTAGTATGCATAGCTCATGGAAGTAATACATGGGGTATTCAGTGGTCATGGTAATAATGAATGGGGTATTCAGTGGTCATGGTAGTAATACATGTGGTATTTAGTCTTAGTAGTCATGGTAGTATTAAATGTGATATCGGTGGTCATGATAGTAATACTGGCAATATGCAGTGGTCATGGTAGTAGACAATGAGGTAAAGAGTAGCCATGACAGTTATAGATGTGATGTACTTTGAGCATGTTAGTAATCAATGAAGTATGCAGTGGTCATGATAGTATTACAATACAAGGGTCCTGGTACTTATGCGATGGACTTTGTGAATATCATCAACAAGTAAATGGACTTAAGAAGCAGCTTAAGCCACATGCAATGCCATGTTACAGACAAAGCCATGGGCTATATGCCAGTATTAATAAGAATGGTATGGAACATGGTAGTCATTGCCCAGTACAAAACGATCCCCTACCAAAACAAAACATCCAATCAATTCATAATGCAGAAGAGCAAAAGGGGGCTCACATAGAAAGCAGACACGTACAAGCATAACTAAATATTAACACCAGCACATGAAGTTCTATCCACCAAATATGGAAAGATCCATATTAAACAAAAGAGCTGTCGAAAGGACAGCTTTCTCCACTATTCAAGGTCAATTTTAAACAAGGTCACTGACACTTCTGTCTCACCAACCATGGTGCCAGTTCATTCACAAGGTCAATTCTTAATTGTGGAGGTTAATAGGTGGTGGTGACTGAGGTGAGGGTGTAGGGGTGCGGGCTTGGGTGGTCAGTGAACATATATACCAAATATCAAAGCAAGACCTTCAATACCCCAGAAAGAATATGAACTTGAAGAGGGTGGGGAGGGGAAGTGAAGTGTTACTGAATAGGAAAAAAACACAGAAATAATACAATATTTTCATTGGAGATGGGGGTGGAGAGGAGGGTGTTGGGAAGGGGATGGAAGAGAACAGGATGGATGCAGACATGGTAACTGAATAATAGAATTAATATTTGTCTATCTGGGGTGATGGTGGTGGTGGTGTAGGAGTGGGGAAGGTGTGGGGTTTATGGGCCTAATGATATATACAGGCTTGCCATTGTTATTGGATGTACATGTATGCAGTGGTTTCATTGAAATATATGAAGCTGCTTAAAAAACGTTAACTGAAACTCTAAATTGAAAAAGAAAATATCATCTGGCTAAAATGAAATAAAACTTATGAAACATGATTGTGTCTGTAAGTGATGACACTTGTCAAGCTCCTTTGGCTGAGATATATGGCTAGTGGGTATTGAAATAAATGGACTTGCCAACAAATAAAATAAAAGCAATTCTAAGTGGAAAAATATAGGCTACACATTTTCTAAACTACAATACAGAAAATATTTATCCAGAAAAAGGGCCATAATTTTGCTAAAATGCAATACAGAGTTATGGAACAGGTGTCTGCTAGCATTCACGTTTTACTGAAGTTGTATTAATAATTCACAATCACCTATTGAAATAAAGGACTTGCCTAAAAACATTTTGAAATACAGAGTTAATATGGAACATGTGTCTACTGGTGCCCTTGATATTCCAAGCTTTACTGAAGTTTTGTTGATGTACGACTTTAAGTTGTTAAAATAAATGGACTTTGTCAAAAAAGAACTTTAACTAGAAATTCAAAGTAATAAAAAAAACATGCTTTTGCTTAAATGCCATACAGATCGAGTTATGGAACCTGTGTCTACCAGTGTCCTTGATGGTACTGATGACATAATTCAAGTTTCACTGATCAGTGGTTGCTGAAATAACAGGACTTGGCTAACAACTGAAAACCAACCTGACGACACAGATGTTGAGTAGATCTACAACAGCTCTTCTTATTCTACGAATAGTAAAACTTAAAAAAAAAAAAAATCTGGCTTTCAAGTTCACGAAAAAAAAAAATCTGGCCAGTGTATCAGGCGAAATAAACCCCCCACCTTTCAAGAAATGGAAAAAAATATTCCTGCTCAAAGGAAAATCCCAGCCCTCCCCCCCCCCCCCGCCCCCCCCCCCCCATCCCCAGAGATCAAAATGGTCGGTCCCTTAGTTAACTAATCGTATCTATGTAGGTCGTTTACTCCAATATAGTGGGGCAGATTGGTGAAAAAAATGTGCATTGTTTGATAAAAGCACCAAACTTTGCACATAGCTAGACAATACCATACTGAAAAAAAATGGCTATGGACCCACGCCAGATTTTTCAAAATGGCCGCCATTTTCAAAATGGCCGCCAAATATGTAATAAATAATCAGTTGATCCTATATGTATCAGGTTTTAACAACATATATTATGGCAATCGCAACAAATTCCGCAATATAATAGACAAAGGGTCATGCAATACAATCTGGGTATATTTTAAGTTCAACATGGCTACCGTTTTCAAAATGGCCGCCAAAATGTGTTGAAAATAGTAAAATTTATAATTCGTTTAATAGTTGTTTGTAAGAAAGTAATTAATATGTTGAATTTGTACACTCAGTTGTCTTGGCATATTATTTGTTTGTTAATATTGTAATAAAGAGTTATTTAGAAGCACCTTATGGTTAATGTGTTGAGGGATTTACAAGTTTAAATCACATTTCACTTCCGGTTGACTCTAGGTTTTCTCCAGCCTTTGGAATTTCTGAAGGGTACTAAACTAATTTTCTTATCAGAAACTTCATTATAAAATATATTTATAAAACCCTAAAATACATTGACTTGGTAAACCTTATTTACAAGACAAAACATAAACAAAACCTAACGTGAAGACATCTTATTCTAACGGATTAACTGCGTCAAAACTATATAGTTGCCGAGCAGAAATGAAATTGGCCTGAAACCCAATGTGAAGTTCATAATGGCATTTTGCGTTGAAACCTTCGTATTTAAAATGGAGGCACTTAAAACAATCTGAGACTTGTTTGAAGACTATAGATGGACCAGTGCCCATGAGGCAATTATGACATTGCATATTCATTATGTGATTACCATACTTATGGTAAACCGGGCTTACGCCTTAAACCATTGCATATTGCACATGACGATCATAGAGAGAAACCAAAAGTTCGCAATTGCAGTACTGTTCAGTTACACTTTAAATCTTAAAATTAGTCATCTCTGTGTGTGAGATAAACTTCATTAGTGTTGTCTCATCAATACCCAATAAACTAGCTCACAAGCAGAAATACAAGATTGTGAAAGAAAATGCAGGTGCAGTAGGTGCTGTATACACATCGCAGCTTCCACACTGGATGATCTCTGAACCAGATATGGTTAGAGTTATCTGTTAATTTCAGTTATCGCAATAATTCATCAGGTGCTGCCTATGAAAATACTCTGATCTTTTCCATCATGAACAAGTTAAAGATATTCGTAAGACAGTTTGAGTGACACAGTAGAGGAGTTAGAAAATATATTTAAGGACAATATTGAGGTTTTACTGGTACTTGACTTACGTTACATAGACGACTCTCATGTGACAGAAGTTGCAACAAATAGGTAAATTATGTAATGCAAAGCATGACACATTTGTAACAGAGCTTATAGATGACATAACCAAGTCTGTCTTTAAACAGATAAACCAGAACATGTTTTCTTTCCTCAGTGGTCACCTACAACAGATGCTATAACTTGCTTTCTTTTCTCGCATATATATGTATCATATTAGGTTCCGATTAACGGCAGATTAGGGTGTCTCACCAGCCTTTTCTAACTTTGGAAAACTTTTTTGGATTTTAATAAGACTATGCGAGCTGCCTTAAAATGCATTTTAATGCTTGGAAAACATTAGTAAGTATGATCAACAAGATCCTTTACACATTTTTGAATGTCACTTGCAGAATGTTTAGTATGTGACGGCTATCATGCAAAACAAAATCAGAGCTCTGGCTAACTGGCATAGCAATCGGTTGCGGCTAGAAGAGAAACTAAAAACACGTTCATTAAAACAGAGATGAAGATGTGCCTTGTATCAGACAACGAGAATCTAGGACTGATCTCGATCATTTCACTAAGATGATACGATACAATGCGTGTGATGCATGTGGAAGGTGGCAAACAATACTTCATTAAACTTATGCTATATACAGTAGACACAGACGTTGTATTACTTGTTGTAGCAGTGGTAATGTAAATACAGTTAGATGAGCTATGTGTTAGTTTTAGGAGCTAGGAATCACTTTAGGTGATTCGTTGCACACTGTATTGCCTATTCATTAGTTCATATAAAATAAGACGAATAGTTGCTTTTCACACTTACTAGATGCAATGAAATATCTTCATTTGCTGAAAAAGGTAAAACCTGTGCATTGAGAATCTGGCAATACTATGTTGAGGTTGAACAAGCTTTCCAATTCCAAAATGTGTTCTTGTTGGATGTATGACAACAGGAAGTGCATGTTCGACAAGAGGAAGTGCTGTTGATGTCGCAAAGAATGGTTGACATTCAATGGTTCAAAGATACAACAAGTCCATGTCACCAATTGATGTAGCTTTTTTCAAGGACACCTACCGAGTTGTTTACAGGTTGTAATTGGACATTGTTGGAGACATGGCCTTTAGGTCTACCTTTGAAATGCCTACATCCGGTGACTGCGGTTGGAAGAGGGTATGTTGAAGCCATTCTCGATAACACTACCACAGGCATAAGCGTTTGCAAGGGATTTATTAAATGTAGATGTCAAAGAGACAAATGTGTTGCAATTTAAAACGAAGTGTTAAAGCAGAAATGATGTTTACAGTCTTTTAAAAATGGGATGTTGGGTACTGTGACTGTGATTAAGAAAATGTATACCATTCAGATCATAGATAGTAAGATAAGATTACATTTATGTTAGCTGTCATTTTGAAAATGTTCAAATGATATGACCACTTATTACATTTGAATTTGTGTATATAACAAACTTCTTTTTGATTTTGTTTTCTGATAGTGTCTTGTTAATATTGTTTAAATCAACAAATGTAATTTAAGGTCGTAATTAAATCTTAATTCCGATAAATTGGAGATGAAAAATATTGTTTAAGCATCCTTTCCGATATGTTTTCTCCAAGAGTTTAGAAGACTCGGCAAGCTTGATTTTTTATAACCTGCCGGCGTCCCATTAGTTTTGTTACTTTATATGCATGTTTTAAAATCAGTTTTTATAATTATGTAAATAGTTCAAAGCAAATTAGTTTTACATATTACTCATTTGGGAATATATTGCACCAATACAATATTAAAACATGTAATACAATAACCACAAACAATTAAAAATTCTGCATTGTATTTAAGTATATGCAAGAAGTTTTAAAACTAACCTGATATTGGATTAATCAATTTGGATGCTTGATAAATGATTCAAGATTGTTGCGTATACCTTTAATAGTGTTTTACCAAGTAACTGGATGTATACTTACGAGTTATTATAAACTAAAAGCCGCTAATAGAGATGAGACTGAAACTTAAACACACTTCAGAAATGCTTAAGGCTAAAGACAACTGAGACAAAACTAGTCTCAAAGTTGCATAGTATGTATACATGTGTAAAACCCCTAACCCCTGAAGTATAGGGGTGTATCTAACAACTATTTATTGAAGTATAGACATACACATAAATATATCAAGACAACACCCTTTGTAAAACACATCAACATTTTGATTGTTTTATAAAAAATATAATTTTTTTTTTAAAAAAAGCGGTTTTGGGCGGCCATTTTGAAAATGGCGGCCATTTTGAAGAAAAAAATGACCCAAATTATATGGCATATTTTATTGTCTATTAATGTTCTGAATTTAGTGTATTTACAATAACAAATTTTGATGAAATCAATTAATTATGGGCTTCATTAATTCTTTATGGAATATTTGGCGGCCATTTTGAAAATGGCGGCCATTTTTCAAAATCTGACGTGGGTCCATAGCCAGAAATGTTTAGCAGAGTATTATCTAGCTTTGTGTTAAGTTTGGTGCTTTTATCACAAAATGCACAATTTTACCAATATATGTCACCAATCTGCCCCACTAATACTGCTTATATGTTATGCTTGTATTTTGCACAAATTACGGATTACATAGAAAAACGCCTAATAGTAACGTGTCTATTTTGCTCAAATTACGGCTAATCATAACTTACCCGCTATTTACTATGCTTGTATTCTGCAAAACATATACAAAGACGCCACAAATCTCGTTTAAATATAGAAGACATAGAAATCTCGTTTATATATATTTTCGTGTACGACTAACATAGAAGAAACTATAGGCTTATTTACTTTGCGTGTATCGTGCAAAACACAGAAATCTCGCTAATTTACTATGCGTCATAGATCTACCTTGTTTGGATTCGAAACATGTCGTAAATTCAATTTATCCACCGAAAAGTAATTTACCCATGAATACTTGCGCATACAGGTAAGGTTTTATGCGAATGCGCGTTGCGCTAAGTTACGCATCGTCTTGCGAATTGATCAAATGTAAGAAAACCTGGTACACATATCGTTGTTAATTTATTAGTTTTGGGAAAAAGTATTTAAGACAGCTTGCTATTTCAAAGACGAGTTGAAAGATAATTCTTCAATCTATAACAGTGATGTCTGTTTTAGCTTTACTAAAACAAATTAACAAAAATAACATTCGTGTGAAACTGCGACAGTGACGTGACACGGCATATTGTTAAATATATATATATATACAGATCGTTGCCGATTTGTTTATTTTGGAAAAAGTATTTAAGCTAGCTGGCTAATACAAATACGAGCTGAGAGCGTATTGTTCATTCTATAAAGTGACTTCTGTTTTGACTTTAATAAACGAAATCAATAATATGACCGTATGTGAAACTGCGACAATGATCCATGTGACTCGGCAAATTGTACATATACATATAAGTCCATAAGTTAGCTGGCTCATTTAAAGGTGATTTGATTTTACTTCTTTATTCTATAAAGCGTTGTATGTAACAAGTAAACTACATAGTAGAATATCCGCGCATTGATCGTATATGAAACTGCTACAGTGATGCGACTGTTCTAAAAAAGCATATGTAAAAAAGTTATCCTTAGATCATAATGGTTAGATTCACGATCCCAGCCTTTGGTTATTTTATATGATAACACGATCGAGGCCATATATAAATAGTATATATTTATATTGTTCCATACACTTGTTTTATTTAAAAGCAGAATGTGTAATACAACCAGTGGATGCAAAACTAAGGTAACCCACCTTCATTTTGGCTTCAGTTGTCTTGTTTAATTAAACAATGATGGTCGCGTTAATCTTGTTATGTTCAATTCATTTAGTGTATTGTTCCATATTGCACGCATGGCCTTCTAATTCACACCGCTCGATACAGAATATACAGTGCGGTGGACGTGTCTGTGTCAACGTTTTGTATTTTGATACTATTCAGTTTTTATTCAGTGTTGTCACCATGTGTGCCAATAAACAGAATGTAATAATCGGCGGTATGCTTTCCGTTTTTTTTTTACACCCTTCCACCCCTAAGTCAGACGTGTCATACCGAATATACAAGGTGGTCGTGCGCGATATTTCGGCATATTGTCCCCTTAACAACCCTTAGAATGGCGGTAACAAGTTTAATTCCAAGGGTTGTCGTGTGGTCCAAATTACAGGATGTTGGTTATCGATATACTATTTCTGTTTTATTGCACGCAGAAAGGCTATATTGAAACCCAAGATTTTTTTATGAATGTTCAACAAATTTCAATGAGTAATTTTAGAACAATTATTGAATTTCTTCAATAAATTAAAAGCAATACATGCAGATTTAAATAACGTAGATCGATATTTGAAATAGATCGTGAAGTAGTATGTTAATAATTCATTTTCAGGTCAGCATCATAATCGATCGCGTCAAAAATGGCAGCCGCTCACTTGTTACCCTGACTGGTACCCTGTTGTTTATCGCAGAGTTATCAGGGAACCATTCGGCTGATAAGTCGAGAATTAACAAGGGGCGTATAGGCAGTTTCAAATCCAGTGTACTTGTATATCCATGTATGCGTGTACAGCTTTACATAAAAGAAACGCTTATATACTTTGCGTGTATCGTGCAAAACATAGACATCTCGCTAATTTACTATGCGTGTACGGCTTTACACAGAAGAACCGCGAATCTACTTTGCTTGTATCGTGCAAAACATAGAAATTTCGCTTATCTACTGTACATGTTCGGCTAAAAATAGAAGAACCGCTTATCTTCTATTATAACTGTAAAGGCTGCTTCCCAACATATAAGAACCGTTTATTTTCTTTGGATGTATTCTGCAAATCATAGAAAAAAACGGGTGTATTTTGCACAAATAACGGCTATGTATAGAATAACCGTTTATCTACGTGCATGCTGCAACATTTACAGACGGTTCAACATAGAACAACCGCTTATTCGCTGTGCCTGTTTTCTGCACAAATAAGGGCTAAACATTGAATAACCGCTTACGTACTATGCTTGTACTCTGCAAAACATAGAATAAAACGCTTTTTACTATGCGTGTACTCTTCACAAATTACGGCTAAACATAGAATAACCGCTTATCTACTTTGCTTGTATTCTGCAACACATAGAAAAAACACGCCTATTTTCTATGCTTGTACTAGGCACACCTAACGAATGACAAACTATGTCTGATTTTGTTAATCGAAACAAATGCAGAGCACAAATGCAGAGCACATACGAGTGCTGTTCCAGAACTCCGCGAACGGATCATGGACACTCTTTCTAACCTGTTTGAAACTAGGATGATATAACTCCGAGTTAATTAATCATCGTGCAAAACATAGACATCTCGCTACAGTTTTATTTCTTAAGAAAGGAGTGGCAATTATATGTATTAATGATAACACAAAATACGACTTAGATTAAAAAAAAACACTCTATGTGTGTTGCATTTCTGGTACTTGACACGTAAACTTTTGTTTGGAACGAATCAAATGTAAAGTAACCTAACTGTCCAAGTCTGTGACCAGAAGCTACAACACTATAAATATATATCCATTTTGCAATGCCTGGCTGCCTATAACTATTGCTCTGATTTTTAAAACGTTTAAATCTAAAACTATTATGGTTTATTGTATAGTAAAGTCGAGATAGGCTGGAGTTTTCCTGGTTTCCGCTTCGTAGCAACTCTACTTGTCTGCGTGATTGTATTGGAGCTGATGTTATATAAGTCTGTCGTTCTGGGTTTGGAGACATTATTCTCGTATTTTCTATATCCATACAGCCTTGATAAGCGTGTCTCGGATATTGTGTCTTCACCAGTTAACTGATAATCATCACGTGATAATGACGTCATATGTTTGTTCATCAGCTGAGAATCACTGTCTAATCTAACACGTCTGCGATTATCGCCATTAGATGGTAATGGTTCATTGTTCACAGAGTTGTTTTGTCGACCTAAAAATCTGTTCCTATGGTAACCACCAGTGCTTTCAGTAAAACTATTATGTTTGTTTTGATAATCCCCATGGTAACCGACTGCTGGTTTACTTTGCAGTGTTGATTTCGTATTTCCAATAAACTCGATCGTTTCCTTCGATAACGATGGCTTGTTAATGACACTTTTGGATGGAAATTTGTCATCTTGCATGAAATACTGAACTGGATCCACGTCCAGATCGATATCATCAATTCCGTAATTTAACCCTAGCATAGTTTTTTCCTTTTTGAATGTTGAAGATTCCTCCTGCTGTAATATCGTGTCGTGTCTAGATATTCCATATGTTTCGTTATCTCTTACCCAAGGTTGGTTCGTTTTGTCATCGTTTTGAACATTATATTTATTTTTAGATTTATTCCCTTGGTTTTGTATTTTCATAGAACCATCTTTATTGCCCATGACTTGTGGGTCATGGTTGTCATTTACAAACATCATTGTTCTATTGCGATATCCTAAACGAGATTTTGGCCTTGCAGGTCTTTCCATTTCTGGACTTGACCACTCATCTTTGTTGTAGACGTCGCTATCCGATCTACGTCTGCTATGGCTAGTCTTCGGCCTCGGCGGTAGGGCGTCTTGTTCTTCTTTATATTCTGCTTCCTCGTCCGCCGCGTCGAGTAGGCGCATCATTCTGGATTCAGGCCGAGCTGATTTGGGACGTTGTGGTTTGCTCGATACTTCTGCAACATAGTCATCTTTGGTATCTTCTAGGCGTCGTTCCCGACGTGATTCTGGTCTGGCAGATTTAGGCCTCAGCTCTCTTGACGGTTCAGGTTGTTGTTTGTTTACAAGCGATTTCCTGTCGCTCGTTTTCAAAATGTGTTCATGTGCTGTACGCGGATTACATGTACTCCGATTAACTATACACTTATTTGTAGCTTTCTTGGCCAAACCGTTATTACCTAAGTATGATGCAGCGTTAATGTGTATAACCCTTTCATGCTTTTGCATATTGCTTGATAGAATAGCATTCTCCTTTTCTCCTTTGATCGAATGAGATGTTTTTCCTGTGTTGCACTGAACACTAGAGTACGAACTATTCCGAGTTTCTTTCACTTTGTCTGGGTCATTATCGTCTAATACTGCCTTCTCATCCGAGATTGCCCTGCCTATGTCCATTTTTCTCGAAGAAATACCTGCGTCCTGTATCAGTTTATTTGCTGGTGGAAATGACGATACATCGGAATAGTTTCTAGCGCAATGATTTCTCACTGACATAGTTCTACAAACACCGTTTTAAGTCCTGTCGTGAATAAAACTTAACACTTATTTTAAGAATGTAGTTATTGACGATATAAGTACGTGCATATAATCCCATATGTCGTGTATTCGCCAAAATAAATCTAAGTAGGTTATTTCGAGATTTCTGTACTGTCGGGTATCTGTAGCCTTCAATTTGTCGATTATTCGCCAAAGGTAAATCCAATTAATTAGGTTATTTCGAGATGACTGTACCCTCGGGTATCCGTAGTCTGAAAACAATAAACAAAACTTGCTTGTTGGTTCATAAATGTCACTTATTTGTTATCAACAAGTCATTATGGTAATGTGCTCAGTCGCTATTCCCGGGAAAATATATTTAATCATTTATCACTTGTATTGATTTATCCTTTGATCGTTGGGACATAATTCTTTTATTTGTGAACATGTAAGTGGTCAACGTTGTTGTTCAATGAATGTTTAAACAGAACAACGCATTTTGAAAATTAGTGGTTTGACATCCTTGTTCAATGAAGGCTTTAAATTTATTTGGCTTCATTTGAGACAATAAATATGTGTTAAAACACGTCGTTGCCAATTGATGTGCTTGCTTTAAAACCCATAGCAAATATAACACAAAATAAAATAATAAATCGACAAAGATAGCTTTATTCAGATACTGCAGTACTTTAGCCTCCACCCACCCACGGCCACCCTAACCACATATACAGCCACCCACTCCACCCCCAAACTTCCCACATATCCAGCCACCAACCCCTCACCCACCTACCCACATATCCAGCCACCCACCCCATACCCACCTTACCCACATATCCAGCCACCCACTCCACCCCACCCTACCCACATATCCATCCACCCACCCCACCCCACCCCACCCTACCCACATACCCAGCCATCTACCCAACCCACTCTACCCACATATACAGCCAGCCACCCAACCCCACCCTACCTAAATATTCAATCACCCACCTCTAAATCGTATGTATTAGTATATTTTGGTGAAATTCAACTTTTTTTATATTACAAGGTTTAAAATTAAATACTTATAGACTTCCTGTTCCTGTAGACTCCTATGTATCCAATTGTACTACCTTGTGATACAACAGTGCAAGTTATCGCCTTTTTTTGCGTGATAGCCGTCCGTCAATATGCCTTTAATATAATGTTTCTGTTTAATCTAGCTCACTTTAATTAACCCCGTTACGAGACGTAATGTGCTATTACGCCTCTGCTATATTAACGCATAAAGTTACAGCCATGTTGCTACCTAATAATCTGACAGGTGCGTGACACTTGCATTTTAACGGCAAGAATAAATTCCCATTATGCACCGTAATGCACCGTAAATGTCATTTTAAAAAAAATCAAATATCTTTCCCGGGAGCGCTTGAATTATCAATAAGCAAACAGATGTGGAACCATTATGAGAGTTGTTGTGTTTATTGGTTTCCATAGTGACGATCAAAGCGAACAAATTATTGATGACTTTGTGTCATCATTTGCATATTCAGAAACCAAAAAGGCGATAAACAATAAACCTCGCAGCAAGATAAAATGTAACATGTAGATGAAATCTGACCGTTTATTACTGGCGTAATGGCTATTTATAATGGTATACCACGGCCCAACATTTCCCCGCTATTTATGATAGCAATTGCTAACGTCTTTTTATTGTAGGCTTAGTTTAAACTCATTCATCTTTTGCACTCGCACATCGATGGTGTGCAACAGTGAGGACTTAATAGGGTTAAAACGCTGCAAACTTGCATACTTGGGCTTTACATTTAAGGGATTATTTTGCATTTAAAACTCTATCTCAATATGTCACCAAAAATGAAGGTTAACTATTTAACACAAATTGTCATACAGTGATACTTTTTAGAATTATGACTTGTTTGACTTTTGTTGATTAACAAACACTGAGTATAAACTGCAGACTAAAGCTCAGACATTTGCTATTCTTTCGGGTACAGAGATGATGAATTATTCAGTTGTGAATACGTTTGCTTTAAGTTGCAGTGACATAAGATGTGGTATAAACTATTTTGCCCGAAAGGATGGAACGTTATACGTCGTCCGTCCGTCCGCTCCGTCCGTCGTCTGTCCGTTAATTTTTGCCTTGTGAACACGATTGTATCTTTATTTAACTTGTCAGGGTCGTTATATCGACGAAAGCTCGCACAAGTTCAAATACCAGCTAGATAGAATTCGTAGCACAGTTTTACTAAAAATACCATATCCTGCCTTTTAAACACTTTAGTATAAATGTACATTCAATTTGTATTTGATCTTTTGATCTTTTGATCTTCAAACTTAGCCAGACTGTTGTTGGTAATGAAAGCTCGGAAAATTTCACAAACCAACAAGATCGATTTAGTAACACTAGGTTTGTAGCCACGATTTATTTATATACATGTAAACATATGACAAAGAAAATCACCTAAAATCACCTAAAATCACCTAAAGTGACGTTTCATTTCCTCAGGAACTTGCTCTACTTTAGTAGATTTCAGGCGAAAGCCATTTATATAATATATATATGGATATAGGGAGAAATATTTGTTACCAACCAAGGACAGACAACCTTCGAACGAACTATGGCAGGGCGCCTAGCTATGATGAGAGACACAGAAATTAAACGTATGCATTCACTTCCTAAAAAGGATAGCTGCCCCCAGCTATAAACCCCCAGGGTTTTTTTTTTGCCGCTGACCGTTCCAAGGCTCTAGCACTATTGTCAACCCTTTTGTGTTTGTGATCTTATTATGCCTTTTATTCATCTTTAAAATTGTTCTTTGTTTCTGTGTGTGTTTGTGCTTGACTGTCGTCCTTGACTGCTGCTTTTCCTGTTCGAGTTTTATATATACTTTTTATCAATTAAAAACTCTGACGAGCTCGGAAAAAAACACATATCGGAGTAGAAACAGCAGAGTTTTAACTGAATTATTTTAAAATGCTATAGTTTGCATCGTTAGCACTCTGGAAACTACATTTTTCACTCGATTTCTAACGAACTCTGCGTAGTTGTTGATATATTACTGAAATCTCGAATACATTATAAAATCAGATAGATCGGATTAGTAACACCCGAGCCTTTGATTTAAAATGCAGTATGTTGTTTTGTGTCACTAGCTACGTTATGTTTCATCTGATCTTTAACACACATGGTCAGATGAACATTTAGGGTTATTAACTATCCGCGCTACACTAATGCTTTTCATCAACATATTCTTGTAGTAATGTGGAAGTAGATATAAAAGTCGAACAGGAAGTGCAACAGTCAACCAAAAGCACGCACAGAACAATTTTAAAGATGACTAAAAGGCAAGACACGACTAAACAAACATAAAAGGACTGACAGTCAGTGGCAAAATGGGCCGTTGGGGGGGGGGGGGGGGGGGGGGGGGGGTTAAATCAGGTTCTAGGGTGCACCAAACCTCACTCTTACCCTACTGTCATCCCAGTAAAACGGGACAGCGGAAATAAAGCTCACACCAGTTTTTAAGACTTAAGCCTCTTAAACATTTCCGTTTCGGAGAACCCAACCATAATTAAATAAATGACCCTGACCGAATCGTTATATTATTAAAAATAATTGTAGGCGAGAAACGGATATGCATATCAAAGCGGAATTTTTAACTTTATCACAGGGTCTACATATCCTAAAAAGAAAAGCAAACATAGTATGAAAGTTCATTTACGTCTGGAGGCACGTTCTAAACAATGGGTTTCTTAATATTTTATAAAAATAGGTGACTGTTTTGGCAACCTATTGTCAACACTTGTTTTGCAATCAATAAGGAAATATCATTGATTAATATTGAAATCCAAAACAATGACGAACGTAAGCGAAAAGTAAATATTTTTTAACGTTTGCATATATACGAATGATTGTACATAAGACAGATTATGAGGTAAGTCCCACTTTCAGTCGCTTTCGACGTACTTCTAGGTAAATTTGCAGTTCTTTCTCAATGGCAAAGCTAGTTTTTAATATGTTTTTTCCCCTCCACAAATCAATTACAAAAACGGCACGACCCATATTCGCGGTATGTACCCCGGAAATTATGGTCTCATCAAGGCAAATAGCTTCGCCATATACGGCAATTTACTCTATGGTTGGTGTAATGGTCAACCTGATGCCTTAATGCAAAAACAACAGACACTCAGAGAAAATCGATCAATCAAGATTATTAACGGTGAACTTGTGATCAGCTCAACGTGGTGTCATGTACGCGAAACTGTGATATGAGATTGGATATGATATCGGTGGAAGTTCAACACTGAACAAATGTTTCAAATATGAGTGTATGTGTTCGATATGTATACATTTATACAGCCACTAGCATTCTTAAAAGTTACCTGCATGTTCATTACAAACCATGTGATGACTTTATGTTCAAATTAGAGTAACTTAATTAATACTGTTCTTATTATAGTAACTAATTAATACAAGCCAGGAACTACTTCTTCAGTGGCCTGTTGGTCCCTGATCCTTTCACGGCTTTAACTTTTAGCGAAATAAAATGCTAGGTATTTTATCCATTAATAAAAAATGACAAATGAAAACACTAACTACATTAATTTAATATTCAATATGATATTAAATGAACGGTAGCAAGCATATTTCACTATCGTTCATGAACAGTCTCAATCAAACTGAGACTGCAATATTTCGTATTCCTCCCATACTCTTTTACAAACAATCTAAATAAACAAAACTGAGCATCATCGGTACAGTTAATAAAGAGAAAATGGGTTGCAATGAGGTCTGATGACGTCATAACATTGTTGAAACAAATAACAACGGACAAGTTTATACACAATTAAAATACGCGCGTATATGAATCGAGTATGGCTATAACATAGATTTTACGTATACAACGTATTATTATATTGTTAAAATACGACATTTCCGTATGGTCTTTACAATTTAGCCTAGCATTACATAGGTTACATATTGAACCAGGGCGATGGAATAAGCCACATAAAACACCAATAAATGATTGAAATGTTCGATTGGAACTGATTGGAAGACGAATTTTATTTTAGTTTTGAATACACACTACATGTTGATTTATGGAAAACATATACATATCTCTATTTCTGGCTTAAGCCAAAAATTCCAAAGTTCATTCAGTTAATTAAACAACTTGAGAAACTGTCTACGTACGTATAAGAGGGTTTCGGATAAGTTTATATTATATCTAAAATAAATTATATGTATTAAGCGGTCACATGCCTTAAGGGGACATATTTGAACCTTTCCATGTGCGGCAGTTTGAGACATGGTTGAGGTAGCTACAATAAACGCATCAACCGATTGCTGTAGACATATATTTAAAGTCAGAATATGTATATTTTTTAACCTTAACGGAGATGATATAGACTTTATGTCAAGTATTAGTGTATACTATTACCGTCAAATTCGCATTAGATCACCCGATGTACCCAGGCGTTAATTAAAACAACTGATTAGAAACGAACGCTTTATTAGAAAATGTGCTAACTTCTTAACTCTTGTGTTGACCTAAACAATACCTGAGCTATAAATAAATCATTTGGATCTGCACGCAACCTATTATATGCTTAGCGTCAACGCAGCGTATAGGGGATATAGCGTATTTAGAACACTGTGGTATTGAACATATTTATTTGGCATAGTGTATAAAGGTTAATTATATTTCATTGAGTTGATGGCGTTATTTTCTTAGTTGTAACTTTCCGAATACTTCGTCAATTGTTTTATTTTAAGTTTTAATAAGCATACCCAGTCTTTAAATAGACATTTTTATGCTCTCCCAAAATACTGTTTCGACTCATCCACTAATTAGCAACTTCTAGTTTCTCTAATGATGGAAAACTATATTTGATTGCAAACATTTTATATGTGAATTCATATATTGACAAAATTGTTTATTCATATATTGCCATTTATTGCCGTGTTTATATGTAGTTTAACGCATCCGTGTACTTACATGGACCTACAGGTAGGTATAATCTACATGTCCATTTTACAAAGTACTAAATAACTTCTATTAATCAAAACATAAATGAAGTTGATGCCAACAGACGGTTTACGTTTACGGCGACTTTTTGTTGCGTCTGAATAAAATGCACATTTTCAACGATTGTGTTTGGGAATAACAAAAAAAAAATGAAACCCGGCCGTTTGTTTTAACTAATTTGCGAGTATTGAAATAACAAATAAATAATATGTAAGATAACTTTGTCGTTCATGTTCAAATAAAAGTTCGCGAACCTGCATTTGTAATACTCTCCAACAAATATGTAGTGGCAACTGTCAATATTTATTAGAAGACCGCGGCGGATTTGAAACCCAATATAGCTCTTTAAACTTCTTTTCTTTTTTTATATGAAGTAATGAGGTCGAAAAAATAGGTTTTCATTAAGTGCAGACTCGTTATAAAATGTGAAATGTTTCTTAACCAAACTGAGCAGCTGCTTTTTTTCCACATTTATCCTAGAAAATGGTAGTTTGTTCCGCATGCAAATGTATCTACTAAACGTTATGGAAGTTCAAGATGGCTGATTAAATGTTGACATGCCAGCTGAAGGACTTTATCAGAATGAATGATTGCTTTGTGACCCCCCAATGACCCAGGTGCAAGATGGATTCGTGTATCGTACCGGTAATGCGATCATAACGAGGACGTGTTTTTTTCATTCACATGCATATGAGGGGCACTCATTAAGTTTGTCGACAAGTTTTAGAATATAACCTGGCGGGGATATTTTTATTTACACTGTCCCGTTTTATTTGGATGACAATATGGTTTGTGAGGTTTGGTGCACCCTCGAACAGGGTTATAAAACCCAAGCGGCCCTTTTTGCCACTGTTCCAAGGCGGTAGCATAATTGTCAATCCCTTTATGTTTGTAGTTAACTGTGGTCATTGAATGCTACATTTCCTGTTCGACTTTTATACCTTCTTTTACTATTCCCAAATTATTTGAGAGACACTGTTTAACTCTATAAACCAAACAAGCTTAATCAATTGTGTATTTATGTTGACACGTTTATAAAACATTATTAATGTTATTATAATTTGTACATAGGCAATAGTTGACATTTCAAGCAAACATGTAAGAGAAAACAATGAAAAAATTAAACAAAACGTTCTAATTTAAATAGTAAGTTTTATGTCAACTTATACCATCTGCCGTAGATGTTTAAACTTAAATGCTGATTAGTATCATTTATTCATCATCAAAAAGGCAGAAATTATGGTTTTAACGGTTCCATTACATACTTTGTGTAAATATAATATATATAAAGAAAGGCTTGTATTTGTGACAATATACCACTATTGCTGTTCCATCTTACATGAGAGCATTTTGCCCTTCAACCCCTTTTTCTAAATCCCACTGTTTGAAATAAAAAATAATATTAAAGGACTATCATTCAAAAATGACCGGCAAAATTGGAGATAATTTAATGCTTTTAGCCTCTGTAACCTTCCGAATAGTTCACTGAAAGTGGGCAACCCTAGAATGGCAGTATTTTGAAAATATACCCTCAGTACAAATGTATCAATAAAATGCAAATTTCATTCAAAATATCCTAAATGAACAGGTTTTATGATGGAAATATAATACTTTGATGTCTTATGGGAATTTGCTAAGATTTGGGCAATGTTTTAAATTCGGAATCTACCTTACAATCTGACAATATGCACTAAATAGACCCAATACTTCCTATACCTTTTTCAACCACCAATCAGAAGCCCTAAATCAATAGTGGTATCTGACATAAAAACATGAGTCCGACGTGTCATTTTGATAAAATGTTTAATTAATTTTAATCACACGTCCTTCATGTTATGGTTTTCCCAATTTCCAAGAATCGACATCTTATTTCACTACAAAACCTAATATAATGGAATCGTGACAAGCGTATATGATTCAATGTTGATAATATATATACTAAAACTAATTAACATCCTTTTGAACACTGAACATGTATATATGGATATAAAAATCGAACAGGAAAAGCAGCATTCAAGGACGACAGTCAACCACAAACACACACAGAAACACACACAGAAACAAAGAACAAATTTAAAGATGAATAAAAGGCAAAATAGGACATCACAAACACACAAGGGTTGACAATAGGGCTACCACCTTGGAACGGTCAGTGGCAAAAAAGGCTGCTGGGGGTTTAAACAAGGTTCTAGGGTGCACCAAACCTTACACTTACCATACTGTCATCCCAATTAAACGGGACAGTGTAAATAAAGAAATCTCCTCCATGAACTATTCTCTAACTAACAAGGCAGCATTAATAGGCAATATAAAGAAAACACAAAGATGCCCGTGTATATATAAATACAAAAAAACAATAGCCTAGAAAGCCACAAAGAAGGTACTCGATACATTTTCCCTCTAAGTGCTTGCATTGTTGAGTAAATATAAGGATGTTGAAAGAGCACAAGGTTACTTCAAAGTTATTTAGCGTTATTAAGAAATATAGATATAAAAATCGAACAGGAAAAGTAGCTTTCAAGGACGACAGTCAACCACAAACACACACAGAAACAAAGAACATATTTAAAGATGAGAAAAAGACCAAATATGACATCACAAACACAAAAGGTTTGGGCTACCGCCTTGGAACAGTCAGTGCCAAAAAAGGCCGCGGGGGTTTAAACCAGGTTCTAGGGTTCATCATACCCACTTGCCCTACTGTCATCTCAATAAAACGAGACAAGGTAAATAAAAAAATCCCCGCCATGAATAGTCCATAATATTTACGTAAATGTCTATTAAACAATAAGCCTTTAAGGAAATAAAACTCACCAAATGTCGTCAACTTTGAAAGAGAAGGCGGAATACATGAAAAAAAGCGTCTATAAAAATACTATTATATTGTTTGACATTGACACTTTTTAAAAACGCCCCAAGATTAAAAATCGAAATAAAATATAATGCATTTGGATTGGTTATTATTAGTATATGGTGTTCTGCCAGCATTTACAATGGCTCTCGAAAGTCATTAATATAATTTACAATGAGAAGCTGTCTATTAATAAAGAACACTATATTCAACATACAGACTAACTTTATTTCATATGAAAACACAAACATTGAAAACGCTACATTTTGCTACACGCTCATTTATATATCATGTACTCCCATGCCAATAACACACAAACCCTGCACAAGAAAACATACAAAATAACTTAGCTCACACACAGAATTGAAAGTAAACTTCGTAAAACGTAAGAAGCTCGTATGCTGTTTCCAATGAAACCCGTATGTAACTCAACTTTGATGTGGGATATATATTGATTATCTGACTTTATTCATTGTTTAAAGTGTCTCATGTGTCCACTTCAAGTGGCATACTAGTATTGTATTCAACCTATTTATGTATAATTTAACAAATACACTGAAACAAATAAAGGTATGGAAAGAAAGCAAATATTTAATCTTTAAACTATCAACTACGGATGCTTCAGTTTTTTCCTTGGTATCAATTATTAATTAAATTATTTCGTTTTCATTTATTTGCATATCATTCTGGGAAGGGATTAATCGAATGTTGTTAAAATTTGTCACCCGGCCCATTTGTGATTATTATATTTATATCATAAATATATTTTTATTTCCCTGCGTGTAAACTATAGGCATTATACTCATACAAGAAATTAAATTAACCGTTTAATGTTTGTCTTCATCCTGTCCTATTATACCCTGAACAGTTTATTATGGTGCTCTGGATTCTGCCAAGTCATTGCGTTCATGCTTTAAAATACAATTGCCTTACCTTAAAGTCGTATAAAAGTATTATTTAATAAAATACATTATGCCTTCGCTTAACGTCGTATAAAAGTGTTATTTAATAAAATACATTTTGCCTTAGCAGTACCTTAAAGTAGTATAAAAGTATTATTTAATAAAACATATAATGTCTTACCTTTAAGTCGCATACAAGTATTATTTAATAAACCACATAATGTCTTACTTTCAAGTCGTATAAAAGTATTATTTAATAAAAGACATTATGCCTTCGTTTAACGCCGTGTAAAAGTGTTATTTAATAAAATACATTTTGCCTTAGCAGTACCTTAAAGAAATATAAAAGTATTATTTAATAAAACATATAATGCCTTACTTTTAAGTCGTATAAAAGTATTATTTAACAAACCACATAATGCCTTACTTTCAAGTCGTATAAAAGTAGTATTTAATAACATGCATAATGCCTTACCTTAAAGTCGTATAACCAAGCCGCTTGTCACCACACCGCAAAAATGATAGATGAGTATTTTTATTATCGATAACACAACTGCCGTCACTGTCAGCAAACTGCCAGATAATAGCGGAACAGCCACATTATAGTGGCATTATCTGCGGCTGATGGCTGATGCCGCATGCTATCTTTGTATTATATACATCAGATTTCCTATAACACCCTGTCTAACATAGAAAGCGTCATATTCGTCTAAGGTTGAATTCTCGGTTTTGCTAACGTGAGCGGGTAAAGGTCATTGAGGCAAAAACATAACGCATTAAGGATGTTGGCTGGGCAAGTTTAGACATTTTCAAGTTTAAAAATTTATTTTTTAAATCATAGTTTTATTTGATAAGATAACGTTTTCATGTTTTGTTTCTTAGTAGATATTGAAACAATGTAGGATTTAAGAGTCAGATATCAAATGTTAAGCAAAATATTGTTTCCGTCATTTGAGGTCATTATTTTATATCAATGAAATAGCTGGGTGGGTAACTCTGAGTAATTAATTAAGAATTATGTTGTTAAATATATATATATATTTATTTAAACAGTGGAATACATATATCAAAGTACATACTGAGCTAATGTTATAAAATACCATAATGTCAACTTCTGGGTATAGTATTTTACTGTGAAAATTTCATACACAGTTTTTAGAGGGTGGGTAGGTCCATATATATTTCGTTTTTAAAGTAAAGAGACAAAGACAATTACATTTGATTCTGTATGTTTTGAAAGATATGTATATATGTAACTGAAAATTATTCGTGATTTTGAGCAATATTGATTTTATGAATAAAATATTGGGAAAATGTTCAATGACTTTATTTCCCCTCTTTTCAGTGAAATTTTAGAATTGGGAACAGAAGTCTTTACTGGGCCTTTGGGACCAACGAGCCAATATATGTGGCTTTGAAGTAGAATACCGCTTAAGCCGGTGCTAGGGGGCGTGAGAAGTGTTGCTTCTTTCATTACTTCTCATGAACAGACTCAATAAAACCGAGTCTGCTGCTTTATTCTCTTAATTGTGTTTGTTTCTCTCAAAGGATCACCTTTATCAGTATTTATTCCTCAAATACGTCTAGTGCAACAAAAAATGCGGTGACCTACTTTTTTTTGATTATTTTGTATTTAAATGATACCAATGAAGTTTTAAATATCAATTTTAAAAAACATCTCAGCACTACATCCTTTCTTAACCAACATCCTTAATCATATAGTAATTTCTAGGTTTTCATGATAAGGTATAGCGCCATATATAATTCAAGAATGGAACGGACATGTCGTTCATTATGTAATTAACATATCAAGTTGTGTTTGTTTAAATGGTGTTTTGGGTCATTTTAGCACATGTTAGGCCATATATGACGATCGATTGTGTTGTGGTAGAGGCATACCACACCATTTTGACTGGGTAAAACTAGTACTGTATACCTCCCGTCATCCGTAAGAATCGACATATATTCACTTGATAAGTTAAATATTTGAGGCCAAACTGATTAAACTATAAAAGTATTATTTAATAAAATACATAATGCCTTATCTCAGTTAAAGTCGGATAAAAAGTATGATTTAATAAAATACATAATGCCTTACCTTAAAGTCGTATACAAGTATGATTTAATAAAATACATAATGCCTGACCTTAAAGTCGTATAATAGTATGATTTAATAAAATACATAATGCCTTACCTTAAAGTCGTATAAAAGTATGATTTAATAAAACACATAATGCCTTACCTTAAAGTCGTATAAAAGTATGATTCAATAAAATACATAATGCATTACCTTAAAGTCGTATAAAAGTGTTATTTAATAAAATACAGTATGCCTTACATTAAAGTCGTATAAAAGTATGATTTAATAAAATACATAATGCATTACCTTAAAGTCGTATAAAAATTATTATTTAATAAAACACAGTATGCCTTACCTTAAAGTCGTATAAAAATATCATTTAATAAACACATAATGCCTTACATTCAACTGATTAAACTATGGGAAACAATCTAAACACAAAGACTCCACTCACATTTTATTGCACATGGAGAAATTTGTTCAGAGGAATTTAAGGCTTTGTAGAAACGAATCGTATAGCTAGCATGCATTTGCTATAAAATAACGTGAACAATAATATTATTGTATACGTATAGTAACAACAGATTTCAGAAATGAAACAACACCTTATACAACACTCACGTTCATTACCAACCGTACTCATCCACAAAATGAACGTTTTCCTAAATATAATACTCAACACACGATCATAATGTAAACATATCTATATAAATGACGTCGCCGACATTGTGTTATTATTATTATTATTATTATGTTAATAAAAATAGATTCGCTATTCAGAATATTCCAAGTTACTTATAAAGTGGGAGATAAACGCTACAGTCAAACTGCACAAAGCTACGGTGAACCTAGCAACGATGATGCAGTTTTTCTTTTTCACGACAGGGACAACTCGGACAAAACATCCGGTAAACTGGAGTGATTGAATGTATCATCTTAGTACGGTAATATTTGCAAAAGTAATCAACCCTTGTATGCTGCTATTGTCACATTGGAGCCGCCTAACTCAAAACTGCATTTCATTATACATGTAGTGGAGGCACACTATTTTAAACAATGGAACCGCCTCACTCAAAACTACATTTCATTACAGTGGAGCCACCTTACTCAAAACCACATGTCTTTACAGTGCAGCCGCCTCCCTCAAAACTACATTTCATTATAGTGTAATGAAACTATTTTTAACAGTGGAACCGCCTCTCTGAAAACTGCATTTCATTATAATGGAGTCACACTATTTTAAACAATGGAACCCCTCACTCAAAACTGCATTTCATTACAGAGTCACACTATTTAAAACAATGGAACCGCCTGACTCAAGGTACATTGCATTACAGTGGGGCAACTTGACTCAAAATTTACATTTTATTACAGTAGAGTCGCCTTTCTCAAAACTAAATGAATTACCAATTCGAATGCGTGACTCACCTTTTCATCATTTTGAACATTTCTGTGTAGTTTTGTCACAGTCTCTTCAGTGGTTTAGGAGTTATGACGGAGACACAAGTTTGACTTATATGATATCTAACCACACCATTGCCGGAGAAGGATATATATTCCTATATAGCATGTGTCCATTTCGAAGACTAAGAAGGTCTCTGTAAATAATAAGCAGCATAAAAACCCTACTATGTACTGGATTCCAAAACTTGACAAAAAGACACGTTTTATTGTAAATTAAAGTGTATCACTGATAATGTATCAAAACGGTTGACCTCCTACATTTTCGCGAACATGTTATACAATTTAGGAATATAGGAATCAATCTGTTTTGGTCGATCAAAAATTCCGGAGCATGTTCATACCTCTACTCTAATCACATACGACTTTTCTACACTATACACCACTCTACTATATAACCTGATCAAAAATACATTGATTCAACTTATACAGAAGACGTTTGCTAGAGAAGGAACAACCACTCTTGCTTGTAATAATGTCCGGGCTGTTTCTTCGCAAACACCTCTACTGGTAACTATAATATGTGGACTTTATAGACAAATTGTTGATATCCCTATGGGATATGAACTGGCACCACTTGCCGCAGATTTGTTTTTATATTGCTATGAAAGAGATTTCATGTTGTCTTTCACCAGATACAAAGGCAGATGTTACTGAAGCCTTAAATAACACCTCTCGGTATCTGGATGATATAATGAACATTGGCAACACTTTCTTTTCTACTGTGGTTACTAATATGTACCCTAAAGAACTTCAACTTAACAAAGCTAATATTTCTGATACTAACGCTTTTTTTATCGATTTACATATCTCCAATGAAATAATTAGCAAACTATATGACAAGAGAGGTTAATTTTGATATTGTTAATTATCCCCATTTAGATGGGGATGTTCCCCGAGCAACTTTTTATGGGGTCTATGTGTTTCAACTTATTCGTTTTTCTAGAACTTGTACTCGAGTTGAGGACTTTAATATTCGTAATCTTGGCATTACTAAAAAGCTACTCCATGAGGGCTACCGTTATCATAAACTGCGTAAAACCTTTCCAAAGTTTTATTGTCGTAACCCTGATCTTCTTTCCAAATATAAAAGTAAATTAAGAACTGACTATCACAACCTGACTTCTATAGTGGCGTGATTTACAAACTTCGTAAGATCCTTGATCATGATGATTTTCATACTATCTTTGTTAAACTTGTTAAACGGTTTAAAGAGGTTATGACCCTTTCAATTTGCAACGCACTGCATGCTTGATTTGATGGTTGATCTATTTACCGTTCGCCACTATGCTTTCCTCTTTAATTGTGCGATGACCGGACAGGCTGTGGACCCTATGATGACGTCTACCTAAAGCCCAAAAGGATGGTGACGTTCGATGTTTGTCTCCAATCATGTCTTGTCGTGCCCTCAATGGTTTGTTCTCTTGTTGCTCTGGCTTTTGCCGTCATTGAGTACCTTCTTTGTGGCTTTCTATGCTATTGATTTTTTCATTTATATATACACGAGCATCTTTGTGTTTTATTTATATTGCCTACTTATGCTGCCTTGTTGGCTAGAGAATAGATCATGGCGGGGATTTCTTTATTTACACTGTCCCGTTTTATTGGGATGAGAAAGTGGGAGGTTTGGTGCACCCTGTCTTCCTTGAATGCTACTTTTCCTGTTCGATTTTTATATCCATATTTGCACTTCTGTTTTATTTGTAGATCGTTATCTTTCCTTTTAGGTAACATATTTACTAGATTCGGTAAACCCCTTTTCCTCTAGGTTGTTGGTATTTCTATGGGTCATAACAGTGCGCCACTTGTCGCAGATATTTATATACGGTTATGAAAAATGTTTTTATATTGAGTTTGTCGTCACTATCCAGGGAGACATTATTGATGCGTTTAATAATACATCTCGGTATCTGCATGACACACTCAGAATTAATAATGCGTTCTTTATTCATATGGTCTCTAATAGTTATCCACCAGAGGTCTCGTTGAATAAAGCCAACAGTTCGGATACCATAGCAGCAATCCTCGATCTTCATTTCTTGATTTTAAATTGTAGAATACATAACAAAATGTATGAAAAAAGAGATGACTAAATTTGACATCGTTTTCTATCCACATTTAGATCATACGGTATTTATATCTCCAACCAGCTCATTCGTTTTGCTAGAGGTTGTAACGATGTTAAGGACTTCAACGAAAACCTACTGGAGAAAAACAACATTAACCTAAAATTATTTCTGCGACTAGGAATATCGCAACCTTTATTTTATGAAGATGTGATCTATAAACTTCGGAAACTAAAGGGAGCAGACGGTTACCTGACCACTTTACAAAATTAATCAAGAAATTTGTCAGAAAAGGATACGACCCTATACATATATAGTACTGCACTTCATGTTTGGTGTTTGACACATCTTCAGCCAGTCACTACGCTTCACTTGTATCCTGTGCGATGACCTGATAACCTTGTGAGACTCTATGATTGCATCTTCTGAAACCCTGAAAAGGGAGGTAAGTACTTGAACTTTCGTCTCCCTGGTTATCTGGTCGTACCCTTGATTGGTTTTCTCTTTGGGTGCAACTGCTGTGGTTTTGTTCAGTACAAGTTTGGATGTTTGACAGAGACATAATGGCTGAGACACAGAGTGATAACAAAGCAAAATATAGCATTTTTAGATAATTCAGAGGCAATAACTCAGCTGTTCCTACTCTGATATATCTAGTTATCGAATTCTTCCGAGCTTTTAGTGATAATAACAACCTGCCAAATATTGGTGGTTAAGAACATATGACAAATGAAGGACAAGAGCGCTAACGAAGCAAAATATAGCACTTTTCAGTAAGTCAATGGCCATAATTATTGTGTTACTATTCGGATATAGTTGGTTTTCAAACTTATTCATTTGGGAACCGATATAGCTGGTTTTCAAACTTTTCTGCGCTTTTTTGCTTCCAACAATCTGGTCAAAAACGCTAAGAATCAAATACAAAAGGAAAGTGCTAGAGTGTTCACAAGGCATGCTATGGCATTTTTTGCATTAAAACAAGGACCATAACTCTGGTTTTACTAATACGATATGGCTATGGTGCTTCCAAGGATGGCGATATGACTTTGAGATTACAGTTAACCCGCTTGACTCAAACCTACATTACATTACAGTGGTGTCACCTGACTCAAAACTACATTTCGTTACAGTGGAGCCGCCTCGCCTCATTCAAAACTAAATTCCCTTACAATTGAACCACACCAATCAAAAATATGTTTTGTTTACAGTGGAGCAGTCTCACCCAAAACTTCATTTCATTACAGTGGAGTCACACCAAGCAAAAAGTTTAGACTTAGATGCCGTCGCGTGGGAGACAAGTAACATGAGTCATATAAGACTGCGAATACGAGATGGTCATTTACGGTTCCTTAACTCGATGGACTTGACAGGTCGGAAGTGTCCCCTTGGTTAAACCTGTATTATAATCAAACGTATAAACAATATGGATGCATTATAAATAGCACTCGTTTCTGTGTCAATAAATTATTGATGTTCATGTAACACAACATTGCTAGCATCATAAACTATAACTGATTGAATGCCATTATACATACATAATGTCATTGTCATAAGTACACGTTTAATTAAAATTGTGTAACGAAATTATCAATATTTGATTGATTTAGGGGATTCATCCTTTGTGAGTTTGACATGCTCTTAGTTAATAAAGTTGTGCCTAAGATATATATGCATGTTACATGAGTGCTTACTTGATGAATGAAATATATTAGTCCATGCAAAGAATGTAATTGTTTCAACAACTTAGAGCATGTACGTTATTCAATTTCAGACTGAAACATGTTGTAAAATGTTTACCTGTGTATAAATATGGAAGGGTGTATAGTGCCTTAGAAATGGAGCTAAAACCCTAAACCAGAATCAATGTAGTGTAAACCATAGGTCAAGGTCGGTCACAATGACCTAAAATTGTATCGGTACGTATAGTTCTCCTCTAGAAGTTTAAAGTGTATGACTATTGGTGCTAATGTACGTCTTAAATGGAATTAATGAAATGTTAAAAGTAGGTCAAGGTCTGTCGAGATAACCTACTTTAGACTGGTGTGTATTTTATATAGTATCTGTATATGTGCATGCCGTTTTAGAAGTATAGGGTATGGAAGTCTAAAGGTACCTTTTGAGTTACGACCTGTGATTTATGGCTTATGGCTTATGACTTATGAAATATGACTAACGACTTTTGTTTAATGAAAAGGAAAGCGGAAATGATCTAAAATGATGTACACTGGATATGTTTGGTGTAGATGCTGAATCTTTGTTTTTATAATTGTCTCCTGATATATTGGTATGCAACAGCAGTAAGTAGCTCGTATCTATCCATTATAGTATTGCCTTGCAATAATGTCGCGATAGGCATCACATGGTTGATGGATAAACAGTCTATCTGTAGAAGTCACCATGGAACCGTAGTGGCTCTAGAAAGCAGGAAGCTGCTTTATACATGTTCATTTTCTTATAAGACGTTAAAGAGATTGTGTAAAGTACTGCCTGTTGTAGACATTTCACTGCTAAATACAGATGACTGCTAATATAAGGTTGTCTGTACTTACATCGACATTGTAATAGATTATGTCTCCGATTTATGCGACAGATCATCGCTAAGTGAAGGATACATGTTTTTATGTATTCCGTATGTATTTTGGTATTACGAACTGCTAAATATATACGTATGTCACTATCAGTATGCGCTGAAGATTTAATTATGTCACTTTTGCTAATTCAAGACTTTTAACTCACTCAAATACAATTGGCTATAAGCGATTCAAGAACTTGCCCGAGAATGTATTATTATGGAATCGATTGGATGAAACATGGAAGTGATATGGTGGTAAGAATTTCTTTTTAGAAGATTCAAGAGCCGATAACCCACCTTGATACCATCGAATATACATTTTTTCGAAGAAGTCGTCCAATATCGTATTATTATATGTACACTCTGTGAACGTTCGCTTCAGATCAGACGGATGATTAAAATGTTGAGGTTGTATCAATGCCAGTTCATATAATTTATATAATTTTCGATAATACAAGGACCATAACTCTGATATTAGCGGTTAAAACTGTCTGGTTCAGGTGTTTGAGATCTTATGGATATATAAGTACTGTCAAAGTTTGGAAAAGATCGGATGAAACATGAAGAGGTTAGATTGCCCGATAGTACAAAATAACGAACGAACGACGGACGACCGACAACACGTCATCCTATAAGCTCACATTGCTTTCGGCCAGTAAAGCTAACAATAGTTCAAAAAGAACCTTCTTGGCAAATGGCTGTCGTGGTCGTTGTGATTTACAGGTTTTTCTGGTGGTCTAGAGCAACTCTTTCTAAAATGAATGCAACATACGATGACAATAAGACGAACATTAATAGTATTTCATACTCGCAAGTTTCGGTTGGAATTGGCTTAAATACTAAGTTTTATAAAAGCAGTTGTAGCGGTACATGTTGCGGGGCCACCTTGCTCCAGACGGCCGCAACACGTCCTGCCTTTCGTAAAGCTGTAACGGACTGAAAAACTGGTAAAGCATTAAGCAGTTTATAGTCAATTTTAGATCGAGCTCTCAACGACGAAGCCATGATTCAACAGCTGTTCGTCTATAACTTTAAAAATAAAAGGAACATTGTCCAAATTGAGTAGAATTTAATCTCTGGTTAAACGTATCCTTTTGTATTATAAGGTGTGCATGTTTGTTCAACAATAATTGGCATGATTGACATAATATATGCAAATCATTGTCACGACAAATTTTAAGTAGAAAAGATGGGACTATCTTTAATGTTCACAGTCTTAATCCCCAGTCTAGTAGATCATTATGTGTAAAGTGTGATCACAAAGTGTGAACGTTTCGTTAATAGCATAATTGACATTATGCGAATAATTGTCAATTAATCTGTTGGAATTGCGATGACTTTACAGCATAATTAAGTCTCGTTAATTGCTTTCCAGCAGTTCTTATCCTTCAGACCATTGTACTGAAATAAACTTTAATACATTATTTACTGTTATAAATATTAAATTGATTGTATTCTTTATATTAAAATATCATCTTGGTTTACAATAAACCCAAACATAAATAATACATCATAAACACTAAAAATAGCCTTGCCATTCTAACAACAATTATAAGAGATTATAGAAATAAAACTCATTTATAAAATAACTTATGACATCAAAGTGCTACAACATCAAATTTATACTTGTTAAATATTTTATTTTCAATGTTTGTATGCTCAAAAAAAACATACTTGCATAAACAATCGGATAAAATGTACAGTTTGATCGATAAACTGATACCGCCTTGGGCCGTAATAAATTTCTCCGCGTCATCTGCTAAAAATATCGCTATATTTGCTTGTAAAACAGACCATCTATAACTAGTGTCAGTAAAAAACCGTTTGCACATAAGGCTTCATATTTGTCATTATGCGATATATTTACAGTTAAAAAACACATGTTCGACATATTTTAAGAATTTTATATAGAACATATAAGGACACTAGATGGTGTATTCAAACTCGAAAACAGACCAAGATCCTTTTAACATAAACATATGAAACTTATATCAAAATAAAGATAATAAATTGTTTTTAAAGAAACCGTTTGCATCTAAGCGATCACATTTATAGAATTTCTACAATTAAGCAATAATGAAATTCCCCCTATACGCTCCATGTAAAAATCTGGCGACTCATCGATAACCCGTTTGAGGAAGATTCTTCCATTTGAAGACACTTCTGCATTTGCTTAGTACTGGTTCTACCCAGGAAGACATCGAGTGTGATTAAAATAAGTTCATAGAGCTTTCGTTACAATCGATGTAAAAATAAATAAATTTAAACTAAACAAAATGTTCAAGTCCCGGTAGCGAATCAAGAATCATACATTGATCGATTGAGCAATATAAGACTCTATCTGATTTCTCTTAGCAGTTTCTTTTTTTACGAATTAGACCTACAGTCCTGCCATTTAACTCAGTTACAATATAAATAAGTTGTTGTTACAGCTAACTGTAACCTGCATATGTTTACTGTTATATATTGAACACAACCATTCTAATATAAACATAAATAACGAAATATGATTGTTTGTACTCTTCTCTAAAATATTGTGTATTGTATTCCGCCTTGTTTAGGCAATACACATGTAAATGTTATGCCAGATAAAATATTGAAATTAATGTAAACATAATTATACATAGGCTTCTTGTGACTACTGACTTGTGACTATTGACTAATGACTTATGACTAATGACTTGTGACTAATAACGTATAACTGTTGACTTGAATAATGACTTGTGATTAACGACTAGTGACTTGTGACTTATGATTTGTGACTCATGACGTGTGACTAATGACTATGCCTTGTCACTAGTGACTAATGACATGTGACTAATAACTGGTCACTTTAAACTTATGCTACATTTACTATGTAAAGAAAACTAAGACAAGTACAACGGATATAAAACTAATCCTTAATATTTTATCATCCTATCTCTCATCCACAAGTCTGAAACCCTTTTTTGTTTGTAAAATGGATGTTTTAACGACTTAAACATATTTTGATTTGTAAACCACCAAATACTGAAAAATAAGGTATCAACGACACACTTAGTGATACTTTAATGTCCTGAACGTCAACTGGCACTGGATTCAACTTCAAGTTCATTCACAGCAACTGTTGCAACTCTAACTGGTGCCTAATAATGCGTGTTATCAATACCATGCAACTCTACAGGTATCATGCTAAGTATTTACTCCCGAAGCAACATTTCCATCACTTTACCATCTTTATACCAAGTATAAGAACATGAACCACTGTTGTGATGTTTGGTTATATCACCAAGAACAACCTTCGACGTATCATTCTCATATCCATATCTTTCATTCGGTCCATGGAGTATAACCAAATTATATTGATCAATAAAACATTTATTGTTCACTGCTACAAGTGCAACATGGAACCCATCCTGAAAAGGATTGTATTCTTCAACCTCTGGATAACCCTATAACAGCCTGTCATTGAATAACAACTTATTGTATTCACAGCGATCCTCAGAGTATGCTAAGATGGCCTCTCTGGTATATTTCACTTCTTTTTTGTCTCTTGATTGTCTATAAGGATAACACACTGTTTACCTGCAACCGACTTAAACTCCTCTTTCGGAATCTTTTCCTTGCGCATGTGTTCCTTAGTTTTACTCTATAATCCTCTTGTTTTAAGGCAAATATAGAACTGTGAGGACTACATTACATCAATATCAAATTCTGAAATATACAGTTCTGTCCATTCATGTATCTGAATTGTTCTATAATATAACCACCATATTGTGACAACTGTACGAGTACATACATATTAACTAAGCTGCATTGTTTTCCCGCAACTCAATTAAAACGCTACAATCTGGTATGCTTTAATAGCATAGAGGACGCTGAGAATGCCCCCATCTCTACACGATGTAACTTGCCAGCAAGTATCTCTGGTGTAGTGAAGTCACCCAAAATGTCATCAGTAATCTGAATGTCTTCCATTTCTTTTCTCACTTTTAGTAATCTGTTATGTTGAACAAAATATATTTATGAAATAAATCATCACAAAATAATTTTATTTTTAACACATTTGTATGAACCAATATTTCTTCAAAATTAAATGGCTGTTTGCAACAATATTTCAGAAAAGTACAATTATTTACAATCATGTAGATCTTTGATACATTGAGCCCATTGCCACCTGAAATACAAGTTTGAATACAAGTTTATAATTCATTTTGTTTGTACAATTTACAAACACCATTTTCTTTTCATTCCCAGCGTCATCAACAGAATCAAAACCGGTACAACCCGTAGACCTGCCAGATCTGGTTGCAGAATGTCCATTTTCTGTTTTTTTATGTTCATTGTTTCGTTCTTTGCATTCATCCATCGTGTAAATGATTTAGTTTTATTTCATTTTCACTTGAAATATCTTTCAAACCCATGGGCTGACATTATAACCTATGCAAATATCGAATAATTAATCAAATAATTAAATATTTGCCTCGTTGTTTGCACTTCAAGTTTCATACGGCTTTCAGATTTTGTAGATGCCACTGCATCATCCAGCTTGAATGCATTTCTCTCATTTCTTTTCCTAATAAGACATACTTCATCAGTCAAAAGTCATAAGTCAAAAGTAGTAAGTTAAAAGTCGTAATAAGTCAAAAGTAGTAACTCAAAAGTCGTAAGTCAAATGCCGTAACTCAAAAGGTACCTATAGGTTTCCGTAGTAGGGCTATTGGCGGAGTTAATAGAACAACTTAATCGGAATCGATGATGTAGCAACGATAGGTCAAGGTACAGGTCATTTTGACCTACTTTTGGTCGCAATATATAGAACGTATCTAAATGCATATGTATATGAGTGTGAAGACTGTAGGGCTTTTGGTGAGCTTATGATAAACTTTTACCAAGTGTGACGTAGAGACGGGCACATCACCCAAGTGTGACGTACAGACGGGTACGTCACATATACATATATACTACAAATTAGTAATATGCAATAGTAATAAACTACTTAAATAATTATTATAATGATTCTTACAAATACATAAGTTATGTAGAAAAAATAACGCGACAACGCAATTAAAAACAGGAGGCCCAAGAGGGCCTGTATCGCTATACTGGCTAAATGGAGTCTTTGATGGGGAACACGACAACAACATGCACAACTAGGATTGGTACTGATCATTCCTGCCAAGTTTCACTGAAATCCAGCCAGGGGTTCAGGAAAAATTGTCTGGATAAAGTTGGTGTATATTAGGCCACAACTCATTCACCCAGAACAGAGCGATGATAGGCGCAACTAGGCTTGGTATTCATCATCCCTGCTAAAATTCATTGAAATTCGGCCAGGAGTTCAGAAGAGACTAGTCCTGATAAAGTTTTATGTATCAAAACCTTTAAAGGGCTACAACTCCGCAACAATCACTCAACCGGCACAAGGCGATGACATACACAACTAGGCCTGGTACTGATCATTCCTGCAAAGTTTCACTGAAATCCGGTCAAGGGTTCAGAAGAACGTAGACCGGACACAATTTGTGTATCAAAACCATTAAAGGGCCATAACTCAGCCAAAAATCGTTCAACCGAAATACGGCAATGACATGCATAACTAGCTAGGCTTGGTACTGATATTTAAAGGGCCATAACTCAGCCAAAAATCATTCAAGCGGAACAAAGCAATGATATGCACTATTAGGCCTGGTACTGATCACCCCTGCATAGTTTCGCTAAAATCCAGCCAGGGGTTCAGGAAAAAAGTCCGGACAAAGTTTGTGTAAAAAAACCTTAAAGGGCCATAATTCTGCCAAAAATCATTCAGCTGGAAGACGGTGACGATATACATAACTAGATTTGGTCCTGATCATCCCTGCAAAGTTTCATTAAAAGTTGGCCAAATGAAAGCCCTATCGTCTTAATAAGGCAAAATACAGCATTTTTAACTAAATCAAGGGCCGTAACTCCGGTGTTACTAAACAATTTGGCTGGTTTTCAAATTTCTCTGAGCCTACATTGATATTAACAATATGTGCAAGTTTGGTAAAGATCAAATAATAAATGAAGGTGCTAGAGTGTTCACAAGGCTTACTATGGCATTTTTCAGCAAAACAAGGGCCATAACTCCGGTGAAATTATTCCGATCTGGCTGGTTTTCAAAATGGTCCAAGCTTTTATTGGTATAAAGACACTGGCAAAGTTTCGTAAAGATCCGATTAATATTGAAGGCCCTAGAGTGTTCACAAGGTAGGAAATAGCATTTTTCAGAAAAACAACGGCCATCACTCAGGTGTTACTAATCCGATTTGGCTGAATTTTAAACTTTTCTAAGCTTTTATTAATATTAACAATATATACAAGTTTGGTAAACATCAAGTAATAAATAAAGGTGCTAGAGTGTTCACAAGGCTTAATATGGAATTTCTCAGCAAAACGAGGGCCATAACTCCTGTGAAACTAATCCGATATGGCTGGTTTTCAAACTTATCCGAGCTTTTATTAATATAAAGACACCGCCAAAGTTTCGTAAAGAACCGATTAATAATGAAGGCCCTAGAGTGTTCACAAGGCAAACATTAACAAACGGACGACGGACGGACAACGGACGACGTACAACTCGTCATCCCATAAGCTCTGCTGGCCTTCGGCCAGTAGATATAAAAACAAGATTTGCCTTGTGTAACCGAACATATGTGGTACTCAAAGACAATATTGAATGATAAGACACGTTCAAGTATTGCGATCAAGTCTTACTGCATATTGAACATCTTCCAATAATTAATGCTCTAAAGTTGCGCAACATTTGAATTAGATAAACCATACCTTATTAATACTACATATATATGTCTACAGTTAAATTGCGGTTATTTGTTGTAGTTTAAATGTGGAATTACTGAAGAATTGTGGAATATTCTACGAGTTTGAGTAGACGTCTCAGAAAAAAATAATCTCACAGTGATCGAACCGACATTGCATTGGTGACTTATTTCGGACGCCCTTAACCGACATTGCATTATAAATATATCAAGAACACCATTAACTGATAAAGCATCGGTGATTTATTTCGGACACCCTTTGCAGACATAGCACCGATAATATATCTCGGACACCCGAAACCGAAATTGCATTTGTGATATATATCTCGGACACCCATAACCGCCATTGCATTGGTGATATATCTTGGGACACCCGTAACCGACTATCTTGAACACCCGTAACCGACATTGCATCGTTGATATATCTCGGACACCCATAACTGACATTGCATTGGTGATATATCTCGTACATCCGTAACCGATATTGCATTGGTGATATATCTCCGACACCCTTAACTGACATGCATTGGTGATATATCTCGGACACCCGTAACCAACATCACATCGGTCATATATCTTGGACACCCGTAACCGAAATTGCAATGGTGATATATCTCGGACACCCGTAACCGACATGCATCGGTGATACATTTCGGAGATCCTCAACTGACTTTGCGTTGGTAACATACCTCGGACACCCTTAACCAACATGCATCGGTGATATATCTCGGACACGTTTAACTGACACTGCATCGGTGATATATCGCGGACACCCGTGACCGACATTGCATCGGTGACCCGTAACCGACATTACATCGGTGATATATCTCGAACACCCTTAACCAACATTACAGGCGTGATATATCTCGAGCAACCTTAACCAACTTTACATCGGTGATATATCTCGTGTACCCTTAACTGACACTGCATCGGTGATATATCTCTTTAGAGTTCACCAGTGCAGTGCATAACGATACGCAACAGTTGCACTTTATTTTCTATTTCAGTTTACGACATGGCTGACTCCTTGATTGGATAATTCAATTTCAATATCAAATGTAGAGCTATAACAACGTTGCGTGGTGTCACACATTTGTTATTTATTGTCATTTTACAATGTTTCTGACTAGATTCTGCTGAAAACAAAATAAGTGTTATGTTTGTTAATATTTTATGAGCTAGATGACACGATTGCGAACTATTCTTTAGGGATGTGTCATAAATGTTATAAGTGCTTGGATAATGCGTATTTTTTATGGAAGAATATCATGATTGGAAAATAGAGAATTTTAATTTTTTCTAATTTATATTAAAAGAATTATTATTATCATTACCTTAGAACAAAATTATGGAGGATCTTACATCCATTTTGGCGCCGAATCTACATACACATCTTGACATTGAAAGCATCTGTAAATTTCGAAACAATTGGTAGAACTCTGTGGGAGGTGAATGACTCACACACTTTTTTTGGAACGGACGGACGGAAGGACGGACATGGCTAACGCTATATGCCCCAGTCACCATTCGGTGAAGGGGGCATACACGTGCGTTTAATCATGTTTTTTGTTTATTTAACTGCCGATTTATATTACGCAAAACTCATGTCAGTTAGACATGTGTTAAATGATCTCGCAGCTCCAATAGACTCACAAAGAGAGAGAAGAAAATTGAAAAAGAGCTGGCCCTGGTCATGATTCGAGCACGTACTAGTGTGGCAGATAACCTACTGAACAGTTTTGGCTATGGACACATATCAGATTTTGAAAATATCCGTCAACAAATATTGAAAATAGTAAACATTAATAAATAAATAAAGTTTTTTTAGAAAGCAATCAAAATGCTGATGTGTATTACAAAGATGTTTTGATATAAGTATGTGTTTGCCTATACTTCAATGAACAATTGTTAAATAAACCCCTCTACTTCACGGGTTACGGGTTTTGCAACTGTATACATATTATGCAAACTCTGAGTTAAGTGTATCTTTAGTTTGTCTTTAACCCTAAGCTTTTCTAAATTTTTCCGTGTCCCCATAACCATAAAAGTCTTCTAAACGCATTGAGAAAACAATCGCACGGTATACTTAAACAAAAAAATTCATGTCCGATTGATCATAATTAAATCTAACGAAGACGTTATATTACATTCGTTGATTTAATAAAAAAAATTAACAAGGCACTAGCAAAAACATAAACAAAACGTAGCTTGCTGTACACACAACACGGATGTAATTAGTGTTCATATCATTGAACATTTTCAATATTAGAGTTACCATTACATTTGATCCAATCTTACTAATCGGTGGTCTGAAGAGTATGTGTTTTAATCACAGTCACCCAAGACCCATTTTCAACAGGATGTATACTTAATTCCTGCTTTGAAACATCGTCCACACACTTGTCTCTTTGATATCCACATTTAAGGACCTTTCAAACGCTGAGGCCTGTTGCAGTTTTATCCAAAATGGCTCCAACATACCCTCTGCCATCGCAGTCACCGGTTGGCAATGCGCATTTGTAGACCTAAAGGCCTGTCCAGCAATGTCCAACCTAAGGACTACATATTTTCCAAGAAGCACACATTTACTTGTGAAACTTCAACATACTATTTCCAGATGTTTTTATCGTCGGAACCCACGTGTGATTGATTAGGTTATCACTCCGGTGATGAATGGAGAGTAACGGAATGCAATCGAACGTTAGTAGCGACGACGGATGTACCAAGCGCATTGGTTTTACCCCTTTCAGCAAATATAAAGTATTTCATTACATCTAATAAGAGTGTGAACAGTAACTGGTTGTCCTGGATTTATTGGACCTTATAATTAGACAATTCAACGGTCGTATTTTAGTGGTTGCGACAGACCACTTCTAGAGTAGAGTCAGTACCATATAGATGACGCCATCCACAAGAGCCAACACTTTCTCACTTACAGGTCTAGCTCCCAGTAGGATTTGAATACGCAGCGGCGAGAGGTGAGAAGGTTTCAAACTTAGCGTCTTTACTCTCTCGCCCATGGAAGCGTTACACGATCGTTAAGAAAGGCCACCAGGACCCTACAGAAATCCCATACACATATGGTCACCAGTGGTACGATACAACATGAAGACGTGGTCACGCAGATGCGAAAGCGCACTTTGGCGTTGGGAACAGGAAGGCATAGGTTGGTTCAAATCCAGAGAAGCTTTTTTTTTATAATTGTTCTCCTCCATTTTCTGTTTTTACGTTTTCTTTTGACCAACAAAGCAAACGTCTGCAAAATAGTTTGGTATCAACACAATGTGTTATACACATATTGTATAGGTCATTGAGCCTTCAAGGGAGATATTACGATACTTATGTGACCCTTAGTGATCATGAGATCGACATCAGCTGGCCCGAATTTGGATCAATTCTCGAATACCCTTTCCCCACGTCACCAGTCATTCGAATGAAAATGTAATCGTTCGGATTCTTTTTAACACCCCTCGTTTACATGAAATTTTATCTTTTGATTATACCTTATATTATTATAATTAGTTATGAGGGACTTTAATAGGATATTTTAGTGTTCGTTTTCTGAGATCAAGCAGATGTGTAAAAGAGTCTCAAATATAAAAATGAATTTCCTATGCATCAGTAACATTCTTCCTATGGTCCCTTGTCAGTTCGCTCAGATATCCGCGTTCAAAGTCACCAAAGTGCAGCTCGGTTATATGTATTGATATGAGAGATGTAAACAAACGAACCCTTCCAAAACTGTGTTTCTGTTTTAGCTCAGAAAAAAAAAAAGGATAAAAATATCGGACAGGGAAAGCAGCATTCAAGGACGACAGTCAACCACAAAACACAAAAACAAACACGCAAACAGACAAACGAAAAGACAAAAGTAATAAAAAATGCAAACGACATCACAAACACAAAAGGGTTAACCGAACACCAAAATTTCCCATTAAAGTGTTCTTCCTAAATACTTATAATAATAAAAGGCAATACTCAATATTGCACACGGTGCGAGAACAATGCAATAAACTCGGCAGATCTAGTTGCTCCGCTGTTCGATATTCGCCTATCCCGTGCTTTAGAACAGATTACAGTCAGTGCCTTAGCCAAGAAGCAGTTTCAATTGGACGAACATCCAACACATCGGTATATAAGCCATACATCAATGCGTATCACATCCGTCCAGACGCTATTGTGCCTTTAGGACGTCTTATTAGGCAGAGGGACGTATAAGCTAAGCAGCAAAATAACAACAAAAGTAAAACATCACATTTCTTATCTAGCCTTCGTACATGTAGTACGACTTTTGAATACATTTCACCTAAAAATGGTTGCCCGGAGCAGGATTCGAACCAGGGACATTGAGCTCTTATTTGCTCTTCAATACCCGTTAACAACCACTACTACACCGGTATGTGCTGATACTTTGTAACCACTACTACACCGGTATGTGTTGATACTTTGTAACCACTACTACACCGGTATGTGCTGATACTTTGTAACCACTACTACACCGGTATGTGTTGATACTTTGTAACATTACTGACACTCAATAATAGCAAGAGCACACACGCGCACAAACTTATTTCCTAGAAAAAACAAATCTAGTAAAAACTCTTTTGTGAAGGAATCCTAGTTTCAGTTTAATGAAATAAATGTTTACATCAGCAATGTTAATGTACATGTGATACATGATGGACTGTATACTGATGCATCCTGAGGTAAGTTCAACTAGGATACTTTTAAAAGAAATGTTTTTGTTTTTTTGTTTTGTTTTTATTATAACAAATGGTACATTTAGCACTATCTTCTTATGAATCCCAATTATTTCAGTTGTTAGAACGCCTGACTGTACATCAACATGTCCTGTGTTCGAATCCCTAGAGACACTTTCTGTGTTGCAATTGGTATGCATCCCCAGGTCACTCCACGCTGAAACTTCCTGTGCAGCAATATGTGTACTACCCTAGGCCACCCCAGGCAGACACGTTCTACGTTGCCATGGGTGTACTACCCGAGACACTTCAAGCCGACACTTTCTACGTTGCAATGGGTGTACTACCCCCAGGACACCCCAGGCCGACACTTTCTACGTTGCAATGAGTGTACTACCCGAGACACCCCAAACCGACACTTTATACGCTGCAACGGGTTCGCTAACCCATCATCCCTGACCTACACTTTTTACGCTGTAAAAGGTCTGCAAAAGGTCTGCTACCCCAGGTCACCCCAGGCCGACACTTTCCGTGCAGCAATTGGTGTGCTACCCCAGGCTGACATTTTCTATGCTGCAATTGGTGTACTACCCCAGGCCACCCCAGGCCGACGCTTTCCGTGCTGCAATTGGTGCGCTTCCGCAAGCCACCCCAGGCCGACACTTCCTGTGCTGCAACTGGTGTGCTGCCCCAGGCCATCCCTGGCCGACACTTTCTGTGCTGCAATTGGTATGCTACCCAAGACCACCCAGGACTACACTTCCTGTGCTGCAATTGGCGCGCTTCCGCAGGCCACCCCGGGCCGACGCTTCCTGTGCTGCAGTTGGTGTGCTACCCCATGCCACTCCTTGCCGACACTTTCCGTGATGCAATTGGTGCGCTTCCCCAGGTCACCCCAGGCCGACACTTCCTGTACTGCAGTTGGTGAGATACCCTAGGCCACTTTCCGTGCTGCAATCGGTGCGCTTTCCCAGCCCACCACAGGCCGACATTTCCTGTGCTGCAATGGGTGTACTGCCCCAGGCCACCCCAGATCGCCACTTTATGTGATGCAATTGCTGGTGGTGTACTAAACCAGGCCACCCCAGATCGCCACCTCCTGTGCTGCAATGGGTAAACCGCCCCAGGCCACCCCTGGCCGACACTTCCTGTGCTGCAACTGGTATGCTACCCAAGACCACCCAGGACAACACTTCCTGTGCTGCAATTGGTGCGCTTCCCCACGCCACCAGGCCAACACTTCCTGTGCTGCAATGGGTGTACTACACAAGGCCGTACCAGCAAACACTTTCTACGCTTCAAAAGGTCGGCTACTCCAGGTCACCCCAGGCCGACGTTTATCTGTGCTACAATGGGTGTACTGTCCCAGGCCGACACTTTGTTACCCAAAGCCGACACTTCCTGTGCTGCAAAGGATGTATTATCCCAGGCCGCCCAAGGCCGACACTTCCTGTGCTGCAAAGGGTGTATTATCCCAGGCCGCCCCAGGCCGACATTTCCCGTGCTGCAATTGTACGCTGCAATGGGTTTGTTACCACAGGCCACCCCAGGCCGACATTTCCTGTGCTGCAAAGGGTGTATTATCCCAGGCCGCCAAAGGCCGACATTTCCTGTGCTGCAATTGTACGCTGCAATGGGTTTGTTACCACAGGCCATCCCAGGCCACCCCAGGCCGACATTTCCTGTGCTGCAATGTGTGTACTTTCCCATGCCGCCTTAGTCCGACACTTCCTACGTTGCAATGGTTTTGTTAACCCAGGCCACCACAGGCCGATATTTCCTGTGCTTGAATGAATGTACTACCCCAGGCCACCTCAGGCACATTAAACTATAAGAAAATATTTCCAATATTGTTTATCAATTTGTATTTATATTAATTTCATTAAATATGTTATTGCAGGCTGACATTCGTCATCTATAAGAGCGAGTGTTCTTATATATGTTGATTTTAATCAATTTGTAAATGCTTTACGGTCTGTTTAGATCACGATCAATATATTGATTAATTATATTAATTACTCTTTACGTTAGCTTGTCCTTACCATAAAACAGTCATAAACCATGTCATTAAATTAATTTTTTTTTTAATGTGTGTTTCTATATTATAATCAATTGGGTTAAATATATAGATAACTACATATATCTATTTTCAAATCTTGATAACTGCATGTACTTCTAAATCTTGACCAATATCTCCGTCAATTCGTAAAAACAGTTGGCAAACTAAGTCCATGGTTCGAATCCCTCGCAGGTCACGTACTCGTTAATGTTTGCTGCAAGGGAGTTATTGGTGTGTTTCAGATGGGTAACACAGTCAGTAAACAGTAAATCTCGGTAAAAAGTGAAGTCAGTCACGTAAGTCATTTTATGGGCCCCGTTTTGTTAACCATAATGCGATAAGTCTCACATTTTAAAACTGTTCACGTTTTTGCACATAATCATTCAATGTAGATAATTATATGTGCATTATGTGCCGAAATATCAAATGTATGAGAAAAGGTTTAAACCCACGATCTTTTGGCCACTGATAGTTTCAAGTCGGTACTCCGGTTGTTAGTCCATGTAGGTTTATGGTGTTTCATACTTTGCTTTTATTTATCCATTTTTTGTTTATTTTCGGGGGAGCATATGGTCGGGCGTCCTGACGTCCTTCCGTCCTGCAGTCCGTGATTGATATGCATCAACTAAATTATGACTTGGTAACTCTTAATTCGACGCTCCAGTTGTGGAGTTTGGACTGACTGGTTAATGCCGTTTATATTGTGTCTATAGAGTTTTGATTCTCAAAATATTTAAGAATATAAGAAGAAATATAAAAAGATAGGACAGGGAAAGTAGCATTCAAGGAGGACTGTCAACCACAAAACACAGAAACAAACACGCAAACAGACAAACAAGAAGGCAAAAGCAATAATAAATGAAAACGACATCACATACACAAAATGGTTGACAATAGGGCTAGAAGTCATCCGCTGGTATCTGTCCAAATGCCGGCGTATCTCCGTTTACTATAGATCTGTGACCCGTTTTATTAAACATCTAACGATAATTCTTACCGTAAATAGTAAAAAATATACACTTTTTTCCACCCAAATATTCAATGTAGACAATTGTGTGTGTACATAGTGCAGAGATATCACATGTATAAGAATATGAATATAAATCACGTTTATTTGTAAAGTGAAATTCATAGTAAAGCATTTAAGAAATTGCCTTCCGATCAAATTTGTCGTAAATTGTTTCATAAAACAGGGCCCAGAGTAGCGTGCACAAATAACTGTCTGGATTGAATGCTTAGGTAAATAAAGTGAATGATTTTAAAATGTAAGACTTATCGTAAAGACAGATAAAAATATCGGACAGGGAAAGCAGCATTCAAGGCCGACAGTTAACCACAAAACACAAAAACAAACACGCAAACAGACAAACGAGAAGGCAAAAGTAATAAAAAATGCCTTAGAACGGTCAGTGGCAACACAGGCCACTGGGGGTTTAAACCGGTTCTAGGGTGCACCAAACCTCACACTTACCCTACTGTCATCCCATTAAAACAGGACATTGTAAATAAAGAAATGTTTAATAAAACAGGGCACAGATCTATAGTAAACGGAGATACGCCGGCACAGCGGATTGGAAAACTAATAGTTGTCTGTAAGTTATTTAGTACTTTAACGGTCAGTGGTGTATATAAGAAGTCATCCGCTCTTATCTGCCCAAATGCCGGCGTATCTCCGTTTAATATAGGGTATCTGCACATTTATCTAGTGGATTTGACGATAGCAGTGATGACATTATCATACAATTATTAAATATTAGGTTTTGGAATAGCTAGATATACATTGTAAGTACAAGTTAAATTTATATATTTAAATATTAAATGAATATATACTAATAGGAAATCTAACGCTCCGTAATAATAAATGTCAAATGTCAATCGATTTACATAAACTTTGGTCATTGTAATAAAATAAGTCGAGTTGTAAGTGCACCAAACTTAAAAATAGCAACCGAAAGAACAATTGAACAAAAGTATTATGCAGTAATGTTGCATCACGCTTCACGCGTACCCATTACACAGACTCGATAGTTCCTGTCTTCAACGACCGAATTTACAAGATAGTTGAAATAAAAGCAATCCCATCAAAAAGATATACCTGTCACTACTCAGCATCCAGAGAAAGAAGCAAGCGACTTAAATGTTGTAAAAATATGGAAAAAAAAGGAAAAAAAGTATTCACATCATGATGTATCCAGAATTGTCCTAAACAACCACAGCAGTTGCAGACAAACAGAAAACCAATCTAGGGTACAACTGAAAAATAAACGTGAGGGGCAGAAGTGCATTCATCTACCATCATATTTAGGGTTTCGGAATGTACACTCATAGAATACAAATAGACTGTCATAAGAGTAAATTGAAGCGTAATGACTGACTGCACAGACGCCAATCACTAAAGACGAAGTGCGTTGAAATACTATAGGGCAATGTAGTTACAATGAAAATTTAAGAATATAATTAAAGTGATCAAATGGTTAATTGCATACTTGCAAATTGTCGCGTTTATGTTGCGTTGAGCTTATTGTTCAGTATTCTACGATAATGCATGCATAGATAATGCACGTTGATAGACCGATATAAACTCTAAGTATCATGTTTTATACAACTGTAAATGAAATAGTTATTATGTTCTTTTCTGAAGTGCTCATCTCTAACCTAACATAGGTTAGTTATGGTACATCCGTGGCCGAGTAGAGTTCTTGCCTTTGAAATCAATTGCCCTTATCCGTTAGAGCTCTCATATGACAAGGACTCTTTATGTATGAGGAAGCCATCCATTCGGCCTGCGAAAAGGCGGCGGTTCGTCCCATTGTGCCCGCATGTGAACAAACACTCTTATATAGTTTATACCTCCAACATGTCTTCTGTGATGGCTGCAGAGTTACTACAGCTCAGGCAATGGCAATTTGCACACGCAACTGAACACTGCGGTCCATGTTTCCTGCAGTTGCACCGTTCTGTTTCGAATTAATCCTGCAGTTGCAACGTATACTCTCTAAGTTTATATGTGATGCAGCTGGGAGTAGTGTCTTTATCGGACTCAATCTGCCGAAGGAACTGATAATCCAACCCCAATCAAGTGGTTTCAAATTCCTGCAAATATAGTAACTATCGTTATATAAATATGGTCTCTTAACACATATTTTAATAAAGGAAACTGGTTAAAGAAACTAATAAACTAACTAACATACTATTGTCATCATTTAAAAACATTCATTTGAAAGCGCATATATTATAATATCAATAAAAGTGGTAATTTAAGTACCTTCCTATCCATGTCTGAACTTGTAAATAAGTCCTCAAGCTATGGAATCGAGCAGCTTCCTTTGTGGGAGGTAAGGTGTTAACTTGTACGACAGTTTTACTGGTGTGTACCTTTGTTATGAATTTGATGTATCGTAAGTTGTCCAGACCTTGATATCTTATACCGTAGTACAGGTAAATTAACGCTTCCTCACCTGCGGCAACACTTTCTTACCAACCAATCTTGTCCGATCAACATTGATATTATCGTCTGCAGCAGCACCTGTTTCTATATTTCTTAGATTACTTTCTTCTGTAAAGGGATTGCCTTCTCTGAGAAAAGTCATCAATGTGTTTGTCTTCATCATCTCTAATCACTCTTGATTTGTGTGCGTCTCTATGCTGGTCACTTGTTTCATATATTGGTGATGTAAACTCTTGCATGGCATTATATACATCTGCATAAGCAGGCATCGAAAGAAGAAATTGTGCTATTTGAGCTTCATCCATACCACGTCCTCGGGTCAAACCTCCAACAGATTTTACACTCCTCATCAAACTTGTTCGATAACTAAATCTGTAGACAGACCTGCCCAATAACGGTCACTTCTCCGAAGAACATGATGGGCATTACAAAACGATTGCCAGATATCGAGCTGATTGCGCAAGTTCCGACATTTGTTGAAGGTAGATGTGGCTCGACTTGAAATACAAATTGTGTCCTGCTGCTGCAAACAATGGTAAAATTTGTTGCATGGATTTCAAATGTAGCCTCCAACTTCCAGTTATTTCTGCCTTTATAAATCCCTTCAACATGTCTATCATGTCCATGTATTGTATCCATAGTGCAGCTCAGCTAAGGCTAGTTTTCCTTCTTTAAATTTCTTCTGCATGCCTAGAATGATTGTGTTTGAAGATATGTATTCAACTGAAATTTCTTTGGATACCAATTTCAGATACATATCCTGTAGCACCATAACATCGTTAGATTCAGTTATATTTTTTGTGTCGGAGTTCTCAGTTCTCAGGACAGCTAGTTCCTCTAGTGTTTGGTCGTCTACACTATTTTCACTTTCGTCTGTAATGTCCGCATTTGTAGGTGTTAGTTGTACATTTGGGAAAATATTTTCTAGGAGAAGTGTATTCAAAGCATCATCAACTAAAAAGTGCTCCCTTATCGCTCGGGTAATGGCCTTTCCCGTCAGCATGTGTCCAACAGCATTTGGTGCAAATACATTTTCAAGAAGCTCTTGTAGACCTGAATTTTCCATTACATGACCGATATACCATAAGAAGCTCAATTATGTGTGAAATCCACCTAATCTCACAATCACCGACTTCAGTTCACTATCTGTTTGTTCATTGACCACAATGGTCAGTGCCTTCCAGTAAAGCGGTTGATCAAAAGTGACAAACTTCAACGTTGAATATATACACGACAGGTCTCTTGAGTTCAAATCAATCATGGGAAGGAAGACGATGGATGAAGTTCCAGGATACGGCCCAGGTTGAACCAACTGCATGATACCAGACCAACAATAATGGTCTCGCAAGCGTTATCAGAAAATCACATTCAATTGTTGGATCCTTGTAATTAGTGCGTTCTGCCAGTTTTTTGAAAATCATCTTTTCCATGTAACTGTTTGTTGCTTGTAATACCTAATATTTATTTTGCCAACAGCTACAAAGTCATTATTTGTCGCACGAGTTCTTGGTATACGTTCAACGGACTTAATTGATGGAGTAATCACTGCAAGTATACCTATTACATGGAACGTGTTATGTCCATCTAAAGTTCTTGTGTTGTGGTCAACGTTGACATCAGCATAATTATTGTATTAAGCGATTGTTATCGTTAGATTGCATTTCAGTTCCGCGTGTTACGGCAGCACTCCTTTCAAAAGATGAACTTCCTGGTAAGAGCAACAGAAGCCAAGATTGTGTAGACTCTTTATAAGGATTTTAGATCCAAAGTGGTGATGCATCTGTACACTAAGTCCAAGTTGCAATGAATCCTCTCGGAATCGTTGATTGGACACTAGCTTGTCCTATCGAAATAAGTTTTTGGTCAGTCTTCTTATGATCTATCAGTGTTTCAGGGAATAACTGTTAACTTCCAGGCACGTAGCTTTGGCTCTGTTCAGCTGATACCATGTCATCAACCTCGCATACTCGTCTTTAAATGGGTTAACATTCATTGATTTAACAACATCGATAATTAACTTTGCAGCTGTCTTGATGATGTAATTTTCCCCCATTTCTTTGATAAAACGTGCACAAAATCAGACTAGCGTTGCTTGCAAATGTCACAACAATATGCTTACCTTTGTTTTCTGATAAAACTATGGCATTTCCAAAGTAATCTACCAGTTTCTTCTTCATATAAACAACACTATATGCTTCATGTCCACAAATTTGTACCATTCTCTCTACAAGATCAGTCACTGTTAATTGACTTTCAGGCTTGCTTTCGAAGTATTTCACGATTTCTAAAAATGCATCTTCGACTAAAACCCTGAAAGGCCTCCGCTTTCCGTTTTGGTGTTGACTCCGATGTTTTCCGTTTTGGTGTAGATTCCGATGCTTTCCGTTTTGGTGTAGATTCCGATGTTTTCCGTTTTGGTGGAGATTCCGATGTTTACCGTTTTGGTGTAGATTCCGATGTTTTCTGTTTTGGTGGAGATTCCGATGTTTTCCGTTTTGGTGTAGATTCCGATGTTTTCCGTTTTGGTGTAGAATCCGATGAATCAATCCTCGAAAACCTCCACGGTGTAAATTCCGATACTCCCTCTGACAGTGCATATTGCTTGGGAATCTGGTATCCAGTCCTAAAATTTGAACTGCATGACTGATGCTATCTTGCTCAACGGCTGGGAGATCTTGATAATATTCAAATCGCCCTACAATTTGTTTAGCCCATTCATCACTTCTGCGTTTGCATATTTCTCTGATGGTATTTTGAAATTCCGGTGTCCTAATAGGATAAACGGCATTGCCTGTTTTCTTCTCACAGTATTTTGCTCCAGTTTCACAAAACAAACAGTTTGACTTAAAGTTAAAACTGTCTGTATGAGAGGGGCATGTCCTTGCAGCTACTATTTCATTCTTCGACAGTTCTGAAGCTTGATTCTTTATATAATTGGGATGACTATACATTCGTCTGCAGTCTTGGTGCAGAAATTGACCCGGAGAAACCGTTACTTGATCACCTAAAACAAATAATGCATGAAGTTGTTTTTTTCAAAGCACGAATGTTTTAAGACTGTGTAGTAGTTAAATTTAAATATTAATACAAGTTAGTAAGTTGTGTAGATACATGTATGATGTAAGACAAAAGGGATATTTGCTCATATCATAGTGTGCGCAAAGACACATGATATAGCTGCAGATCGTCTTAGCAATTTCCTTCATAACAAGACCAGAAAAAGCGCATTCACCATTACTTTATACCTTTGGCATATGTAAGATGCATTTAAAATTAACTGATAACAAGCAACATCAGATACACTGTCATATTCATTCATTACATGTCTTGTTGATTGGAATGTTACCTCTTTCCTAAATGGCACGGAGTAAACTTTGAAAGCACTTTTCATATACTCGGGAAGTTGGCTGGTCATTCTTTATGTTACATAGGACGCATTCATTAATATCTTCACTTAATTAACTCCATGATGAAAACAAAAGGCAATGCGTTTATGTCATACTCAACATCTGGGCTATTGTATCAACTGACTATGCATATTTTATTTATAGCAAAGATCAGTTTGAGTTTATTATATCAAATATTTATTTAATGTGCCTCCTTTTCTTGTTTGAAAAGAGTGTTTAATAACATAATTTTGTTAAAACAAAACCATCATAAATCCAAATTCATGATTATGCATGATTACATTTTAGACCGTTACAGACATAATATCTTGTTAAAACCTGATAAATGTGTTCTGTGTTTGCTCCATATTGTATAAATGAAGTATTAATTTTAAGATAGGTCTGGACGAATTCACTTGTTTGCGAAAAACATCAATTTGATTTTATTTTATGCAACACTTTAGAGCGGGTGCACCAATTACCGACCACTTAAGCAAGAGTTTATGCTGTTCGGAAAAATAATGTTTTCGCGGATCTTTTGACTTGGTCTGAGGGGGTGCACAAATTACCGACCACTCAAGCAAGATTGTATGCTGTTCGAAAAAAGAATCATTTTTTGGCGGATATTTTGACTTGGTCTTATAAAACAAATTATCAGCTATCTTTGAATGTATTTACGAACTATAGGAATCCATTATATAGGAAGATTAGGTAAATCATATCAAGAGCCCAGGCGATTGCTTAACGTGTGTGACTTAAAAAGAAACCCTGACTTTACTGACTGTATCTCACACTATGATATATTTTGTGTCACAGAAACAAAAATTAATGAAATGACGATATTTTAATTCCTAACGAATGTAACAATTTCAATGAAACAATAAAAAACAAAATGGGAAAATGCAGTGATTTTTAAACAACCTAGACCGAACCAAAGTACAACATCTCCACAACGTACTGTCCTCAAATGATACTACTATAGAACAACATGTAGTAGACAATATCACCGAATCCACTGGTCTATGAAACGGCAAAAAAACCGTTTGGTCTTAGAAAAATCCGAAAAACTAGTGTCGTTAAAAATAGTGCATCTGATAAGCCTTGGTTCGGCCATAAATGTCGCAATGCACATATTAAGTACAACTTGGCACGTAAACAATACCATAAACATAAAAATGAAAATAATAAAGCAGCATTACTGTCCAGTAAATATTACAAGAAAATAATGAATACCTTCATTAACAAATACAAATACGACTAATAGCATACACTTAGAAACCTTCATTTCAAACAAGCGAAACAATATTGGAGTTACTTCAATAAAATGAAGCCGAAATCTTCAAACAAAACGCAGCCGTTTTATGATTTATTCGATTATTTCAAAATATGAACACAAAACTCCTTGATAATGATGAAGGCAACTATAAACCGGATTTCAATATAGCGGACGACAATCCAATTTTAAACGCTCCAATTACACCTGATGAAATTTAAAAAAAATATTTCTAATCTTAAACATTCTAAAGCATCTGCCGACGACCAAATAATAAATGAATATATAAAAAGTACGCAGGAAGTGATGTTATCTATATACTCTAAATTATTCAATATCATATTCGATACTGGTTATCTTCCAACAATTTGGCTGGATGGCATAATCAAAACTATTTTCAAAAACAAAGCAGATCCTCTCAGTCCTGAAAATTACCACCCGATCACTATACTCAGCTGTTTTGGCAATTATTCATGTTTGTCCTTAACGGACGAATCAATGCTTTCTTACATGAAAATGGGGGTTTATCTGAAAATCAGGCAGGGTTTAGAGCCAAGTATGCTACTACTGACCATATATTTACTTTACATAATTTAGTCGAAATGCTACGTTCGCAGAAGAAGAAATTGTTCTGTTGCTTTGTTGATTTTGCACAGGCGTTCAATTCCATACGGCGAATAGGCATGTGGCGCAAATTATTAAATACAGAAATTAAGGGAAAGCTGTTTCAAGTCATATTTAACTTGTATCAAAATTGTAAATCATGTGTGTCCTTTAATAATGAATCGTCAGCCTTTTTAGTAAGTCAATGCGGCGTCCGTCAAGGCGAAAATTTATCGCCGATTTTATTTTCTATTTATTTAAACGATTTAGAAGAATATTTGTTAAATGTTGATCAAGAGGGAATTGCTGTTAACACTCAGGCCGATGTTTATATAAAAATATTGTTATATGCAGACGATGCTATTATCCTCGCTGATAACCCTACAAGTTTCCAATCATGCATATAAATAAGAGCAAAACAAAGAGTATTGTATTAGGTGCTCGCAATACGGCGCTATTCTCATTTAAACACGGACCAGATGAAATAGAACTCACAAACGAGTATCTAGGCATCATATTCTCTAGCTCTGGAAGCTTCTTTAATACACGAAAGCATCTTGTTGAACAAGCCAAAAAAAGCAATGTTTTGACTTTACAGACGAACTAATAATTTAGACCTCCCCTTAGATCTCCAACTAAAATTGTTTGACCGTACAATATTACCGTTCTTAACATATGCTTGCGAAGTCTGGGGATTCGAAAATTTAGACATCATAGAACGTATTCATACAGATTTTTTAAAAAGAATTACAAGTAGAAAAAAAAGCACCCACTCATATATGTTGTATGCAGAACTAGGTAGACATCGAATTGCTATAACTATACAAACCCGTATGATAAAATTCTGGAACAAACTTATCATTGGAAACCAATCAAAGCTAAGTTTCTTCTGCTACAAATCAATGGATAACACTGAAAATTACGAATATAAGTGGTTAAAACACATCCATTCCATTCCATTCTCAATAAAACCGGTAATTCAGATGTATGGACAAACCGAAATACATTACAACATAGCAGCATTCATCTCTCACTTAAACACACGCTAGTTGACCAGTTTACACAATCTTGGAGATCCTACTTACACATTTCGTCGAAAAGGAAAAACTACAACCTTTTTAAAGATGACCTAGCATTCGAAAAATGTCTTAAATTACCAAGAAGCAATTATATTTATTTATTTAAATTTCGTACGATTAACCATAGGTTCCCCGTTGAAACTGGCAGATTTACTAAAAAAAGAGTATGATAATGGACCCTTGGAAACGGCCGAGAACGACCACTACGTAAACCTCAGACGTTGTACACTTTGCGATTCCGACATAGGTGACAAATTCCACTACTTATTAAAATGCCCACATTTTGATCAAATGCGCAAGTATTACATACCACGTTATTTCTATCAGCACACAAATGTCATTAAATACAAGGATCTTTTAGTCAAAAAAATGTGTCTTCGTCAGAATTGTTTTACAAAATGCCAAGTAACGTCGTACATGAGACGTATTTTATTGATAATGCTTTCCCCCTTCACATTTAACATATGTACTGATCCTTGTATACAGTTTTCTTGTACCATTTGTATGTATGTAATGTACCTTTCTCTCTTGTTGTAATCCATGTTACCTGAGATTGTATATGATAAAATAATTGTTCTGTTCTGTTCTAAGTAGTTTTATGAATATGGACCCTGGATGCTTAACAAACAATCTAATACTCGAAATTCCAAAGTACCCACCTTGGAATATGCCTATAATATTCTAATTATTTTGTGTATTTCACGCTTGATTAGAGAGGTAGTTCAACTGTACACTAATGAGTTAAAAGAACAGAAACATTCTTCATCATCAATTCTTTTGATGTTTTATACAGCATCACTTCTAAAATTCACAGTCTGATAGCAAAAATTCATCATTTTCTTTTCCCTGTACTTTTCGAATACAAATAGTCGATCATTTTATCGTCTCTCTCTGTGCGTCCGTGCGTGATGGAATGCATCTCCACCTACATATATACAGCTATGGACTTCATACTTTTGTGTACGATTGACCTAACTCCAGTGATATGCACAATATGCATATGTGTGGTGATTATGAATTCATCTGAGGGCTTGAAGTTGATATAAATATGAGCAGTGAACACTTTACAAACTATTGTCAAAAGAAAATACTTATAATACACCTATTCCAAATTTATTTAAAATAAGAAAATTAGTTAAGATACAAAAATCAGTAATAAGGAATTATGTTCAGTACATACTTTAATCAAAATACATAGAGCTTAAATAATATTTTCCTTATATTAGCTTCAATAAAGTTGTACCCTTTATTACAATCCCGCCATTTGCATATGTATGTTAATTTGTATAAAAAGCAGACAACATTTATAACACTTTCTACTCGAATAGTGGCAAAGAAATGTTTTAACTTATTGTTCGGGACGCTTGTTTCAGCCAAATGGTGTTTTTTTTTACTTTCAAGACAAAATTCAACTAGTACCTAACTAAGAAGAATATAAGTGGAACAGACATTTGTAACGGTAAACAAAAATACCTTACTTTTCAAAATCGAACGAAAGTTGTTTTGATAAGGCATTTTCAATTTTAATGCAAAATTCTGCTGGATAAAAAAAAACGTGTTTTATCCAAATATGGTTTTAATGTGTTGGATAAATAGAGGATCTTACATGAGTGACTGTGTATTACTGATTTTAATAAACGAGTTTGATAAACTGATAGGACACGAGGCTCTGCCGAGTATCCTATCTTTTTATCCAACGACTTTATTAAAGTCATTAATACACAGTCACGAATGTAAGATTTTATTTATCCCACAATACGCCTACGATGTGATAGTTTCACTTTAATGTTGTCAATTGTCCTTGTATGCGGAGTCCATTTGCAAGAGAAATCATGACGCCGTGTTGTTGTTCTCGACGTCAGCTACGTTACGCGGCTGTAACGCGTACGTCCTACACTTAATGCGACACTAAATTTAACTTTACTAACATGTCTTTTATTAAGTATGATTTCAAACAAGGATAAATATTTGAGGTGTCGAACGTATCGTTATTGGTATGATATACCATGCAAACAATTGGAATTTAAAGTTTTAGTGTACCCAGCACAGTGATCCGGTCCTCATTTGCATCTGTAATACACTTGTATTACAACAGGGTATTACGAGAAATAAGCCATGGCTTTATTACACTCCCAGATGCATTGATATGTGATAAATTTATTTCTCAACCAACTTTTTAAAAACTAAGGTATTTTTATTTACCACTAAACATTCCAGTTCTAATGATATCATTATATTTGTACTTATTTTTAAAATTGCTCGTGTTAATGCTAAAACACAGTTGGCTCTTACAAGCGCCCTGGACAATAGTAGGAATAATCACTGTAAGTGTTTAATGTAATTAGTCACCGTGACGGTATTAGAAGATAATTACCTCTGAGGTAAACCCTGACAAATATAGATAGATAGATAGATAGATAGATAGATAGATAGATAACATTACTGGTGTCTGCTCCAGTGGATATTTAATTATTTAAAATATAATCTAAAAGAAGCTCAATAAATGATTACTATGCTTCCACTTTCATGTGATACTTTATTGGTGATGTGAGACTATATACTTGATGTGAAAATATTAATAACATTGTACTAATGTTGATGGGGTCAATGTCATATATGGGTAACCACTTGCATCCCAGTGTATATTTCTGTATTCATGCACACATTGATTGTGTTATGTCTACAACTGGTATCAAATGTATGATAACCCTAAACTTCCAAGTCAGCTACTTTTAGTCGCTGTCGTCATTTGTATAAGTGTTACAGACCTTAAAGCGTAGAGAGAATTAATTAAGTGTACACGTGTACAATGTACTCTTAGTACGCAAGTGGGCATCAATGGACGACATCGACCAATTCAGCTGTACTTACACCGTATGTCTGAGAGTAAAGTCTCAATTTTTATTGCTCGATTGTTATGCCCCCACCGCCGAATAAGCCCATTTCGGTAATTATTTAAAAAGATTATGTTCCTTTAAAATCTCTTCAGCTTTTAGCACAATTTGCTCACAGGAAGTTGGATATTGCAACTCTGCATGTCCAAGATCTTGCATACCCAATAGTAAGAACCCTTTCTGTAAAATCACTGTTAGACATGCATTGTATGAGCAAATCAGGCCCGCTCAATAAAGCTTTTGTAAACATATAAAGCAGGGTTTTCATTAATTGTGTTTTGGTTTTATTTTTGTTCCAAAGCAGTAAAGAATTACCAGAAAAGTTTTGTATTTAGTACAGCTAATATATTCGTCTTCATTAAGTTCAAGTACGTTGTATTTTTGTTTAGCTATAACCTAGTAGATAATATTCAATATAACAATGCTAAACAAAGAAATACCTTTAATCAGGCCTCAACTTATATACATGAATTGCACGGTCATGTAGCATGTCAGCAGTAAATAAGCAGGCTTTCCATGATTTTTCAATGACCAGTTAGCGTTGGGAAATATGTCTTTACAAGCGGTTTTGAGATAGGAAAAGTAATTTGCTCACAGGACGTTGAAAACATGACAACTATGTATTTCCCATTAAAGGGAAGCGAACCATGCTACCGAACTGGGCTATAGCGTTAGCCATGTCCATCCGTCTGTCCGAGCGTCCTTATGTCCATCAGTACCGAAAAGTGTGCGTGTTAAATTTTACATTAAAACATGATGTGTGTCTATTTCCTCCCACAGGTTAAAACTTATTGTTTCGAAACTTTACAGGATGCTTATTTATGATGCCATCATGTGCATATCGATTGAGCGTCAAAATCGAACTTCTGTTACCACGGTTACGTCCCTTTTTAATCGTATTCCGAGGATTGTTTTCAATCCGTGTCCCTTGGAAACATTCACATCAGTTCATAGATACATTAACATTGGCTTTCTATTATGCTAACATATTTAACAGATAACTGAATTTACATGGAAATGTATGTATTGTTTAATACGATATCAGGATTTTTTTAATTTCGATTATTGAAGCCTTTATTGATCTGATATGAATGTAAAGAGCTTGTAGCTAAATATGGCACATATGTTTCCTGTGTAATAGTTTAATAAACGAGTAACTGTTTTCCCCTTTATACTCTTTTTACACTAACAACAATAACAAATACCATTTGCTCTACAGAACTAACAATTTAATTACATTAGAAAAGATAATATCTTTAATATTAATATAGCTCTATCAGACACATATTCATAACACATAGCTAGTGTTAGCCGCGCTAGGTCCGGCCAAAGGGTTTTCAGAATTAACATAAGTATTTTTAATATCACGTACATTAATTATATATCATTAAAACTGGAGGTTTTAGTGGTAAATAAAATACCTTAGTTTTGAAAATCGATTGTTATTTTACAGCCAAAATACATTTTGGTGGGGCTTTTTCCATGTAAATTCTTTGTTGCTGGGACAGCAGAAAAAAACAAATAAATTACTTCAGTCAGTGATTTTGATCTAACCTCAGAGTTCAGAGCCACCTCGACTTAGGCAATCTCGTTTCCAGCAAATACGTTCAAAAGACAATAATTTGAAAAGATGATCGTGATATAATAGCTGTACAAGGGCCCATTCATTACGCGGTCTCGCCTTAATTCAATTTAGCGATGGGAAAGCTTGTATTAGTAGAATTTTGTTACGGATATTTCGACATTAAAACACGTTAAAAAAATATGTTTTTACTGAAAAAATGCGATAACCTGTTTAAAATTACCTGTTAAATGTTTAAATTTTACAATATGCAAACCTTTTAAGCCTAAATTAAGGTTTTATTTCATACTCAAGCCAAACCCGTTTTCGCTTCTTGGAGTAGGGGTTGGATAGAGTATGAAAGTTAAACTCGGACCACATAATGGAAAACAATTGGGTAAATCCATTCGAATGTGACCATGATAGTGTTGTTAGCTTACCAACTGAAAATATGAAACAATTATGTAGAAGCGTACAGCATTGGTAAAGATAGATATGAACAGTTCCCACACAGGCGACCACAAGCAAGGCTTCATGACGCATGCCCATGCTTAAGTGCAGTATAACTTATTCGCATTTCAATGGAAATTCAATTTCACGCGAAACTAAAATTTAGTGGGAATGTTCACCTAAACATTTACATGTACATCTCTCGACAGAAATAAACTGTTCATAGAACAGAACATCAATTTTGAATATGCTGCCAAAACATTCCATAAAAGGTAGCTATAAAGGATCGAACTGGAAATGTAGCATTCAAGGACCACAGTCAACAAAATAATAAAAGAAAAATTACGAAGATGAATAAAAATAAAATATATGCAATTGATATATATACGCATCTGAATTATATATGCATTGTCTTAAAGTTAGGATTTGCTTGTGTTTCGAGATAACCAAGACGCAATATATACTCAGTTGAACTTAAGGCAATTGAACTTGCCTTAAATTATATTCAGGAATCTGATGATGACCATTTTGTAATATTTTCTGATTCCCTTTCATCTCTTCAAGCACTGGGTAATATGAAACATGATAACCCAGTTGTGCTTCAACTTTTAGAAAAGTACAATTCTCTTATAATTGATAATGTTATTATTTTCTGCTGGCATCCAAGCCATGTAGGAATACGTGGTAATGATAGAGCTGATAGTGCTGCTAAGGCAGCATTAGATTTACACATCACTAATATCAAATTACCTTATACTGATTTTAAAAGTTGTATTAACACATATATTCGTAACTCTTGGCAAGCCGCTTGGGATTTGTCAGTTAACAATAAACTCCATCCAATTAAACCGTTACTCGGAGAATGGCGTTCTTCTAGTAGACCCATTCGTCGAGAGGAAGTTGTCCTAGCCCGGTGCAGGATAGGGCATACACGTTATACTCATTCATATGTATTACAAGGTGAGCAATTACCAGAATGTATACCCTGTTTTGCACCGTTAACGGTCAAACACATATTATTGGAATGTGTAGACGTTGATCCTATGCGTCAAAGGTACTACAATGTTAATACTATGAAAGAGTTATTTGATACTGTAGATTTTAGTCTTGTTTTAGATTTCCTGAAAGAGATCAGACTATATAAATCATTGTAATGTGTTCTTATATATATTTACTTGTTTATATACCCGTTGACGGGCATTTGTTGATTTACATACATAGTTTATATTACACCTGATCATCCCTTATTTTTTAATAGTTTTATCTTTATATATTTACATTAATTTTTAATTAATACTTCATTTTCATAAATTTTTGCGCACAATATGACCTATTTATGTGTCGACGTGCCGTAAAACACCATTCATTCATTCATTCATTCAGTTGCTTTATATAAGCAATACAGATTGGTTCTGTTTGATTGTGTTAAGATATATGCAATGAAATATATTCACTTGAATTAACATCCTTGACGATAATTTGTGCAATGCCAATTGTATCTTGTCGTATCGTCATGCCATATATAGTATTTGTTCAAGTTATGTTTACGTAAAACAAACTGTTCGATGTACCACTTTATAATCTTGTTGTAAATGGTGTGTAATTGATGCAACTAACATAGGCAAATATGCTTCATTCATTTCATACGAAACTAATGTTACCATTTCAACCATGTTTTGACAGAAATACAAATAAAAAGGAAAGTTAATATGTACATCTTCGTAACCTTGTTTTCAATCGGATGTAACTAGCTTAAGCGAAGTTTACATTGTGAAGGAAGAGATAGTAAACAAAAGTAGATATAAAATTCGAACAGGATATGTTGCTTTCAACGACCACAGTAACACTAAATGTTCACAATAGGGTTACCGCCTTGGAACGGTCAGTGGCAAAAAGTTCTATGGCTAAGGCTTTTTAACCAGGTTCTATGGTGCATTTTGAATGTTTTACTGACTTTCGTTTTTGTTGTTGTTGCATTGTTTACTCTATCACTTGTATAACGGTGTAACGAAAGTAGCACTATTAGTAGATCGTTCTTTAGGCGGTTGTTCGTGCAATTTTCTGCGATATCACCATACAACTGCGTTGTTGGATTCTACGCTTCATTGAAATATTACATTAATTGGGCCTTTAATGTTTCCGGACTCTAAAATAGTAAATGTAAAGTTTCACTAATCTATTGTGTTGTAGATGGATGTTGAAAGGAAGTTTCAGATTTTGAAGTTCATCGGCCTTTTCGTAGGCTTTATAGCAAAGTTTGCGACTGGTTCCATATTTGTGTTCAACGTTTACCAAGATGCAATCAAAGAGACATTCAACTACACCCAAACAGAAGGTAAAACAAATATATTTTAAACTCGAAATGTATAAGCTTCGTTTACATATGAAATAAAGTTTATGTTTATTTCATGTTTGTTTTTCTCATTGATCACTCAAATTATATAATACGCAAAAAATAATAATGAAACAAAAACTTCTGATATGTGAAACTGTTTTAGATGCATCCAAATAACAAGAATTTAAATTTAAAACTGAAGCAAAGTTTTTGAAAGGACAGTGATATCGTTGATAACAATTTCGAATGTTTCACGAAAGGATGTATTTTAATTGGCATTTGCTTTAAATTTTCTTTGCAGTTGAATTGTTGTCATCAATGCTGAATGTAGGGTTAGGAGTAGGCTTTGTCCCTGGTATGTTCTACGACAGATTTGGACCGACAATGGCGTCCGGTGTTGGGCTGCTGATCTCCGTTCCAACGTTTATCCTTATCTGGAGTACTACCAAGTTTATAGAATTCTACAGCACAAAAGCGTGGCTTATGTCTATTTACTTCCTTCTCTGTGGTAAGTTGTGTTTAAATTCTTAGTTACTACGCCTTGCACAATAGGTTAGAGAAACTCAACTTTGCGGCGAATCAAAAGTTCGTCTGTGTTGTACCGTCTTGACCTTTCTCACCCGTTGAAAATGAGAAGCGTTTACCTAGACATGATCAATTTAAAGCGCATAAAGACCGTGAACTTTTGCGAGCCTGCTTGATCAGTTCCGATTGGCCCGAGATTGCCAGCGTGTAACTGTTGGCCAATGAAAACTGAACGTCACCAGATTGATCTGTCAAAATGCATATCAAACATTTGTTTTGCCCTCATTGTTTCTGCTCGGCACCGTTTATTGTTATAGGTTTATATAACTTCATTTCGTGTAGCGTAGTGAAATGAAACATGACTTTTTCGAAAGAATTCGGGAGCGAGGAAAACATTGACATTTAGGTGGGTTGGAGCGGTGTGCCTTGGTAGATCGGATATGACTTTTTTCTCAGTGAAAACAATACCGCAATTGTCACGATTTTCTGTAATAAGCTTTCTGGATGATGAAAATACACATATTTAGATCTTAGGAACTATGAGCTTTTGCAACATTAATTTAGGCAGGCACTGTAGGTAGACGTGTAATATAAACGGGTCCTGATTAAAATACCCCGGGGAAATGTACCACCACTTTCGGTCACGTGTTTTATTAATCCGAGCCTTCTCTGACCTTTCCAGCCCTTTTTAAGATTTTGAAATTTCATCTGGCTTTGTACATACTAGTTAAAAGCCACAAAAGCCACGCAAAAAATGGCGAGGTCATGATGTACACAAACAATACTAGTAAGTCGAGTCCTTTGTATATTTTATACAACGGGTGTAGGTAGTTACACGCATTTCCCCAGCCGTGTCAAAATTGATTGAGAGCAGCGTCTCACGAGGTGAACCGTCGATCGAGGTCAGTGGGTGCAGAAAAGTCTGTGATGCTACCGACTTCGCTTGTCACAAAATGGGGGAACTCTAACCTGTTGTGCAAGACGTAGTAAGAAACTAACCGGCCAAATAACGGCAAAATAACACTACAGAAACGTGTATCGCAACTATTTCCAGGTGTTCAGATCATATAATAATGTATATGTACCGACTAAAAGTTAAGATTTATTCACGGGTTCTAGAAATACCCGTGCTCGAATATGCGTAAAATTAATTATGAGTTGACAACTCTTAAAGACCTAATTCCCGATCCATTGTTCGGTTTAAATTATACTGCAGTGAAGGTGTGTGTATTTTTGATAGAAAGAGCTTAGGTTTAAAAATAGAACTATCACAGAGTGTAAACAGAGCAGATAATTAACTCACCAACTATCCTTGATACCACTGATTCATAAAAAAGATCCTGTGAATATAACTGGTGTTCTTTGGTTAGTGTTTTTGTTTTATTTTCCAGTCTTTTGTTTAGCAAATTATGTAAAAAAACAAAAAGAAATTTATTGAACGCTTTCAAACAAGTCACAATATACAGTTACTTTTCGAGGTACTCTTCTACATAATTTAACCATATTTCTCTCATCCAGTTTTTTTTTCTTCAATATTTTCGAAACTTTATTTTTACGGGAACACCAGTCTCTATAATCTGTCACTGATGTTGAAGGCCTGTTGACATTTTCGTTCCAATCTAATTTGGCAAGTTGAGTTCGAAAAAGGTATGACTGATCTGAAACGTTTATCCGTTTGTCATGAAATTGCAAAGATGCGTTATTGAAACTTTCGGCATAAAAAGTGTCCATGCAATTATTATATGTAATTCTCTGCATTTTTGTGAACTTTTAATTTTTTAAGTGTTTTGTCACAGTTTTTCATGCACCAGCATATGTGTGTTTTGATGCTTGCTGCTTTAACAGATAATTCTGCGTGCCATGATGATCCTTCTCTATATTTTGGAACCGAACAAATAGATTTTGTTTCTTGGCCTAGGTTTTTTGCTGCATGCCAAGTATCGTTCGTTGAAATAGTGTCGTTCCTATTGGTTCAAATATATTTATTGACACTGGCATTTCTATCATAACAATGCAAATTTATGTTCAATCCATCTTCTCCATAGCTCTCAAAGAAGTCTTTTTTTAGTCTCAATGAGTTCATGTGTTTGACTGGATGCACCATCTTTTTTTAATGTACTCATTACGTATCACTTTATGCGTATTTGCTCTAATACAAATAACATCGGTATAGTTAGATTTTTTGGGGGTTCCACGACGGGCATCTAATCAGTCAGAATACTAATTTGCTGTGATTCGACTGAGGAATCTATTTCACCTTGAATAGCAGCATCCCATGAATCTTGGCATAATTCAGAAAAAAACAGTTTTAAAACCACTTCATCTGTGTAAACATAGTTTAACCTTCCTATGCCTGATGCATACACAACCTTTGAAATTGGTTTGGTATCATTCCAGATGAAAAATAACCATGTAATAGTGGAATATTACCAAGCAACTTTTGCCCAATATAAGGGGTGCTTGACAACGATAACTCATGATTATTTGAACAGTTTGTTTTGATAATAGCAACGTGGCCCTTATATTGAGTGGATAGTCTTGATAACTTTTCTCTACAACCTTGACTGTGCTGGGTTACTTTTGCTATGAAGTTTTCAATAGATGATACACATGTGACAAATAGTGAAGCCACAGTCTTGAAATTCTTCTGCAGTACCTGTTTCCTCATACATTTCTTCTCTGTCATGTTCTTTTTTAATGTTAATCCTCTTATATGAATTTAAAACTTCCATCAGCATTTGTTTGGATAATATATTATTCTGATTGCCTTCTCCTAGAAATGACAATTTCTTTCGTCAAATCTAAAATTTCTTGTTTTTCAATCCAGACTCATATTGAAAATATATCTGCCCCTGGACTGAACGAGGCTTTTCTTTTCTGTTCACATTCCTCCTTTCCACAGATTCTACTTTGTCTTTATAATATTTTCGTGTGTTGCCTTTCTGTCCGGAATGAGGCGGTAATTCAATTTTTAAAGTTTGCCAAATCAAATCATCCACCTTATAAAATATATACTCAGTAAATATAGGAAATATGGTAAAACAATGTTACATTCCAGTTAAACTGATACCTGAGGTCAGTATCACACCATGCATCAACATCCCATTCATGGAACGGATACAACAGGATATTTAACTGACATTTATTTTCACTAATTACTCCGTTTTTATCAATTTTGTTCCTGTCAGATTAGATAAGTATGGACGTGGAAATAAAATACAATGTGTACATGTATATCATTTTATTTCGAATTACTGTTATTAAGTCAAATTAATGTTTATCATAGAATGCCATGTCCCCTTTTTGAGTTATGTTTTAGCAGTTTGGTATAACCCATTTGAGTCATTGTTCTACAATTTGAAGGGAATACAATACAATAGTTGGCTCATGTTTAATAAGTCATACTATGAGTCAAAATTTGTGTTATCACTTTTAGTAACAGAAGATCAAAAACTTGCTAATGAAGCTTTTTTAACCATTCAAACTGGGACTTTATTGAGGCAGACAAACACATTTGTGACAATGATAATTGCAATGTTGATCTGAATTTGAAGCCAAATATTAGTAATAATCATGGAAATGAACGTCATGTTACTGTTGATGATGGAGAATAGGATGAAGTAGGTAATGTTACTAGTGATGATGACTCTATTTGTGATATTTATAAATGTAGAAATTGCTTGTGTTCACAATGTGTTACTACAAACGAACAATCATGACTGGGACCAGGGTCTAGGCTACATTTGAACAACAGGAATTTCCGAAGGATAAGATATATGAAATTTTGGTCACTGGTTGAGCGCCAAAAAATATTTGGAGAAAAGGGGAATTTTTAACTTAAACAACAAAACTGATGCAAAGAGCAGGTATAGATGAACATGTTGTTAGAATCCAACGAGAGATAATGCCTGACAGTGTAATCAATATTTAGTTTTAAGTCTCCTTCCAAATCCTTTAGGTGTAGCAAACTCTGGACATTGTTGATGAACTCTACAATAACTATTTATTCACATTGCCTATCAAACTCAAAATATTATAAATCATCACAACCACTTTACTAAACCAATATACATGTATATGTAGTAGTAAATGACAATTACATAAGGCCTGTGAACTCTTGAAAGAAACATAATATTAATGCATCTAATAATAAATTATTAAAATCATTTTAAAGCACAAGTAAATAATGCACGATTTTCTGTTTGTTTTTGTATTCTTATATATCTTCATAGCCATGTTGGATTGCATGCCTGTTTGTTTACAAACAATGATCACATGACAAGGTATGAATAAATTGCTCCTCCCCCAAAATCCAAATATTTCAGAAACTGTTGATGTATTTAATCTAAGTAGTAACATATACTTGCATCTTTTGTCTTAAAAATGTGCATACTCATGGGATATATCTTTACAATGTTGCATACCAAGTTTCAGATTTTTTGGTCATTAACTTACTTGAAATTTTATAAAATATCTCCCAGACCTGAATATGTTTTGAAAAATAAGGGAAAACACTCCTATCACCATTACCTCCCTTGTATACCCCTACTGGGTCTTTAATTCGACACTCCAGTTTCGGGTTTTGGCCTGGCTGATTAAAACCGTTTATATTGTATCTGTAGAGTTTGGATTCTCAAAATATAAGTTGTGTACATATGATGTAAAATTTGGATGTTATTGTTGGGATAGCTACTTTAATGGTTTACAGTTTTACATTAATATACATTTCCTAAAAACATCAGTTACATGTAGTATGATGAACACATATGTGATATGTAATATTAATTTCTATGAAACCTTACACTAGCATCCATAGCAAATGTCAAGCTTTATTTTTAACATGAGCAAGATAACTAAACGCATATACGCAAAAGCGTTGTAATTGATCTCGATCACTGAGAGCGTAATGTGAAATTAATTGTATTTTAATGATTCTGTTGTTCTCCTCTTCAAAGCGGAAAAGATGAAAAATCAACACATGATACTTGCTAAATGTCCAGTGTAAATTTAATTTTTAACGAATTACAATTGCTACACATGTTGCTCTAACATCATAATTGTATAAACAAAGATATTTCGCTAGTGGCGTATAGTTAATCGACTACTTTTAAAGGTAAGTTTTCTGCACTGAATCTGTAGTTAAAACAACTTGTGTCTGTCTGTATGAAATGCGGAACAACCGCTTAGCTTAAAACCTTGGTAAAATCTGCATTGTACCCTCAATGAAATACAAAAAGCACTGTATCGCTGCTAACGTTGATTCCCTATCACCATAATCTAAAAATATATAATGTTCTGTTTTACTATACAAATAAACAAGAAATATCATTAAAAAACTGTAAGGTATAGAGTAGAGCAATATAACGTTTTCTATCGGTATTCCGATAAAAGTTGACATGGCAGTGCCAGTGTGGGGAATTTGAACAAAACAAGTCAGTGCCTTCCAATTGTTAAAATAGTCAAAGGGCCATAACCCTGAAAACAAGAGGCCCACGAAGGCCTGAATCGATCTACTGGCAAAGTGTACTCTGTTATATGATGCTACATGCAAAATATCAAAAGCTCTAACCTTGTGGTTTCAAACAAGAAGATTTTTAAATGTATTTCCTAATATTTCTATGTAAAACTTTTGACCCCCGGTGAGGGGCTTATTCTGACCCCAGGGTCACCATTTGTACAACTTGGTAAAGGACCACTATATGATGCTTCACGCAAAATATCAACGCTGTAGCCTTTGTGGTTTCAGAGAAGAAGATCCAGGCACCTTGAAAAATCACGTGACTAGGAAATCACGGCGATATGTAATTTTTAATTAAGTAATAATAATTACGTACCTGTGTTTTATCGGTGAATAAAATACAGTTAGGAGTTCGGATGCGTAGTAATTAAAGTGATTTAATTTAATCGCATCCGAACGACTAACTGTATTTTATTCACCGATAACATACAGGTACGTATTTATTATTTCGATTCTAACACAACAATAAACCCATTGTTTACGCTATTTTGGGGGCACTATATATTATCTCGGAACTCAAGGTAATCAGGCTGCTATGTTTACAGACTGTTCCTTTGGGAGCCCTCGTATACAAAGTTCTGCGCGGAATACACTGGTAGTCACGTGACAAACAATTAAGTCATTGCTTACGTCATATAGCTTGCGCTTTATGACGTCAAACGTTCTCACCTTGTTCAAGATGCTTATTAATGTTATGTGAACTGATGCATATGGTGGGTTTATATCGGGGGCGTGCACGGTGTGGGAGCATGGCGAGTTTGTTGTAATTAATTTTTCATTCAAATTACTGTTGTGTTTGTCTTCGTGACGTATTTTTACCAAGTGACGTCATGTAACGTGGCGCTTCCAACGGATGAAATATACACGGGGATTTAATGGAACAGCTGTGTTTTATCATAGAATAACATACAGCTGTCTCTCTTCTTTGTGTATATGAAAGACTGCGTGGGTCGTGTTAGAATAGGGTTTCATTACCAGTTACCATGTAAAATTAACGCATTTTGCAAGAAAACAGAATACTTTATTTGCAATTTCAGCATTTCTATTCCTTTCTTCATATTTTCCGGTCACAACTGAAGTACAGCGTAACAAATCACCTAACGATATACCATTTATCAACAACTACACACTATAAACAAATCTAGTAGTTTCCTTTGGCCTTGTCAGACAAATTTAGCCAATCAGCATTAAGTTTAATAAACATTGTAGGCTTTCATAATTTCTATATCGCTTTCAACTCGAGTTTTCATAGGCTTATACAGACACACCTCCTGCGAGACCAAAAGCCAGCTTAAACGGCTGGCGCCGAAAAAACACCAAAACCTCATGTAGGCAGCCGCATGTTTTTCAAATTTTAAAAAAATCAAAGTAGAATTCATGTCATTAGAAAGATACATTCTTTTCATAAGATAAAACAATAAATCAAAACATTATGCCACCTCTGACGTCGTTTATTTCCTTACGCTCTTATGCGAGACCATTCATTTTAACAAATCTAATATATTCACGAAGAGGACATGTGCACCTTTTATGACATTGTTCATATGGGGACCAATGGTTCTCGTAGTAATTTTCAGTTTAAAGTTCACCTTTTAGTGTTTTAGCAGATACAAATCAAGTGAAAGCAAAAACATGCGGCCTACCTACCTCGTGATATGTTGTGTAAGCTATACCACGACGTCGCCTACATATAACTGGACTACTGTTACAATATGTTACGATATTCATATGATATTTTATTATAAAAGTTCATTACTAGAGTAATGTAAGTTTGTATACCTGTCGTGATATGCCACCTCTTGTGGATATGGCATATCCACTTCAGGTGATACAATTTGTCATATCACGTTACTCTAGTTATAATCATATTATACTGGTAAGCTTATAGTTTTGTCTAGGCTTTCCTATCATATTGCATGCATATTATAAAATTATAGTGTCGTTGTTGCTGTTGTTATTTGAAGGAGTGGTAGGGGAGTTGTTCTATGTATTTGTTTCATTATTTAGTTTCCTGTTTGTTAAGTAATCTTGTTCAAAGCGAAAACGGTGTGAGTTAACTCATTGGACATTTATTTCAATTGAAATGAACATTTGCATATGGCTGCAGAGTCACGTTTTTGTCATGTTTGTAGTCTCTGCACCCATATCCAAAATATTTTCCTTTTAGTTGAAATCATATGACTATATTAAGATATGCTGTTCGCATATATCTCAATTCTGCATGAGCGTGCATATACGAAACATGTCATTTTTTGTTTATAACATGCTTTCTGTTGTGTCGAGTTTTGCAGAACAATCAAAACGGGTTTTATTTCCCGGGTGGGTGGGGGTTGGGGTGCGCGAGGTTGGGGGTGTTTTTTTCTTCAAATAACGTATATTATTGTGTATAATAAATCATAAGTAGTTACAATGCTTTTCTTGTATTATAAACGTGACCTTACTAATTAACGTTTCTGTTTTAATTTCAGGTTTCGGATCAGTATTTACATACATGGTGGCTCTAAATACAAACGTGATTAATTTCCATCATACCCACACTGGAAAAATAGTAGGTTTCCTGAATGCCTTTTTCGCCGGTAGCCCTTCGGTGTTTGCAACACTTTATTACAACTTATTTACAGTTGGCGACCCAACAGTGGTAGCAAATCAAGATTTTGCCGGCTTTATGATATTCTTCGCCATTTTGTATTTTGTCGCCGATATACTTTGCATGGTATTCCTACGTGTTTACAAAAAACCAATGGACGAAGATATTACCATTACATACTACAAAGAAAACGATGGTGTGGTCCTCGATAGTATTTCAGCTGCTGTACATGATATACACAAAAAAGCGACTGAAACGGATATAAATCTTGAAAAGAACGATAACTTGTCTGAAAGTTTAACACTTCAAAAATTATTAGTAAACGTAGATTTTCATGCATTTTCATGGATGTTTGCATTTGCCGCAAGTGTGGGATTGGTTTATGGCAATAATATAACAGTAGCATCTAAATCAGTTGGACTTGACTATTACAACGACAAGTTGGTCATTATCATTCCTATAACAAACGCAGTTGTCAGTGCATTGATCGGAATTATTTCTGATTATTTCAAAGAAAGAGTCCCTCGACTTACCATACTGATCGGTGCCTGTGTTGCGTTTGTTATAAGTCAGACGCTCGTGATAATACTAGCGGAAACTTTGGCCTTATTCGTTATTGCGACTGTGTTTGCGGGTATCGGTGTAGGAGTCTTATGGAGCCTGTCTCCAACAATCATGAAGGAAACATTTGCCGTGGAGCATTTAGGTAGAAACTGGGGAATAGCGCTGCTGCTTTCGGCAATGCTGGCATTCGCGTCTCAAGTACTATTTGGTGCGCTTTATGATCAACAGCTTGTAGATGGAGAAGGGACATTTTGTTATGGAATACGCTGTATTCGGAATGGATATATTGTATTTCTCTGTGTTGCAGTTGTGTCCTTCTCCTTGGGTATTTTCATATTTGTTCGGTCAAAATGTTGTAATCAGCGATATGCCAAATAAAAATACGTCTAACTCGTTGTAATCTTCATGTGCCTACAGTTTATAAATATTAATAATTATAATAATAAATAAAGGTTATGGGGTTATGTAGAATTATAGAAGCTTGTTCTAAGCAGTTTTACAAACAGGGAGGAAAACTCATCCCTTTCACAAGTTTATTCCGGAAGTTAATCAGTTATCTGAATATTGTCAAAATAATTTACAATATTTATTTATTTAATTGCTTTGAAATAAATGGTATTTGTATTTATTCTTTTGTATATTTTGGCGAGTGTTTAGGAAATTGATACATGTGATATGTGGAGAGCCAAAATGCAGCTTTTTATATAATTTATTTATCATGAATACTGCTTTAACGCAGACGTCCACGCGCTTCACAGCAGCAGCAGACCAATCAGCAGTTGGGGTTCAATATCTCCTATATGGGTATCCTCCTAGGGAGTTATTGAAGACAGACACCATTTTTCAGCGATTCAGGTCTGTTTTTTTTCCCCCCTAATCTCCTCTCCAACCACCGTCATAGTGCGCGTCTATCGTTGCGTGTCTGATTGGCACTATGTGTGTTGTCTGATAATATTTTTCCCGGGTCCGCTATCTCCAACCGTCTTTGAAATGTTCTTTACTTTCTAATTTAGTCATCTATTTTTAATACTAATAGTTTTTTGTGCGTCTTTATGTTTGTGTGTTTTTATATTCATCTAGCTTATTGTCGATACCCTGTACAGTTTTAATTCAAATTCAAATAAATTTCCACTGACCTTGTAAGTCAGACAAGTACAAAAAATATTATAATTCTTGCTCTACTTTCCACTTTTGACATTAATAAACTCTGAAAATAATGTTTTGAGGTTGACTGTCCTCCTTGAATGCTACTTTCCCTGTCCGATCTTTTTATATTTCTTACCTGCACTTAGTACGGCAGAAATTAAACACTAATTCTTAAAATACAACATCGCATTTTCTTAGTAAGTCCATTTCCATGCAATTTATTAATTTATTAATTTAAACAGTTAATTTAAAAAGGCTGTTTTTGACATTGAAAAAAGACTATATTTCACATGTTTTTTCACTGCTAAAATCCACCTTGCATAAAATAAATAGATGTGTTGCTATTAGTTATTACACATGCGTGTTTTAAATGGATGTAGTTATTCCTGATCGACTTCTACATCTACTTCTCTACTAACTAGTAGATATTCCCAAACCACCAAGTATTTTAACATTGGTCATAGAAGAATCATGGTTTTGTTCCTGTTAATATTTAAAGTATCTATCCCACCAGACGGCAAAATATAAACGGTTTTACCAGCCAGAACAAAACCCAAAACTGGATTGTCGAATTACATGTTACCAACTCATAATTCAGTTTACGCATAGTCAGTCACGGGTATTTTAAGAACCCGTAAATAAACCTATACTTTTAATGTAGTATAAGAAATCCGTTATTTGGCTTGTTAATTTCTTTAAATATTATATTTGTGAGTTATAACACTATGCTTTCCTCTTTAATTGTGCGATGACCGGACAGGTTGTGGACCCTATGATGACGTCTACCTAAAGCCCAAAAGGACTGTGACGTTTGATGTTCGTCTGCAAACTTACCTTGTCGTGCCCTCAATGGTTTATTCTCTTGTTGCTCTGGCTTCTGCCAAGTCATTGAGTACCTTCTTTGTGGCTTTCAATACTATTTTTTTTTTTGTATTTACATATACACGCGCATCTTTGTGTTGCCTATTGATGCTGCCTTGTTGGTTAGAGAATAGTTAATGACGGGAATTTCTTTATTTACACTATCCCGTTTCATTGGGATGACAGTTTGGTAAGTGTGAGGTTTGGTGCGCCCTAGAACCTGGTTTAAATCCCCAGCGGCCTTTTTTACCACTGACCGTTCCAAGGTGGTAGCCCGTATTGTCAACCCTTTTTGTGTTTGTGGCGTCTTATGCATTTATTCCTTATTAACATTGCCATTCATGTTTGTCGTAAAATACGTGTTTTTGGGTTAACTGTGTTCTGTGAAAGCTGCATTTCCTGTTCGACTTTTATACTTATTTTTATGTTTATACTATTTAAGTCATTATGGTATATCGTATGTATTTTACTAAATGACTGCACAATATTGAATGGCCGAAAAGTATATCATAGAATAATCGACAAGCTGCTGTGAAAATAATTTCGAAAAGGTTTGAACGCAATTCCGATCTTTGGAGATCGATGAGCCCGATATTTACAGAAATCGGTGGTACATTGTCAATACCTTTGATTTCGAATTTCGAATAGGTGGTTCCACTACTTCATCCTTTAAAGGTTCTGAGTATTGTTTAATCACCTTTAGGATATGTTGCCTGCTTTTTAATTTAGTTTTTTGACTGTTACCTGTGATACGCAGGCTCCATAACCTCTGCTCCCAGATATATTCCATTTTGTTTATTTCGCCCATTGTTTTCTCGTTTAGGGCAACGCGTTTTGTTAGAAATGGGACCATACGCCGCTGGTCATGGAATGGCGTGAAAATACCGCATTGCCGGTTCCATGTTCACCGTCATATGTAGGGATGGCTCTAGTTTATGTACTATTGGCAGTTTACAAATTGAATTCTGCTCAACCCGGGGCTAGAGGGCGTGAATGATAGCAAGTACTTTTCACTACCGTTCATAAACAATCAATCAAACCGGTTCGCTAATTTCCGTAAATCATCAAAACAATTGTTGACTAATAAATATACCATGGACTACGTATCTGTCCAGAAAACATAGGTTTTATAAAGTTTTAGATAATTGACAACACAAATGACTTCACGGTTTATCATAAAATAACGACTTCACGGATTAGCATATTTGTTCTGGTGCATTTTCAAAAGTTTTCCAAAGTGTTTTCCAAAAGTACCAATTTTCTCAAAAAAAATATCAGTGGAGGGTAGCGAACATTTTTTGCGTTCGAATGCGCTTTCTTTGGTAGAAAATGGTTAAGAAATAAAAATCTTATCGTACTCTGAAGCTTTCAATGTGGGTAAATGTTTAAAATTGTTTTCTTCAAGAATTATCAATAATGACGTCATAGGTCATGTGGTATAGTCACCCTGACAACGTTTACATGGGAACGAATTGTGACACGAACAGTTTTCATTTGCAGTGAAAACCATAGATTTTATTCCGTTGACCTGATTTCTTTATCGACATTGCGTTTCCAGCCAAATTGGGGGGACCAATTGCCATAATTCATCCCTGTATTTAAACATTACATGTATGTAAATTACTATCTTTTAAAGCATTCTTGAACGTATTTATTGTTGATTTCCTACAGCTACTTGTTTCGCTTAACTGTGTAAATAGCCGTCCTAAAGCGAGCACATGTGCCGATCTAAGAATGTCGAATACACAGTTACGCGAATAATTTTAATAATATCATCAACTTACCTTTGTTAATATAATATGTAGAATACTAGTTAATCCATGATTTAATCCACCATGGTGTATTTATTGTAATATCACTGTTTTAAAATGCCAATTCGTGACCGCGTAAATCTATATGATGTGCGCCATGACGGTTGTCTCGAGACATGACGTCACATATCTGTGACGTATAAATGGCTTGACGCGGTCATTTTAATTCAGACGAAGTCTCACATTCTTACCTTACAGTTGGTTAGTTCGATCAGGCTTTTACCAAATTAGGTAAAACACCCGAAATGAATAGTTATCAGGTTAATAACATTTGAGTTACCGGATCTGACAATAGACCAGAATAACTTAAGAAAAGTTCTTTTAAATTACATTGCCCTTCTAGGTTACCCGATCTGGTCTTACCGGATTTCAAGTTTAAAACGATCTGGATAAATTACCCTATTGGGTCTTTTTTTGATAACATTAAAAATATATAATTTTCCGGATTGGCATTTTAGACAGGTGACACCTGACTAGATCTAGATACAGTTAATTACCTAGATCTATGTATTTCTTTATATATATATATAAATTGTTAATTAATGTTAATTGTGCCTCCAGACGAGTGTGTTATGATGTAGAGATACAGTTCATCAACGTGTGTTGCAGCTACCTTTTTTTAAGGAGTGAATGCATACGCTTGCTTTCTGTGTATCTCGTCATAGCTAGGCGCCCTGCCCTAGTTCGTCCGAAGGTTGTCTGTCCTTGGTAGTTCACAAATGTTTCTCCCTATATATAATTCTGCCTTGTGAACGTGTATCTCTTACGAGATCCCAATTTAGAAAGTTGCCGTAGTGAGTTCAAATTCTCTCCTTTTATTATATTTACTGAATTCACAGTATCCCAAAGATCCGGCACCTTTCATTGTCACTGTCTCAATATAGCTGTGTGTGGTTGAACGCTTAAATGTGGCCCACTCATATGAGCTATAATTGTATGTACGTATGCGTCTACATGTTAAGTGTCTCCAGACGAGTGTGTTATGATGTAGAGATACAGTTCATCAACGTGTGTTGCAGCTACCTTTTTTAAGGAGTGAATTCATACGCTTGCTTTCTGTGTATCTCGTCATAGCTAGGTGCCCTGCCGTAGTTCGTCCGAAGGATGTCTGTCTTTGGTAGCTCACAAATGTTTTCCCTATATATAATTCTGCCTTGTGAACGTGTATCTCTTACGAGATCCCAATTTAGAAAGTTGCCGTAGTGAGTTTAAATTTCTCCCTTTTCTTTATATATATATATATAAGTTATATATATATAACTTAAACAACATCTGTCTGTTTTTATAAATATATTTAATTACACATAAAGTATCCGTTTGGCATTTCACAGTAATAAAAATGTAACTGAGTATTACAGGGCCGGCGTTACAGTATGTTTGTAGGTATCAGTTATGCAATAGACAATATAATACCATTTACTAATTTTAACTCTGATTATATTTTGAATAATGGTGTAACTCGCCACCTTTATTTTATTTCAATATTTTATTTTTACACATATCGTGGCTACATCAGACGCTGATCGTATAATATCCATATATATCATACAGAATTTAAAATATAAAAACATAAATTATACGTCATGTTTATTGTTTATTTTGAAACAATAATAAACTATTGAATTTGAGCGCCCAACTGAAAACAGAACCTATTTACATATTGACGTTCCAGTTTGGCTGTGACACTATCAATGTTATTTGTGAAAAATGAAGGCAATAGCTGGCATCAGCTAAGCTCCTTTAAGTATACAATGTTTTGTCAGACTGATTAAGTTAGCGTCATTGTCCTTAGGAAACAATAATGACAGCTTAAAGCTTTATTATGACGTCATAACCTTCGCTGCTAACGATAACTTGTTATTAAAAATTGTTGTCAAAATGCGAACTGGAACGTACCGATATATCATACATGGATGCAATTCAAATAATAATAATAGTAATAATAATAATAACAACATTTCTTTGGTGATAAGCGTAGATCACACCCGTTTTACTTTATAAGAAAATATTTTTTACCTTTTTATTTAATATTCCAACTTAGTTTAATTTTCACTTCCAGAATTAAAACACGTCTGCACAGTCTCTCGCGAGGGCGGGAAATGACATTTTACAATTACATATTGTTTTATGTAACGTCTGAAGGAAAACCAATTAACCCCGTGATTTAAAACGAAGAGTGGGTTGGTTTTTCAGTCTGTGTCATATTATTTAGACTTTTTAAGATTAATATTAAAATTAAAGTTAGTTATATGCGTCTATCGCATACATATTATGCAGACCGACACATATTCAGATGTAAGAAGTATTGATTGAAAAATCAGGATGCAAATTTATTCCTTTTTTTTAAAAAAAGTTATGTGTTTACAGCGCAGGTCATGTGGCACATAATATCATGATAAATATCTGTGTCTATGATGCATCACGCATGTATTATGTGTTACAGGCATGTGTTTACAGCGCAGGTCATGTGGCACATAATATTATGATAAATATCTGTGTCTATGATGCATCACGCCTGTGTTATGTGTTACTGTTATGTGTTACAGTTATGTGTTTACAGCGCAGGTCATGTGGCACATAATATCATGATAAATATCTGCGTCTATGATGCATCACGCATGTGTTATGTGTTACTGTTATGTGTTACAGATATGTGTTCACAGTTCAGGTCATGTAGCACATAATAGCATGATAAATATCTGTGTCTGTGATGCATCACCCATGCGTTATGTGTTACTGTTATGTGTTACAGTTATGTAAGGTGATTATGATATAATATGCATGCATGCGATTTCTTGCTATTAAACATAATGTAAATTCAAATTTCATTTATCCCGTTTGTTTTTATGTATGTGAGATTTTGTTAACTGTGAACATAATTAAAGTGTCTGTATTATGATATTACTATGCATAATTCATGTATCACAAACTATCACAAACATAGATGTGCATATGATATAATATGCATGCATGCAATTTACTCAAAGTGCAGGACATGTGGTATATAATATCATGACAAATACATGTGATTATGAGACATCACGCACGCAATTATATTCCTTGGCTTTACAAAATATATTATTAAAATCTAAATGTCATTTATTACGTTATCGGCTATGCATGGGTGTTTTAATTACATAACAAATGTTCATGCCCATGACACATTTTGTATGCAACTCCATTCCTTGGTTTAAAGATAATATTCAAGTCAAAAATATAATGTTTTCGTTACTGAGCATGCATGTGTGTCTATTGAGAAATTACATTAAACCTTATCTTCTAATTATGCAGTTTTGGTAAAATATTAAGTGTCGGGAACTTTTTATTTCTCGATGCTATAAAAAATAATTAAGGACGTTTTTATGATATAAGACCCACTTACGCAAGCTGCATTGACCTTGAAGCCAACAATTGCCGCAATGCTATGTATCGCTAACCTCTCAAATTGTTATCTACTTTTTTGCTTAGAAGTCATCCACTTCACAGCCAAAGTAAACTCTGTCTTCTGTCTATCTATCGTCATATGTATATCGTATGTTTGTAGGTATCAGTTATGCAATAGACAATATAATACCATTTACTAATTTTAACTCTGATTATATTTTGAATAAAGGTGTAACTCGCCACCTTTATTTTATTTCAATATTTTATTTTTACACATATCGTGGCTACATCAGACGCTGGTCGTATAACATCCATATATATCGTACAGAATATAAAATATAAAAACATAAATTATACGTCATGTTTATTGTTTATTTTGAAACAATAATAATCTATTGAATTTGAGCGCTCAACTAAAAATAGAACCTATTTAGATTTTGACGTTCCAGTTTGGCTGTGACACTATCAATGCTATTTTTGACGAAACATATCTTAGAAAATACTTTTTTAGAATATAATACGAAATATTAATTTGCCATATCATTACCGCGATATAAAAACTTCAACAATCACGTGTCATCCAGATTACAGCCGCTTGGGGAATATAGCGCCGCTACTATAATGTTCACGGGTCTGTCAGACAAGATGAATGTTCATTTTAATGATAGAAACTCCGAAATTAAAACAACTTACGATAAACATACATACACCATTGTATTAACACAATGTATATTCATATAGTTAAGTATATAAAAACGCCATATACTATGGAGATCTCTCTCAGATGCATATACATTAACGTCCTTAAAAAATATTTGATAGCTTTGAGAAATCAAAAGTTCCTGACACTTAATATTTTACCAGAACTGCATAATTAGAAGATAAGGTTTAATTTAATTTCTCAATAGACACACATGCATGCTCAGTAACGAAAACATTATATTTGACTTGAATATTATCTTTAAACCAAGGAATGGAGTTGCATACATAATGTGTCATGGGCATGAACATTTGTTATGTAATTAAAACACGAATACATAGCCGATAACGGAATAAATAGCATTTACATTTTAATAATATATTCTGTAAAGCCAAGGAATATAACTGCGTGCGTGATGTCTCATAATCACATGTATTTTTATGATAATATATATACCACATGCCCTGCACTTTGAGTAAATTGCATGCATGCATATTATATCATATGCACATCTTTTTTTGTGATAGTTTGTGTTACATGAATTATGCATAGTAATATCATAATACAGAAACTTGCATTATGTTCACAGTTAACAAAAACCCTCATACATAAAAACAAACGGGATAAATGAAATTTGAATTTACATTATATTTAATACCAAGAAATTGCATGCATGCATATTATATCATCATCACTTTACATAACTGTAACACATAACAGTAACATATAACACATGCGTGATGCATCATAGACTCAGATATTTATCATGATATTATGTGCCAGATGACCTGCGCTGTAAACACATAACTGAAACACTTAACAGTAACACATAAAGAAATATAAAAAGATCGGACAGGGAAAGTAGCATTCAAGGAGTCAACCACAAAACACAGAAACAAACACGCAAACAGACAAACAAGAAGGCAAAAGCAATAATAAATGCAAACGACATCACAAACACAAAAGGGTTGACAATAGGGCTACCGCCTTGGAACGGTCAGTGGCAAAATAGGCCACTGGGGGTTTAAACCGGTTCTAGGGTGCACCATACCTCACACTTACCCTACTGTCATCCCATTAAAACAGGACAGTGTAAATAAAGAAATCCCCGCCGTGATCTAATCTCTAACCAACAAGGCAGCATCAATAGGCAATATAAGTAAAACACAAAGACGCTCGTGTAAATATAATACAAAAAAAAATAGCCTAGAAAGCCACACTGAAGGTACTCAATGACTTGGCAGAAGCCAGAGCAGTAAGAAAATAAACCATTAAGGGCACGACAAGAAAGATCATGGACAAACATCAAACGCCACCGTCCCAATGGGCTTTAAGTAGGCGTCATCATAGGGTCCACAGCCTGTCCGGTCATCGTACAATTAAAGAGGAAAGCATAGTGGCGAACTGTAAAAGGGTTCACCACCAAGCATGCAGTACGTTGCAAAATGATAGGGTCATAACCTCTTTTGATAAACTTTTTAACAAGTTTAACAGAGATAGTATGAAAGTGATCATGACCAAGAATCTTACTAAGTTTATAAATCACATCACCATAGAAGTCAGGTTGTGATAGTCCTTGTCGCAGAAGAGTCCCTAAATAACTTTTATAATTGGAAAGAAGATCAGGATAACTTTTTTTAAAAAAGGAATAAATTTGCATTCTGGTTTTTCAATCAATACTTCTTACATCTGAATATGTGTCGGTCTGCATAACAAGTATGCGATAGACGCATATAGCTACATTTAATTTTAATATTAATCTTAAAAAGTCAAAATAATATGACACTGCAGACAGAAAAACAAACTCACTCTTCGTTTAAAATCACGGGGTTAACTGGTATTCTCTTCAGACGTTACATAAAACAATATGTAACTGTAAAATGTCATTTCCCGCCCTCGCGAGAGTCTGTGCAGACGTGTTTTTAATGATGGAAGTTAAAATGAAACTAAGTTGGAATATTAAATAAAAAGGTAAACAATATTTTCTTATAAAGTAAAACGGGTGTGATCTACGCTTATCACCACAGAAATGTTGTTGTTATTATTATTATTATTATTTTTACTATTATTATTATTTGAATTGCATCCATGTATGATATATCGGTACGTTCCAGTTCGCAACAATTTTGACAACAATTTTTAATAACAAGTTATCGTTAGCAGCGAAGGTTATGACGTCATAATAAAGCTTTAAGCTGCCATTATTGTTTCCTAAGGACAATGACGCTAACTAAATAAGTCTGACAAAACATTGTGTATTTAAAGGAGCTTAGCGATGCCAGCTATTGCCTTCATTTTTCAAAAATAGCATTGATAGTGTCATGCACAGCCAAACTAGAACGTCAAAATGTAAATAGGTTCTATTTTTAGTTGAGCGCTCAAATTCAATAGAATATTATTGTTTCAAAATAAACAATAAACATGACGTATAATTTATGTTTTGATATTTTATAGTTTGTATGATATATATGGATGTTATACGATCAGCGTCTGATGTAGCCACGATATGTGTAAAAGAAAATATTGAAATAAAATAAAGGTGGCGAGTTAACCTTTATTCAAAATATATTCAGCTTTAAAATTAGTAAATGATATTATATTGTCTATTGCATAACTGATACCTACAAATACATATGACGATAGACAGACAGAAGACAGAGTTTACTTTGTCTGTGAAGTGGATGACTTCTAAGCGAAAGTAGATAACAATTTGAGAGGTTAGATAGCGGCAATTGTTGCCTTCAAGGTCAATGCAAGTGTTGTATGAGGCTTGCGTAAGTGGGTCTTATATCATCAAAACAATTTTTTAAACAAATTAAATTTCATGTAAAAGTGGAGTTTAAGTAAAATTTAAGCAGACCTACACCACATTTAACCGCATTAATATTTCATTAAATTGCATGTAAAAGTGGAGTTTAAGTGAAATTTAAGCAGACATCAGTGTTTCCTACACCACATTTATCCGCAATAAAATTCCATTAAATTTTATGTAAAAGTGGATTTTAAGTGAAATTTAAGCGGACACCAGTCTTTCCTATATCACATTTAACCTCAACACAATTTTATTCAATTTCATGTAAAAGTGGAGTTTAAAGCAAACTACAACAAAATTTAGGTATTTTGTGAAAATTAAATACCATTTAAAGATGAATTAAATCTGAAATTTAAGTGGGAATTAAACTTGCTGATACCTCATTATACTAGGAATTTAAGTGTAGTTTAAATGAGATTTAAAATTATGATTAAACCCCTTATTGCATACAGAGCCGGTTTGTGTGCTATATTCCTTCGTATGTACTTGTATATGCAAGATAAGTCAAATATTGAACATCTGCCAAATAACGAACACACCAGTAGCTCAATAAATGAATCAGATGTTATGCCACTACTAATAATAATTACATTTGCATGTTTTAATCATATGTATTAAAGTAATATAATATATTTAATGTCAAATTGTATTACTATTCAGAACATCTGTCCATCTGCCAAATGTACTAAAAGCGATCATTAAACAGACCATTTGAGAATAAATAACCTGTTTATGGCATTGCTAGTAATGGCATTTGCATATTTGAATGATACTTAATAAATAATGGATAATAATATACATTTGATAGAAAATGAGGAGATAAACAAACATTGCATCACGCGTATATTTGCACTTTCAACATAGGTTATTGCTTTTATTGTAGGTTTAAGCCACAAGTCCTTCCAGCATTTATGAAGGCCTTTGCCGTCAGTATTATAATTAACAACTAGAATCAAAATATTCCTACTTTGTCCAAATTCCTACTCTGCGCACGGACGATTCCTAAATTGAACCGCGCGTTTTGAGAATTCCGATAATGCCTCGCATTTTAAAACTAAAATTCTTACTTCGCGCAGAGCAATTCCGAATTGTCCATATTCTCACTTTGCGCATAACATATTAACATATATATCGACTTCTATATGGCATATGTGTTTTTTCCGGAAAGAATCCAGTTTTCAGCGATTTTCCACAAAATGAAAGTGTTTCGCTTAATTTTGGGACATGCCTATGAAAAAGAGTATGATAATGGACCTTTGGAAACGGCCGAAAACGACACATACAAAATATTGCAGTCTCGGTTTGATTGAGACTGTTCATGAGCGGTAGTGAAATATGCTAGCTACCGCTCACGCCTTCTAGCCCCGGGTTAATTCGAACTTACTGTAAGCCAAAATCTTTGAAACAAATTAATATTAAAAGCATCTGTCATAAAATACCATATTATGATTTTTGCAAAATTAACTTCAGTTTTTAGCAATATCGTTGGAAATTTTGACACAAAATTGTGTGCGAAATAAAGATCCTACAAGATAACTGGTGGTAAGTGTAAGAAGATTCGTTATATTTGATATCAAAACCAAAATATGTTTCATCAATACAGCGTCTACATTTTTTTTATATATAAAATTATTGCAGTTTTTATTTTATTTTTTTATAAAAATCCAAAGTTTTCTCCCAAAATATTGTAGTAAAAATAAGGCAATCGCTACAAACCTTTTGTTTACTATAAGATCAAGTATTTAGAATAATTTAATATCATGAACTTGCTTTAAAAGGCATCAAATGATATTTAAATAATCTCCAGTATTCAGCGATATTTGTTTAATTTTATCTGTTTTGCACCAAATCATTTGTATAAAGTTTAACGAAAGTAACCCCATACCAGTAGATCGTTCTTTAGGCGGTTTAGTGCTCTATGTCATCTGCAATATCATCATACACCTGCGTTGTTGGTTTCTACGACTTCATTGAAATATTACATTAATTGGGCCTTTTATGTTTCCGGACCCTTAATGTAAAGTTTTACTAATCTATTGTGTTGTAGATGGATGTTGAAAAGAAATTTCAGATTTTGAAGTTCATCGGCCTTTTCGTAGGCTGTATTGCAAAGTTGGCGACTGGTTCCATATTTGTGTTCAACGTATACCAGGATGCGATCAAGAATACCTTCAACTACACCCAAACAGAAGGTAAAACAAATATATTTTAAACTAAAAAATTATAAGCTTCGTTTACATATTGAAATAAAGTTTATGTTCATTTCATGTTTCTTTCTCATTGATCACTCGCAATCATATAATTGCAAAAAATAATAATGAAAAAAAATCTTCTGATATGTGCAACTGTTTTAGATGCATCCAAATAACATGAATTTAAATTTAAAACTGAAGCAAAGTTTTGATAACAATTTCGAATGTTTCACGAAAGGATGTATTTTAATTGCCATTTGCTTTAAATTTTCTTTGCAGTTGAATTGTTGTCATCAATGCTGAATGTAGGGTTAGGAGTAGGCTTTGTCCCTGGTATGTTCTACGACAGATTTGGACCGACAACGGCGTCCGGTGTTGGGCTGCTGATCTCCGTTCCATCGTTTCTCCTTATTTGGAGTACTACCAAGTTTGTAGAATTCTACAGCACAAAAGCGTGGCTTATGTCTATTTACTTCCTTTTCTGTGGTAAGTTGTTTTCACGGGTTCTATAAATACCCGTGATCGAATATGCGTGAAATGAATTATGAGTTGGCACCTGTTAATTCGACACTCCTGTTTAGTTGGCCTGGCTGATTAAAACCGTTTATATTTTGCTGTAGAATTTGGATTCTCAAAATGTAAGCTATATATATACCTAGTCGTCAGTAGGTTTAGAAACGGTGTACATATGATGTAAAATTTGGATGCTGTTGGTGGGATAGCTTCTTTAATGCTTTACAGTTTTACATTAATATACATTTCCTAAAAACATCAGTTAGTATGATGAACACATATGTGATATGTAATATTAATTTCTATGAAACCGTACACTAGCATCCATAGCAAATATCAAGCTTTATTTTTAACATGAGCAAGATAACTAAACGCATATACGTAAACGCGTTGTAATTGATCTCGATCACTGAGAGCGTAATGTGACATTAATAGTATTTTACGATTCCTTTGTTCTCCTCTTCAAAGCGGAAAATATGAAAAATACACACTTGGTTGTGTTGTCAGAACCTGTTAATGTACTAGAGCATGGCAATGTACAACAACACATGATACTTGTTGAATGTCCAGTGTAAAATGTAATTTTTAACGAATTACATTTGCTACACATGTTGCACTAACATCATAAGTTTATAAACAAAGATATTTCGATAGTGGCATATAGTTAATCGACTACGTTTAAAGGTAAACTTTCTGCACTGAATCTGTAGTTAAACTTTTGTCTGTATGATCAACCGCGTAGCTTAAAACCTTGGTAAAATCTGCCTTGTACCCTCAATGAAATACAAAAAGAACTGTATCGCTGCTAACGTTAATTCCCTATCACCATCTTCTAAAAAAAATATCTGTTTCACTATACTAATAAAAAACACCAAAACCTCATGTAGGCAGCCGCATGTTTTTCAGATTTAAAAAAATCAAAGTAGAATTCATGCCATTAGAAAGATACATTCTTTTCATAAGGTGTTCAGTAAAACAATAAATAAATCAAAACATTTTGCCACCTCTGACGTCGTTTAATGCCTTGCGTTCTTATGCGAGACCATTCATTTTAACAAATCTAATATATTCACGAAGAGGACATGTGCACCTTCTATGACATTCATATGGGGTCTGGGCCAATGGTTTTCGTAGTATTGTTCAGTTTAAAGTTCACCTTTTAGTTGTTTTAGTTGTGTAGTGCGTGATCCAGTGGTAGAGCGCCGAGCTCCTGATCGAGAGGTCGTGGGTTCGATCCTCCGTCGCGACCACGTTATTTATCCTTGAGCAAGATAATTAATCCACATTGCTTAGTACTGGTTCTACCCAGGAAGCCATCGAGAGTGATTAATCTAAGTTGCAATAACTTGTTTCGCAATCGATGTAAAATAAATATGTTTAAACAAACATACAAATCAAGTGAAAGCAAAAACATGCCGCCTACCTACCTCGTGATATGTTGTGTTAGCTATACTACGACACATCTGTTTCCATTTTTTTACGATATTCATATGATATTTTATTATAAAAGTTCATTACTAGAGTAACGTAAGTTTGTATCACCTGTCGTGGATATGCCTACTCTTGTCCACTTCAGGTGATACAATTTGTCAAATCACGTTACTCTAGTTATAATCTTATTATACTGGTAAGCTTAAATTTTTGTCTAGGCTTACCTATCATATTGCATGCATATTTTGAAATTATAGTGGTGTTGTTGTTGTTGTTGTTGTTATTTGAAGGAGTGGGAGGGGAGTTGTTCTATGTATTTGGTTCATTATTTAGTTTACTGTTTGTTATGTAATCTCGTTCAAACCAAAAACGGTGTGAGTTAACTCATTGAACCGTTATTTCAACTGAAATGAACATTTGCATATGGGAAAAGTCACGTTTTTGTCATGTTTTAAATACTCTGCACCCATATCCAAAATATTTTCCTTTTAGTTGAAATCATATGACTATATTAATATATTCTTTTCGCATATATCTCAGTTTTGTATGATGCGTGCATATACAAAACATGTCATTTTTTTGTTTATAACCTGTTTTCTGTTGTGTCGAGTTATGCAGAACACTCAAAACGTGTTCGATTTACCTTCTCTTACTATTTAATGTTTCTGTTTTAATTTCAGGTTTCGGATCAGTATTTACATACATGGTGGCTCTAAATACAAACGTGATTAATTTCCATCATACCCACACTGGAAAAATAGTAGGTTTCCTGAATGCCTTTTTCGCCGGTAGCCCTGCGGTGTTTGCAACACTTTATTACAACTTATTTACAGTTGGCGACCCAACAGTGGTAGCAAATCAAGATTTTGCCGGCTTTATGATATTCTTCGCCATTTTGTACTTTGTCGTCGATATATTTTGCATGGTATTCCTACGTGTTTACAAAAAAACAATGGACGATGCTGTACATGATACACACAAAAAAGCGACAGAAACGGATATACATCTTCAAAAGAACGATAACTCGTCAGAAAGTTTAACTTTTCGAAAATTATTAGTAAACGTAGATTTTCATGCATTTTCATGGATGTTTGCATTTGCCTCAAGTGTGGGATATGTTGATGTCAATAATATAACAGTAGCATCTAAATCAGTTAGACTTGACTATTACAACGACAAGTTGGTCATTATTATTCCTATAACAAGCGCAGTTGTCAGTGCATTGATCGGAATTATTTCCGATTATTTCAAAGAAAGGGTTCCTCGACTTACCATACTGATCGGTGCCTGTGTTGCGTTTGTTATAAGTCAGACGCTCGTGATAATACTAGCGGAAACTTTGGCCTTATTCGTTATTGCGACTGTGTTTGCGGGTATCGGTGTAGGAGTCTTATGGAGCCTGTCTCCAACAATCATGAAGGAAACATTTGCCGTGGAGCATTTAGGTAGAAACTGGGGAATAGCGCTGCTGCTTTCAGCATTGCTGGCATTCGCGTCTCAAATTCTTTTTGGTGCGCTTTATGATCAACAGCTTGTAGTTGGAGAAGGGACATTTTGTTATGGAATACACTGTATTCGGAATGGGTATATTGTATTTCTCTGTGTTGCAGTTGTGTCCTTTTCCTTGGGTATTTTCATATTTGTTCGGTCAAAATGTTGTAATAAGCGATATGCCAAATAAAAATACGTCTAACTCGTTGTAACCTTCATGTGCTTACAGTTTATAAAAATAAATAATTATAATAATAAATAAAGGTTATGGGGTAATATAGAATTATAGAAGCTTGTGCTAAGCAGTTTTACAAACACAGAGGAACAGTCATCGCTTTCACACTTTTATTCCTGAAGTTAATCAGTTATCTGAATATTGAGGGAGTTATTGAAGGCAGACACCATTTTCTGCGATTCATGTCTGTTTTTTCTTATTTTCCCCTAATCTCCTGTCCAACCACCGTCATAGTGCGCGTCTATCTTTGCTTGTCTGATTGGCTCTATATGTGCTATTTGATAATAGTTCTCCCGGGTCTCTTTACTTTCTAATTTAGTCATCTATGTTTAAGTTGTCCTAATAGTATTTTGTGCGTCTTAATGTGTTTGTGTGTTTATATTCATCCAGCTAATTGTCGATACCCTGTACAGTTTCAATTCAAATTCAAATAAATTTCCACTGACCTTCTAAGTCAAACAAGTACAAAAAATGTTATAGTTCTTTGTCTACTTTGCACTTTTGACATTAATAAACTCAGGTTACCTGCACTTAGTACGGCAGAAATAATACACTAATTCTTAAAATACTACATCGCATTTTCTTAGTTAGACCATTTCCAAGCAAATTATTAATTTAAACAGTTCTTTTCCGAAAAAGCCTGGTTTTGACATTGAAAAAAGACTATATTTCACTTGAGTGAAATACCAGATTTTTCACTGCTAAAATCCAGTTTTCATTCCTAAGCATGAAATAAATAGCTGTGTTGCTATCTGTTATTAAACATGCGTGTTTAAATGAATGTAGTTATTCCTGATCGACGTCTGCATCTACTTCTCCACTAACTAGTAGATATTCCCAAACAAGTAGTATCACATTGCTCATAGAATAATCGTGGTTTTGTTCCTGTTAATATTTAAAGTATCTATCCCACCAGACTGCAAAATATAAACGGTTTTCACCAGCTAGAACAAAACCCAAATCTGGATTGTCGAATTAAGAGTTACCAACTCATATTTCAGTTTACGCATAGTCAGTCTCGGGTATTTTAAGAACCCGTAAATAAACCTATACTTTTAATGTAGTGTAAGTAATCCGTTATTTTGCGGGTTAATTTCTTTAAATAGTATATTCGTGAGTTGTAACACTACGGTTTCCTCTTTAATTGTGCGATGACCGGACAGGCTGTGGCCCCTATGATAACGTCTACCTAAAGCCCAAAAGGACTGTGACGTTTGATGTTCGTCTGCAATCTTGTCTTGTCGTGCCCTGGCTTCTTCCAAGTCACTGAGTACCTTCTTTGTGATTTTCTAGGCTGTTGTTTTTGTATTTACATATACACGAGCATATATTGTTTTACTTATATTGCCTATTAATGCTGCCTTATTGGTTAGAGAATAGTTCATGATGGGGATTTCTTAATTGACACTGTCCCGTTTTATTGGGATGAAGTCGGGTAAGTGTGAGGTTTGGTGCACCCTAGAGCCTGGTTTAAACCCACAGCGGAATCTTTTGCCACTGACCGTTCCAAGACTGTAGCCGTATTGTCGACACTTTTTGTGTTTGTGACGTCATATGCCTTTATTCCTTATTAACATTGCCATTCATGTTTGTCGTTTTGCGTGTTTACTGTGTTTTGTGAAAGCTGTATTTCTTGTTCGACTTTTATACTTATCTATTTAAGTCATTATGGTATATCATATCTATGTTACTAAATGACTGCGAAATATTGAATGTAACGGACAATTAGATGTGGACACTGAGTTGCAGTCAATAAGCGAAACGGAAAAATAGATGTGGACGTTGAGTTGCAGTCATTAAGCGAACGGAAAATTAGATGAGGACGCTAAGTTGCAGTCAGTAAGCGAAACGGACAATTATATGTGAACGGTAAGTTTCAGTCAATGTTAATAAGCGAAACGGACAATTAGATGTAGACACTAAGTTTCAGTCAATAAGCGAAAAGGACAATCACATGTGGATGCTATGTTGTAGTCAATAAGCGAAACGGACAACTAGATGTGAACGCTAAATTGCAGTCAATAAGCGAAACGGACAATTCGATGTGAACGCCAAGTTGCAGTCAATAAGCTAAACGGACAGTTAGATGTGGACGCCAAGTTGCAGTCAATAAGCGAAATGGACAATTAGATGTGGACTCCAAGTTGCAGTCAATAAGCGAAAAGGACAATTAGATGTGGACGCTATGTTGCAGTAAATAAGCGAAAATGACAATTAGATGTGGACGCTAAGCTGCAGTCAATAAGCGAAAAGAACAATTAAAGGTGGTCGCTAAGTTTCAGTCAATAAGCAAAACAGGCAATTATCTATTTGATGATAAATTGCGGACAATAAGCCAGATACTTAGCATTTAACTCTTGCTTGCAGACAATAAGCACCAACATCCATTGTCAGTAAGCGAATGTGGTCATTCTAAAGACATTCAATTATATAAAATAGACGTTATAACGTATAATTTAGCACCAGGATGTACGTTTAAATAATTTTCTTTGGTGCATTGTTTATCAGTCCTTTAAGAAAAGAAAACGTCTTTCTTTGTAACTGTCATAAAATGCATATATATTGGCCTCACCTTGATCTATACTATCTTAAAACGCTGTTACAAAGATATATGCTGACCCGCAATATGTAAGAAAACACAGAGTTTCTTAGATATAAGCTGACCCTACATATACAAAGAAAATATGGACCTTCGAGAAAACACTGACAGTTTAAAAATATGCTTATTATTAATATATAAACATAACTGATAACTAAATAACGAATTATTAAACTGGTTTGAATTAAAACAACAACACGTGCAATATGTATTATTTTTAATGCGCTACATTGTAGCTAAAAATAAAAAGAACATACTTTATTATTAGATAAATTATAGTCAAAAATAATCTTGCTAGAAAACGGGTGGGTATTTCCATGGATACTAACTGTGCATCCTTTGTCGTAGATTTGTTTTAATATTAGATAAAAGAGATTTCATAATGAGTCGTTCACCAGATACGTAAATTGCATCGAAAAAGACATTTTGTTCTGATTATGTCGCTTTTTTTATTATTTAAATATATCTATTAAAAAAAGCGAAATAAATAGAAGACGAGATTGGTCATTACGTGGTCCGAGTATTAACTTTCATACCCCATCCAACCCCTTCACCAAGAAGCGAAAACGGGGCTGGCTGGGGTATGAAATAAAACCTTCATTTCGGTTTAAAACGTTTGCATCTTGTAAAATTAAAACATTTAATATGTAAGTTTAAGCAGGTTATCTCATTCTTTCAGTAAAAAAAATGTTTAACGTGTTTTCTTGACAAAATATCCGTTATAAAATCCTGTTAATGTAAGCTTCCCGATCGCTTAATGGAATTAAGGCGGGACCACGTAATGGTGTCAATTTAGACATGATTGACATCGTACCTCCGGGGGTATATGCTCTCAATAGGTTTGTTTTTCTTGACCTTCCAATCAAATTGAAGACTTAACTGAGAAATGTACTCGTACATGAACATCACAAGTGGACATTTAAATAAAGCAAAAACAATTAGTTTTGATTTGTTTTAACCATTAATGCTAATCAGAGACATGAAAACATATAATAATTGTGGACTTTTGTTTCAGTCGGTGCGTGGTCGTTGAGAGTCCTTGGTCAATACTACTTTTATTTAGGTTCATAGGCACACGTATTGATTTTCTCCAAGGTCAATTATTGTATATTATGCAATGAAGCAGAGTATATTTGTACCACAATATCCTAAATACACACTATGCATCGTGTAATACCCGAGGATATACACAGCATATGTAAGTTATTGTGGTACAAATACAATAGAGCAGGAATCTTGCACGTGTACGGACGATAATGCACTCGCTAAAGCTCGTGCATTATCTCCCCGTACACGTGCAAACTCATGCTCTATTATATACTATTATTACCATAGCTCTAATGGAAGAACAAAGGAAAACAATTACAGCTATGGTACAAATATTATATACACCACACACTTTCCCTTTTGAAACACTGGATACAGGCTGATATTGAATGACAGGTTACTTTTAAACATAAACATGAGAAATTTATCAAACAAACAGAGCTTAAACAAATTATTTTTCAAGCGTTTTCGTCTTATTATAAAGCCTTCATTCGGATAAAAACACAAAACAGTCAAAACATTGACACAAATTATGAGGCATATGTTCAACCTCATCTAGATTACTGTAATATAATATGGGGAAATACAAAGAAAGCTAACATACTGGAATTTGTGCGTTGAATGACAAATTACTGTTATTCAAGTGGAATATAAAATAAATTTAGTGTATAAATTCTGCCGGTGCATTTTATACATAGACACCGGCAACTTTAATTATCAAATTCCTTTTGTCTACAAAGTTGGATTGAACAAAGGTTCAGTAATTCATTCGGTACAAAACATTTATTTTATCTGTATTCGCAACATAAACCTTACATTTAAGGCTTTTGTAAATTGGTAAGTACGTTACTGGTCATTTTGTAACGAACTATTTGTTGCAGGGGAATTTAGTTTATTAGGATTAAAAGCGTTTGTAAGAATGCTTCAAGCAGAAGGAGGGCGTCGCCATTACTGGCATTAGTCATAGTTATCATGTATTACATATGCATGACGTAATCGATCCAACTCGTGTTACCTGCATTTTTCTATATCATGTATTGTTCATTTACGGCCGAAGAAGCAATATTTAATAGTCGTCTTATAAAATAATCTTTGTCGTAGATAAATATTTGCAACGTATTTAATTTAATAATGACTTTGTATCAAATTATGTTTGGTAGATTTTATCTCAACGCCGGCAAACCTTTTCTTTCAAGGGAAATAACTGTTCCTACATGATACATGTTTTAATGTTGGAGTTGTTCCTCTTCGATGTTCTTAACGTGGTTGTTATTGTTTCGTTTATAAACTATACATGTTTGTTTCTTGTTTTATAAGTGCGGTAAGTGATTGGGTCCTGAAGAGGTCTGCAGCTAGGAATCGGCGGATGCTGTTACTGGACACAGGGCTCGTTTTTTATCATATTATAATTAATTTTCACCTTCGAAATACACACGATTGATCATAGCAATTGTTCTTACCGAGGGAAGGAAAATGCTGTTGTGACCTGGATGTTCTGTCATTGATCATTGATCAGGCTGATCTTTTGCATGTTTGTGGGGGAGGGGGAATAAATAAATAAAATTATTGAATAAATAAATAAAATAAAAAAATAATAATAATAATACATCAATAATAATATTAAGAATATATATATATATATTTCGTAAATCGAAAGATTTAAAAAAAAAAATAACTACAAAAAATAATATAATTAAATTACATAAATAAATCAATAAAAAGAACCTGTATATAAAAATATTATTCTAATAATAAATGTAATAAATATATATACTTATGGATGCTAATTGGCAACGGATTAATCGCTCACGTTACATTTCAGTTGAAAAATGCCTAAACGACAGTCAAAAAGCCCGTACGCCAGGCGTCAGAAAGTGGTGACTCCGGAGAAATCGGCTAGTAGTCCACCAGCACCTCCAGATTCGGCAGGCAGGACACTAGAACCTCCAGTCGTGGACCCGGAACTTATTAAGGAGGTTGTTCGACAGGTGACCCCCCATTTGGTCGAGTCGCTTGGGGGCATCAGGCGCGGTGTCGTGGTTCCGGAACCTGAGGTCGGTGTCGTGGTTCCTGGACCTGAGGCCCCACTCCAAGGTACGAGTACACAGAATGCCGTTTTACCCGTGTCAATAACCAGCATTCACGATGAGTTGGGTTCCAACATTGGGCCTAGCTTATCAAGCAAAATCTTAAACGGGGAATATGTTGATCTTGCGTTACTCCTTTCAAAGCCCCAGGAAGACATTTCAAAACATGTCTCTCTGATTGATGGGCAATTGATTTTGCAGTCAAGGTCTTCTGGATCTAAAATTGCTGATGTTCAGCAATGGACAGACGCTTTTTTGATTTATATAAGTGTCTATACTTCCTTTCATCCAGAGGCAATATCTGGTTTATTAAAGTACTTAAGTATTATTCGCTTGGGGGCCCAACGTTTTGCAGGGCTGGGTTGGAAATTGTATGATGAACAATTTAGGTTGAAGAAAGCCCGTGACCCATCTTCTTCTTGGGGTTTGGTTGATCAGGAACTATGGCTGTTATATATGTATTACACGCCTTCTACACCTGTTCAATCGGGTCTAAAACATCACAAGTGTTTCGACTACAATTCCAAGGGTTGGTGTACCAAAAAACCATGCAATTATCTTCATATATGTATGAGATGCTCGGGTTTTCACCCATCTTTGAGATGCAACAGTCACGCTTCACAATTGAACCATCAGGCTAGTAATGTATTTAATTTTAGGGCAGGCGGTGGAAGTCAGCAAGGGGCACGTTTCCCGTCTCCTGTGCCAAGCTACCCAACACGTCCAGTCTATAGGTCAGCTGCGCCAGTTGGGGCTTCGCCAAGGCTCCAATTTAGATATGCCAACTCGCGGGCAAACACCCATTAGAATCAAACCTCTTTGTAGCATGTTGGAGTTTTACCCCGATACAGCCACCGCCAATGAATTGATACATGGTTTTGTTAATGGATTAAGATTGCATTATTCGGGACCTAGGCAATTTTCGGATTGCCAAAACTTAGTCTCTGTCAAAAACAATGAAGCGGAAGCTTTAAGATTGATTAACAAGGAAATTTCTTTAGGGCGTATGGCAGGCCCCTTTTGGGATCCACCTTTTCAAAACATAAGAATATCTCCAATCGGTTTGGTCCCGAAAAAAGACGGTAGTTCTCGGTTAATACACCATTTGTCATACCCATGTGGGTCCAGTATTAACGATTTTATTGATCCAAATTTATGTAATGTTCAATATGCTTCTTTCGACCAGGCCATTGAAATGATCCAAGGCCTGGGACCAGGGGCTTTGCTGGGGAAAATGGACATAAAATCTGCTTTTAGATTACTGCCAATAAATTATCTAGATTTCGAGTTGTTGGGCTTTAAAGTTATGGGACAATTCTTCTACGATATGTGCCTTCCGATGGGATGTTCCATTTCTTGTTCTCTTTTTGAAAAATTTGCAACTGCTCTTGAGTGGGTAGTCAAACAACAGTCCAGATTAGATAGTGTTATTCATTATTTAGACGATTTTCTTTTTGGCGGTAGGAAAGAATACTCAGACTGTGCCTTGCTTATGGCTAGTTTTAGTAATTTGTGCATGGAAATGGGCGTTCCTATTGCGGATGACAAAACAGTGGGGCCTACTCATATTTTAATATTTTTAGGCCTTGAAATTGATTCTGAGAAAATGATAGTGCGAATTCCCAATGACAAATTGATCGAGTTAAGGAGCTTATTAACATTTATTTTGGGGAAGAAGAAGGTCACTCTCAAGTCTCTGCAGTCTCTTGCTGGCTCGCTGAATTTTTGCTCACGTGCAATACCAGCGGCTCGTGCATTTTGTAGGCGTGTTTATGACGCTATGTCGGGTGCAGCTCAACCACATCACTTCATTAGAGTGTCCAAACCAATGAAAGACGATGTAAAAATGTGGTTAATATTCCTTGATTGCTTTAATGGCTACTGTTATTTCCCGGATTCAGTTTGGACCAGCAATTTCGACTTGCATCTTTTTACTGACTCTGCAGGCAATGCTAATTTAGGGTGTGCTGCATATTTCGAACCACATTGGACTTTTTTCCAGTGGCCAAATAGTTGGCGCGACACAGAACTGATAACGGATATAACTTTTCTCGAGTTGGTACCCATAGTTTTGGCTTTTCAAATATGGGGCAATATGTTCCAGGGTAAAAAAAGATTGTCCTGCATACGGACAATCTCGCGCTGGTCTCTATTCTAAACAGAAAAACGTCCAGATCTGTTAGAGTGATGCACCTTGTTCGTCCCCTTGTTTTGCAAACTATGTTGTTTAACATACAGTTTCATGCAGTTCATATTGAAGGTAAAAACAATTGTATAGTTGATGCCTTATCTCGTAAACAATGGGTTCGTTTTCAGCAGCTGGCTCCCAGGGCAGAACAACACCCATGTCCAGTTCCTGCATCTTTCCTAGCGTTGATATCCAGTCTCGAGCAGACAGGCTTTTAGAGGCATCGTTGGCCTTCAACACGCGGGAATCTTACAATACAGGCATTAAATCATTTGACACTTTTCGGGTTAATTATAATATGCAATTGGCCTGGCCTCCAAGCATATACAGCAAGTAGTCGATTTCATTGCTCATCTGTCTCTTAAAGGGTGCGCACCCGCAACAGCTCGTTCATATTTGTCTGGCATTAGTTTCAAATGCAAACTTTTGCATTTATCAGATGTAACAAATAATTTCGTAATTAAAATTTTTTTTTTTTAGTTGGCATGAATCGTCTTGATAAAAGGGTCGATCCCAGACTCCCCGTTACTCCAGATATGTTGGTCAAGATTTTAAAAATCTTACCGGCTATTTGCAGTTCAAATTATGAAGCTTCTATGTTCGCAGCTGCCTTTGCACTGGCATATTTCGGGTTTCTTCGAGCAGGAGAATTAGTGTCGGATAATAAGAGCCATTCAATTCATGCACTGACTTTCGACAGCATACACTTTTCTCAAGAAAACACTCTACTCGAAATACATTTGGCACACTCAAAAACAGATCAGAGGGGTGTGGGCACTATTATTTCACTTCCAGCTATTAACTCTACAATATGTCCTGTCACTCGTCTTAAATCGTATTTAGAGGTTCGCCCCAAATGTATCGGTCAGCTATTTATTCATTTTGGGGGTGGTCAAGTCACTCGGTATCAATTTAGCGCGGTGTTAAAAAAAGCGTTGATTGCTTTAGGAATTGATGCCAATAATTCTAAGTCTCATTCTCTACGTATTGGCGCAGCTTCCAATGCGTCGCGTCTGGGAATGTCGGATGACATGATCAGAGAGCTTGGGCGATGGGACTCTAAGGCTTACAAAACATATATCCGAGTTCCGACCGAACAGCTCAACTATTGTTCCCCTAGTTGAATCGAGTCTTAAGTATTCCAGATACAAGATCTCAAGTGTGGATTGTGGGCTCGTCCATTATTACGGGGGCGTTTACATATGCCAGACAATCACCATCGGAAGGAGTCGGCCTGGGATTAGACGAGCTCCATGCGAGTGTTTGGTGGCAGGGGAAAGGTGGTTTGAGATGGCGCCAGGTCGAGAAGAGGCTCCAACTACTGTTGACTATTGAAGACCCTCCTAATGTACTAGTGTTGCACTGTGGCGGTAATGATATAGGTCAAGTACCAGCTGCAGAATTAAGGCACCAAATGGTTAAAACCTTAAACAAGATCAAAGACCTTATAATACCTGGAGTTTTTATTGTGTGGTCACAAAATCTTCCGCGTTTAGTTTGGCGGGATGAGTTATCTCATTCAGCTTTAGAACGTGTGAGAGTTAGGGTTAATAGTAAGGCGGCTACAGAAGTGATTAAATTGGGGGGCGGGTATATAAAATACCCGGAAATAGCCGAGTCAAATTTGCATTTGTATTCGGGCAAAGTTCATTTGTCCGACCAAGGCAATAAAGTATTCTTGCAAAACCTACGTCTCGGGCTGCATTATTTTCTTTCACTTTTAAACAATGAATAACAATGTTTACCCCTCTGGCAATGTGACTGTTAGTGTGTACATGTCGGGAGTTTGCTAATACTGTTGCAGTCTCTATTGAAGAATTTTATTTTGAACGTTCTCAATTTCGAGACGTTTTTGTTTTATATTGTCGAGACATTTGCTTCAGCAATTTCCTCTACTTGAGGAGTGTGTTGCCTCTATTTGAGGCAGTCTCTATTTGAGGCTTTTTTCTCTTTGCGCTCTCTATTTGAGGCGTTTGTTATTTTGGCGAGACATTTGCGTCAGCCATTTCCTCTATTTGAGGCACTTTTTAATTTTTTGCGAGACATTTGCGTCAGCCATTTCCTCTATTTGAGGTTTTTATTTTAAATAGTTTTTGTTGGCCACTCAGCTTTGTCGTATATATTTAAACCATGTTGCATTTAGTCTAGTCTCTAAGCTGTGTCCCGCTTCCCTCATGTGTGGCGGTGTCACGCATGACTGCATGACATGTGGCAGTTTTTCGCGGTCACAGCAATTACTTATTTTGTAGTTAATAAGAATTTTGACATTTTCAATGCAAGAGCTTTCAATTAGGTACATTTGTCTTTGTGAACTGCTGTACCCAGGGTTCATAAAGTACATACATATGTTTAATTAACTACACATTTTATCTTCTATATTAGGTACATTTGTCTTTGTGAACTGCTGTACCTAGGGTTCATAAAGTACATGAATATGTTTTATATTTTATTTTGTTGAAGCCGTGGCCAATATATTCCAATAAACATAAACTGTAAACATTGCCTTGTATTGTGCTAAACCCATCTTTAATAATGGAATTTGTGCGTTGAAGGACAAATTACTGTTATTCAAGTGGAATATAAAATAAATTTAGTGTATAAATTCTGCCGGTGCATTTTATACATAGACACCGGCAACTTTAATTATCAAATTCCTTTTGTCTACAAAGTTGGATTGAACAAAGGTTCAGTAATTCATTCGGTACAAAACATTTATTTTATCTGTATTCGCAACATAAACCCACCCACCCTCTCCTGTTATTGAAAACAGTGTTTTCGGTTTTTTATGTTTTTATTTTCAGAGCATGGGATTTCATCGGTTTCAGTCGGGTTCTTCTGTCGCGGCTTCAACAGAGTTTACAGCAGTCCACGTTCGGGATCTCCACACGATGGGTTTAGCACAATACAAGGCAATGTTTACAGTTTATGTTTATTGGAATATATTGGCCACGGCTTCAACAAAATAAAATATAAAACATATTCATGTACTTTATGAACCCTGGGTACAGCAGTTCACAAAGACAAATGTACCTAATATAGAAGATAAAATGTGTAGTTAATTAAACATATGTATGTACTTTATGAACCCTGGGTACAGCAGTTCACAAAGACAAATGTACCTAATTGAAAGCTCTTGCATTGAAAATGTCAAAATTCTTATTAACTACACAATAAGTAATTGCTGTGACCGCGAAAAACTGCCACATGTCATGCAGTCTGCGAAAAGCAAATCCCTGCGTGACACCGCCACACATGGGGGAAGCGGGACACAGCTTAGAGACTAGACTAAATGCAACATGGTTTAAATATATTCGACAAAGCTGAGTGGCCAATAAAAACTATTTAAAATAACAACCTCAAATAGAGGAAATGGCTGACGCAAATGTCTCGCCAAAATAAAAAAAGCCTCAAATAGAGGAAATGGCTGACGCAAATGTCTCGCCAAAATAGGAAACGCCTCAAATAGAGAGCGCAAAGAGAAAAAAGCCTCAAATAGAGGCAACACACTCCTCAAGTAGAGGAAATTGCTGAAGCAAATGTCTCGACAATATAAAATAAAAAACGTCTCAAAATAGAGAACTTTCAAAATAAAATTCTTCAATAGTGACTGCAACAGTATTAGCAAACTCCTGACATTTACACACTAACAGTCAAATTGCCAGAGGGGTTAACATTGTTATTCATTGTTTAAAAGTGAAAGAAAATAATGCAGCCCGAGACGTAGGTTTTGCAAGAATACTTTATTGCCTTGGTCGGACAAATGAACTTCGCCAGAATACAAATGCAAATTTGACTCTGTTATTTCCGGGTATTTTATGTACCCGCCCCCCAATTTAATCACTTCTGTAGCCGCTTTACTATATTAACCCTAACTCTCACACGTTCTAAAGCTGAATGAGATAACTCATCCCGCCAAACTAAACGCGGAAGAATTTGTGACCATACAATAAAAACTCCAGGTATTATAAGGTCTTTGATATTGTTTAAGGTTTTAACCATTTGGTGCCTTAATTCTGCAGCTGGTACTTGACCTATATCATTACCGCCACCAAACACTCGCATGGAGCTCGTCTAATCCCAGGCCGACTCCTTCCGATGGTGATTGTCTGGCATATGTAAACGCCCTCGTAATAAAGGACGAGCCCACAATCCACACTCGAGATCTTGTATCTGGAATACTTAAGACTCGATTCAACTTGGGGAACAATAGTTGAGCTGTTCGGTCGGAACTCGGATATATGTTTTGTAAGCCTTAGAGTCCCATCGCCCAAGCTCTCTGATCATGTCATCCGACATTCCCAGACGCGACGCATTGGAAGCTGCGCCAATACGTAGAGAATGAGACTTAGAATTATTGGCATCAATTCCTAAAGCGATCAACGCTTTTTTTAACACCGCGCTAAATTGATACCGAGTGACTTGACCACCCCCAAAATGAATAAATAGCTGACCGATACATTTGGGGCGAACCTCTAAATACGCTTTAAGACGAGTGACAGGACATATTGTAGAGTTAATAGCTGGAAGTGAAATAATAGTGCCCACACCCCTCTGATCTGTTTTTGAGTGTGCCAAATGTATTTCGAGTAGAGTGTTTTCTTGAGAAAAGTGTATGCTGTCGAAAGACAGTGCATGAATTGTATGTCTCTTATTATCCGACACTAATTCTCCTGCTCGAAAAAACCCGAAATATGCCAGTGCAAAGGCAGCTGCGAACATAGAACCTTCATAATTTGAACTGCAAATAGCCGGTAAGATTTTGAAAATCTTGACCAACATATCTGGAGTAACGGGGAGTCTGGGATCGACCCTTTTATCAAGACGATTCATGCCAACTAACATTTTTGTAATTACAAAATTATTTGTTACGTCTGATAAATGCAAAAGTTTGCATTTGAAACTAATACCAGACAAATATGAACGAGCTGTTGCGGGTGCGCACCCTTTAAGAGACAGATGAGCAATAAAATCGACTACTTGCTGTATGCTTGGAGGCCAGGCCAATTGCATATTATAATTAACCCGAAAAGTGTCAAATGATTTAATGCCTGTATTGTAAGATTCCCGCGTGTTGAAGGCCAACGATGCCTCTAAAAGCCTGTCTGCTCGAGACTGGATATCAACGCTAGGAAAGATGCAGGAACTGGACATGGGTGTTGTTCTGCCCTGGGAGCCAGCTGCTGAAAACGAACCCATTGTTTACGAGATAAGGCATCAACTATACAATTGTTTTTTCCTTCAATATGAACTGCATGAAACTGTATGTTAAACAACATAGTTTGCAAAACAAGGGGACGAACAAGGTGCATCACTTTAACAGATCTGGACGTTTTTTTTGTTTAGAATAGAGACCAGCGCGAGATTGTCCGTATGCAGGACAATCTTTTTACCCTGGAACATATTGCCCCATATTTGAAAAGCCAAAACTATGGGTACCAACTCGAGAAAAGTTATATCCGTTATCACAGACCTGATAACGGATATAACTTTTCCTCGAGTTGGTACCACTAGTCTTTGGCTTTTCAAATATGCAGGCACATCCTATCAGCTTCCCAGAGCAGTAAAAAGATGCAAGTCGAAATTGCTGGTCCAAACTGAATCCGGGAAATAACAGTAGCCATTAAAACAATCAAGGAATATTAACCACATTTTTACATCTTCTTTTATTGGTTTGGACACTCTAATGAAGTGATGTGGTTGTGCTGCACCCGACATAGCGTCATAAAAACGCCTACAAAATGCACGAGCCGCTGGTATTGCACGTGAGCAAAAATTCAGTCAGCCAGCAAGAGACTGCAGAGACTTGAGAGTGACCTTCTTCTTCCACAAAATAAATGTTAATAAGCTCCTTAACTCGATCAATTTGTCATTGGGAATTCGCACTATCATTTTCTCAGAATCCATTTCAAGGCCTAAAAATATTAAAATATGAGTAGGCCCCACTGTTTTGTCATCCGCAATAGGAACGCCCATTTCCATGCACAAATTACTAAAACTAGCCATAAGCAAGGCACAGTCTGAGTATTCTTTCCTACCGCCAAAAAGAAAATCGTCTAAATAATGAATAACACTATCTAATCTGGACTGTTGTTTGACTACCCACTCAAGAGCAGTTGCAAATTTTTTAAAAAGAGAACAAGAAATAAAGGGACACCCAGCAGTATTGAAGTGTACATTTCACGCATTTGAGTCTTGATTTATAAAACCAGTTCAGGTAATTAAATGAAAAGTTTTCATTGGTTTTTCTCATGCCATAGTATTATTAGCGTGATATTGATTCGAATCAACCATTAGTAATAAGACAAATGCAATTTGCTTAGCACTATTTATATATCTACCAATAATAATGTAAATGCTATGTGTTGGCATTTGAAATGTAAATGCGAGGTGTTTATATTTAAGCGGTTTATTTCAGTAATACAAGATGCATAAGCGACAATCGGCAAGACCGCCGAAGAGCCCGTATGCGAGTAAAGGACCATCTAAGCCACAGGGAAAAGGGGCACCTGCCGGGAAGAAGTGCCAGGGGTGCATTTGGGCATAGAAAAGAAGATGAAGAATTCTTTCTTTGTTATCTTTACTTTAAGTTATTAATTTACATCGATTAGGAAACCTGTTCTTGCAACTTAAATTGGCTTCCTGGGAGGAACCAGTACTAAGCAACATGAATTAAGTCCCTTGCTCAGGAATAAATTGCATGGCCAAGGCAAGGATTGAACACTGGATTAAATATGACCGCGAAGAAGAAGAAGAATTCTTTCTTTGTTAACTTTACTTTTAATTATTAATTTCCATCGATTGGGAAACCTGTTCTTGCAACTTAAATTGGCTTCCTGGGTGGAACCAGTACTAAGCAACACAGATTAATTCCCTTGCTCAGGGATAAATTGCATGGCCAAGGCAAGGATTGAACACTGGATTAAATATGACAGTTCAAATAGTTGATGGGGTTTATATGAAAATAAAAAGTTTTATTAAATGTAGTGTGCAAGGGTTCAATATTGTAGCAATTTATTTTAGAAATACAGTATGCCTAAACTACAGTCACAGAGCCATATTTGCCGTAAAGCAGTCCAGGGGGCCGATGACGACGCAGGAACTGGATGAACCTATCAGCAAAATAGGCGACCAATATACCACACTAAATGAAGCACTGGTTATCATTAATTCCCTTAATATCGAACAAACAATATTTCTCCAAAAGGCAAAATTTATGTATAGAGTATCAAAACATGCAGTCCTGTCATATATGTGTGATATGTTTAATTCTACTGTTATCTCGAAGAGAAATCTACGATCTGCATACGAATTAAATTATATAACTCCAGGACCAAACAAAGAAATATTTAAAGGGAGTATGTCATACTCTGGTACAATTGTGTGGAATAACGTTCCTTCATATGTTAGAGGATGTACTTCTTTAAAAACCTTTACATCTAACTGCGTTAAATGGCTGAAAACACAATCATAATGTAATTATTGTAAAAGTATTGTTATCTTTGGCAGTTTTAGATACTTATTGACATCTTGTGTACTGTGTGGTACTTTATTATGCAAACCACCACCTCAAACCATGTATATATTTATGTATATATATTAAGAATGAATGTAAACATGGTTGTAAATGTGTGTGCATGTGTATGTATTTGCATGTATGTTTGCGCAATAATGTAAAGGAAATATCACTGTTTTGTTATATATGTTTTACATAGTACATGTATATGTATGACTTTGCAGAGGGCCCCAAGGGAGATTAGTGTTGGATTCATTCAACAAACAGATATAACTTAAGGTAAGCAAATATACTGAACAAAATCCTAACTACTCACTGTTGTATCTTAACTCATTTTCTTAGTTTAACTATATTTTAGAAAAGTTTAGTGAGAAATATTTTCTTCTGACCAATAGTTCTTAAAATATTTGTTTGAGAGTTATCCTCCTTTTATATGAAAACATAAAAAAATTGCTGATAAACATGAATCAAAGTCCGCTTAAAGATATAAACCTCTCGAAATTGGTAGGAAATAATACAGAAAAGCATAAAAGTTTGACCCATTGCAGATGGGTCTATAATAAAATGAAACATGGATAATCCTAAATTACCTCCCTTTTAATTGAATATCGTTTGAAATTCAAGTAATTGTAATTTAACGGTAACATTAAATATTTCGATAATGTCTTTTGCAAACGTATTTGCAGTGATAAGGCTAGTAAAACTTGATGTCAAAATAACTTAATTTGGCATGTTTTAGAATAATGGAACATAACAACTACACTAATTTGAAGTTCGTAACAAAATACTATGTACCCAGTTGTATAAGTGTTATAATTTATTTCTAAGAAAAGACATCGACTTAAAACCTTTAAAATGTGTTCATGCAATCAGAACAGACGATTTAAACTCGTTAATTTGCAGTTCAACCGTATCTCCAATCAAGCGTGAATTAAACAATACAACGAGAATAGTAAAGACAAATTCTTAAGTGGGGACTTTTGACTAGTATACATGAAAGTAGTGCAATGTCCTACTAAAGAAAAAATGAATTTGAACGATCTCTTTGCTACTTTATGGTGTCTATATCCAGATCGATAGTGAGTTATTATACTGGGCGCCTGTAAGGAGTATAACATAACTATTACTTGATATATATGGAGAGACCTTAAACACAATATCAAACTACATCAGGTTTCAGCATATGCAACACACAACAAATAAATAGATAAACTTTAAAATTAAACACAATAGAAATATGTCGGAGGATTGTGGGCTGCGCGTAAACAATCGCAGAATTTACAAGAAACAAAATCATTGAGGAATGATACTAGTATTTGTGATAACTTGCATTGAAATACTTCCCACACTATCTTGTGGTGGTTTAATTCAAACTCTAGTCTAATTTAATTATTAATGTACATGAACAAATGTGTTGTAGTACCATCTCTAACACGAAACACAGATGACGTAGTTTTAAAAAGCATTTATTTATTTCCTTCACATGTCAACTGTAACTTTTTATAAACAAGAGGCCCAAGAGGGCCTGTGCTGTGGACGCTATATTGGCTGAAACGGCTCTTATATCAAGGGTTGTCGCCGATGAAAATTTTAAAGAACAAATGTCATGGGCCGTTACTCCATCAAAAATCAACGAACCGGAAAAAAACGCAATAGACACAACTAGAAATCATACCAATGCTTCCTGTTAAGTTAAGTCAAATTTCGTTAAAAAAATGAAAACAATTTAAACAAAAAAAGAGTTTAAAACCAAAAACAAAAATTAAAAAAATAACAAAAAAATATATGAAAATATAAAAATAATGAAAAAATAAAAAAGGAAATAAAAATAATAAATAAATTTAAAAAAAAACATTTAAATAAAAAATGAAGGCCCCATCGGATAACGAGGCAAAATATAGCATTTTTAATTAAATCAAGGGCCATAACTCCGCTGTTACTGGTCCGAGCTGGCTGGTTTTCGAACTTATCGGAGCTTTTATTGATATTAAAAATCTGGTAAGATTGGTAAAGTTCGGTTGAAAAATGATGGCTTTATCGTATTAACGAGGCAAAATATAGCATTTTTAACTAAATCAATGGCCATAACTCCGCAGTTACTGGTCCGAGCTGACTGGTTTTCGAAATCGTCGGAGCTTTCATTGATATTAACAATTTGTTGAAGTTTGGTAAAGATCGGATGAAAAATGAAGGCCCAATCGTCTTAACCAGGCAAAATATAGCATTTTTAACTAAATCATGGGCCATAACTCCGCTGTTACTGTTCCGATCTGGCTGGTTTTCAAACTAGTCCGAGCTTTTATTGATATTAACAATCTGTTAAAGTTTGGTAAAGTTCGGATAAATAATGAATCGTAAAAAAAGTATGAAACGTGACATTTGGAAATCGCCGAACACGACAAATACACAAAATATTGAAGTCTCGGTTTGATTGAGAATGTTTATTAACGGTAGTGAAAACATGCTTGCTACCGATCACGCTCTCTAGCCCCGGGTTGAGCAGACCTCAATATTTAAAATGTCAATAGTACATAAATTTGAGCCATCCCGAAGATGGTATACATATGATAGTGAACATGGAACCTTCAATGAGGTATTTTCATACTATTCCATGGCCAGCGGGGTATGGCCCGATATCTGTAATAAATACTGATAAGTTTGCTTTCGCTTACCTACAACAGTTGTACACAGTTGACCACAACAATTGGTAACACATGGGTCAAGTATGGCTTCTCCCAGGGGTTCACAGTTTTACATTGATTTATATCAGGAAATTGTTGTTGTTGTTGTTGTTGTTGTTTTGGGAGGCATTTGAGACTATGCCAGTGGGGCTCTTGTTTATGGCTTGTAGTTGTATCATCACATCACTTCAGATTTAGTTGTATGTAAACTGCAATATGCATTAAATTGGATTTTTAATGAGGTACATTATAAATACCTAAATTAATTAAAACACTTAAGTGAAAGTCTATTTTAATGTTGTTAACAAATCGCATATTGAATAAATCCATAAACTAAAATAAAACCGGAAAGCACTGCATTGTCAGCTCATGGCAAAAATCAGGTCACTTTAGTGTCAAACAGTTTAGTTGTTTGTAATACAAGTTTGCACTCTTAAAATTAGCACAAACTACTATCAAGAAAGCCATATTATTGTATGTAGCAGACCGGTATATCACACAAAACTTTTAGAGTATAAAACTGTTAACATAACCGCGATCACTAAATGTGAACTATCCCGATATTCTGGGTACAGATCCTTATGCGTAGGCGTTTAAAAAAATGTCTTATCTTATACTTTATGCTATATTGTCATATTAAGAATATTTTTTAAATGAGATCGTATGTACTGAGTAGTCTGAATTATATTTTTTTATTCTAAAGCCTTTATTGACAAATTTATGAAAACAGGAACGAGCTGAGCATATACAAGCCTTGCAGGCAAATTGTAACTCGACATTCATGAACTTGATGCCAATTTTGCTAGAAAAGATTGACCGTTGTGAACTCGCTTCTTGGATAAAATCTTAAAATAAGTATAAAAGTCGAACAGGAAATGCAGCTTTCACAGAACACAGTAAACCCCAAAACACGCAAAACGACACATGACAATAAAGGCATATGACGTCAAAACACAAAAAGGGTTGGCAATAGGGCTACCGCCTTGGAACGGTTAGTGGCAAAAAAGGCCGCTTGGTGTTTAAACCAGGTTCTAGGGTGCACCAAACCTCAAACTTACCTTGTTAGTTGTATGTATGTTAATTCAGTCACACTGCTTGAGCACATACACAATACAAACTGTTGATGCACGGTAGACTTATTATCCAGATGATCTGGATTCAAGCCTCACCGGCGCCACAGAGTTTCGTCAGTGTGTTCTTGTGCAAGACAGTTTCCCTGGGGACGTAAACCGGGCGATCCCGTATATCGGAGTTTTTCTCTGACCAAGTGGAAAAACATAGGATTATATTCTTTGGTAGAAGGATCCTGGATTCCTATGTATCCTACAAAAATTAAGTATTTTCACAAACTATTTCAGTAAAGGAGTAAAGGTCATAATGAGGTCAATGATGAACAGCTTAATGCAACACAAGTCTTTGTCATTGTCGGCAATTACTATATACCCAGTCATTGAGAAAGTATACAGGGAGGAGAAAAGGGTTCATAAACACTCTAGTTTATCGATTTATGTTGTCGCGCTAGAACGCCGCCATTTACTATTTTATCGATACAGGTAAATCGATCGTAAGCGCGTTACATTTGAAGAGATAAAAAAAAATCAGCCAACGTCTCAAAATAGGCAGTTTTTCCAGCCTCTTTTTTACGGCTTTTATTTGTAATCAACATTATCTTCTTGCCAAAGATAAATATGTCTACTATTCACTTTTTGTTATTATTAATGCCTAATATAACCCGTACTCTGTATCTCGTTTGCAATAGCTATACACCAATAAAGCAAATCAATGCGGAATCCCTCGGCGTTTATTGTACGTAACGTTATCTGACAAAACAAAAGCAACAACATGGCGGCGTCCTCGATAAGCGTAACATTCTGCGAAAAAGATAACAATAGTTATTCATACAGAAAATGTGAATAAGCTACATGATAAATAGAATATTATGTCAGAGCCTCGACAATATAAAAAAAGGAAAGCATAGAAAACCACAAAGTAAGTACTTAATGATTTGGCAGAAGACGCCAGAGCAACAAGAGAACAAATCGTTAAGGATACGACAAGACAAGACATTAATTTATCTAACTGCTCATATATATATTGTATATAATGTCATAATGTCGTATTCTGCTATATTGTATATAATGTCATAATGTCGTATTCTGCCTATTTTCTCTCCTTCGGAATACATAGAACAACGGAACGGCCTCATCGATTTCCGTAATCCGTTATTTTTTACGGTCTACCTAAATAACCTTTGATGTTTGTCTTTAATCTTGTCTTGTTGTACCCTTAACGAATTATTCCCTTGTTGCTCTGAATTCTGCCAAGTCAATAAGTATTTACTTTGTGACTTTCTAGGCTTTTGTTTTTTATATTTTATATACATGATCATTTATGTGTTTTGCTTGTATTGCCTATTAATGCTGCCTTGTTTGTTAGAGAATATAACCTGACGGGGGTATCTTTATTTGCACTGTCCCGTTTATTGAGATGACAATAGGTAAGAGTGAGGATTGGTGCACCCTAAAACCTGGTTTAAACCTCTAGCGGCCCCTTTTTTGGCCACTGACCGTTCCAAGGCGGTATACTTATTATCAACCCTTTTATGTTTGTGATGTCTTATTTTGCCTTGTATTCGTCTTTAAAGTTGTTCTCTGTTTCTGTGTGGGTTTGTGGTTGACTGTCGTCCTAGAATGCTACTGTTTCTGTTCGATTTTTGTATATGCTTAAACTGAACGATGATCCGGCCTGCTATGTATATTTATTACACTAGTGTATTATGAATGTAGTTTAATAGTTTATTTAAGTCTCATCACAGTACACTATTATCTACACTACAACAATTCATAAAATACAACTGTGCCATTCTTTTTAGAATTACAAGAGACTATACAATATAAATATACATATGACTGTTCACAATGTTAAAATATTGAGCAATTGATTCTGAACCGTCTGCCACAGCCGTGTCATAAGACTCACAAAAAGTCACAGCAGTAGGTCCAGTAGTCAATGCATACACATATATCACTGTTTTAATTTATCTAATCATTTTCTAAGAATATTATTATCACACACATTTATACATAGTAATAATTGAGCGGCCGGTGCTAATCTTGACATGTTGTCTAAAAAGTACTTAAAATAGAAATAAATATTAATATGTGAGTTAGAGAATCGCAACGGCTACTGAAACCTTAAAAAATAGTATAAAAAATCAGATAACAACCCAGATCAGATCTGGTGTGTACTGATTAGCACCGACTTCTCAACGTCGTTATAAAACTTTATTTCTTATCTAATAATGATTGCATTATTTACATCAAAAATATGATGAAATTAACTTTAAAAACGAACGCTTACCAGCTTACTACAAGTAAAATAAATATTAATAATAACACCTAATTAAGAATATAAAACAGAGTTTCGCTTTTTGAGAATATTACAACAGGTTTTGGCACTCGCGCGTTTCATATCTTTATTGGAAAATAAAAATGACATTTTGTCTGTTTCGTTTACATCTATAAAACTTGGATATACAGACAGTGCTTTATCAAATAAGAGTTTTCTAATATCACCATACATAGCACATTTATAAATTAAATATTATTGCACCTCGCACAAAATCCTAGGAATTTCATTGTATTAGAGCGGTCACATGGTGACCCTCTATTATTCTATAGTGGGTCAGTAGATTTCATAGAGGGTCACTAAAACAATATGGACTACAATTCCGATTCAACGTTTAAATCATTTGCAAATAGTTCTTTAAGGCGTTAGCAACAAATATAATAAGTAAATTAATAATGTTTTTAAACTGTACCGGTCGTGACGTCAACGTCATGACGTCAAATTGCGCGAACATTTCAATGACGTTGACGTTCCATTAAAATGGGTTAAATATCGGTGTTTGCCTTAAAAAAGGTGCTCGATGCAATAAATCAGTTATTGGGTTTGTTACTGACCCCCTACAAAAATATGTGGGGTCAGTCGGATATATAGGGGGATTCGGCTATTGCCTCGCCCCCTATATATCTGACTGACCCCACATATTTCTGTAGGGGGTCAGTAACAAACCCAATAACTAATAATGTATGTTATGGCTTTAATACACTCCCACACCGCATGTTATGTGTTAAAACTGTAGTACATCCAGAACGCAGTCAACCGAAAACGCGCTAACGAACAACAAGCCACGTGCACATGTTGAACAGAAGAGCAACTCGGTATTCTCCCTTGGGTGTTCACTGACTCTATAGCACGTAATGTAGGACACCTTATAGCACGTAATTTAGGACACCTAATGAAGACACTATTATATCGATAACTTAGATAATGTGTAATCACCACGATTGTTCATTGTTATCTAACTAGTCTACATCAAAATGTCAATTTTATTTGTTTAATCATATTTCACACTAATGATAATATATCATATGACATATTTGAAATGTTTATTTCCATGCATTAACAGCAATTTAAAATTGCAACTTAACTTCAAAACGTTATATATATATGCGCATGAATATGGCGCTTAGTAGAAAAAAGTCGTTGAAATTATTAGGGCTTGTGGTGGGATGTGCGGCAAAATTCGTGACAGGGTCATTGTTTGTGTTTAACGTTTATCAGGGAGCAATCAAAGAAACCTTCAATTATACACAAACAGAGGGTAAGTTATTTTTTTCATTGTTTTCCTTACCATACTGTTTTTTGTTGTTGTCGTTCTTATAGTTGTTGTTTTTAGTGTTGTTGTTTTTGTTGTTGTTGTTTCTTGTATTGTTGTTATTTTAGTTGTTGTGTTGTTGTTTTTTCCTGGTATTTTAACTAGTTTTATTTTGCTCTCAGTTAATGTTTAATACATTTTAAAATATTAAAAACCTCACACTAAGTAAGATAGTTTACTACCAATTAAGTTGAATGCCAATTATAATATAATTAATGTGTCAACGTATTTAAAATGTCCCATATTGTTACCACCGTGAACATAGTACATCAATTTAATACTGATGTGTAACTTAGTTTAGATGTGTGATTTAGGCAGCTTTGGCGGAAATGAAGCGATTAGAAATTTATTAGCTTTCCTAATGTAATAAATGTAGATTTAGTTAGATTAAAGACACATTTCGAGCCTATTGTATTTGGGGGGGGGGGGGGGGGGGGGGGGGGATAAATCGCTGTTAGCCATGCAATTTCATGAGCAAAGTGTGATATTCAATTTTTCTTCAGATTATGAGGCCCACCCAATAAAGCATTTGTGACCAGTACACATAATATCACATTAAAGAATGTTGTATATTTATTGTGTTGTGCTCTGATTTTTAGTCTAAAAACAATTAAGAAATACCAGATAAGTTTTGTATTCAAAAGCTAAATTATGAACATATATTTCTTCATTAAAGTAAATTGCAAAGTGTTGTTAAGCTATTCTTACCCTCGATATAGCAATGCTTTACAAATAAAAAACTAAGAGCGGGCCTCAATTCTGAGTTGATCAGCCATGAAGCGTGCTGGCTGTAAATATTCAAGCTTCCCATGCTTTTTCAACGACCAAGTAGCGTTGGGAAATGTGTCTTTAAGGATAAACCAATCCCATAGCGTTCCCATACTGTTAGTATCATAAACACGTATAATCATGAATCAGCGAACACAATTGTTAAACCCAAACACTTACTACGCATGGATGTGTTCTACCAAGATATATCATAAAAATCACGAAAATATCGATACATTATAATTCTGCTCCATTCAAGGTCTGATACTGTTTGGCATAAATACGAATCTGGAAATGTATTTTGCAAAGTATGTTTCATCATAATGTAGATTCATGTGCAAGTATCTTAATACTATAGTTTGAACATAAGAAGCAAACATTTGTTTAGACCTGTACTTTTATCACACAACTTACAGAAAAAAATAAGAAAAAGTACATGTACACAAGCAGAATTGAAAATGGCAAAGCATGTAATACTGACTATTGAATTACGGCCTGAACGCATACATATTTCATTGTAAGAGAGCTAAATGTGTATTTTATGATGTTGAGATGGATTCTCAGGATTATGTCCCTTTATACAGGGGTTTATGTTCATTATATCAGTAAAATATGTTGCTTTAGGTCATACTACACCAATTTATTTTCCATAGACCTACCTTATAGCTCTAAGCTCTGTACTGAGTTCCCTAATATAGGAAGCTATATTTTGTATTACTTGTTTTGAAAGACCTATCTTAGTTTTATCAAAAAAACATGCACGAGTCGAACGTTGAGTATGTTTTGAAAAAGCTGTTTGGGTCGGATGGTACTGACCCACCTACGTGCATGTAGAAACATGAGGAAACTGTAAAATATACTTCTTTTTTGATTATGCAACACATTATGAATACATTGCACAAATATATGATTTAATCTTCATAAGTACGCTTTAAAAGTTGAATTTTAATTATTTAGCAAGTTCTTTTCGTTTGTTTACCTTGTCAACCAATCAAAATTAAGAGATTCTGTGTAGTAGCTCCGAATTTACCCTGAAACTTTTTCCCTGCCCGCTGATTGGTTGGTAATTGGTGTAGACTGATCTCTAGGTTTACAACACCAATAACATGTAAACCTCCGAGGTGTAGTCGAATGTAGTTCCTATAATAAAAAGTAATCCCTCCTTTTTCGATGGAAATGGGCATTATAAGTAGGGGGAAACTGCCCATTTCTATTCGATTTTGTGGTTATATGTATAAGAAGCGTATTAATAGGTTTTACTGGATCACTGATGAACATTTTCGAAATTTCGACTCCATGCTTACACTTTGTGAGCAATGAAAACAGTCGATCAATAAAAACAGCTGTACCCTTGACCTGTTTAGTAAACAAACAAGAACTTTCTTACATGTCTTGTGACCCCACGTTTTCTGGTGATTTTTCAAGTGGAAAAATAGTTTTCTATATGAACATTACACTGCTGCATTATCCATACTTGAGTTGAATTTGCAGCAAATCATTAATATGTGACACTTTAACATTGGTGTCTATGGGGAAAATAATTGGTGCTTTCACACCTATAAGAGATGCGTGCAGTAATTAGGACTCGCTCAGATTCGTACCTAGGGACACTTTTCCGATAACAAATGGTAAAATAAGCTCAGAAATAAGTTTTCCATAGTTTATTAAATAGATTTTGAGCGTTTTTAGTCCAATTTTGTCTATAAAGCTGTAATTTTGAGTTTCATTTTTTTTTCTTGTTTAAAATGACGTATTGGTGAAGTGTTTGCAGTTGAACTATGTCTTTTCGTATCAACATGTAGGGTTGCATGTTTGCAACATGTTTTCATGAATTAAATTTGCATGACAACAGGTTTGGTAGGCATGAAACCACTAAATCTTTCCCCTACCCCCCTAAAATAGGATACTGTGAAAAATGAAGATTTGTGTAAAAGGTAAAATATTGTTCCTTATCATTCAAACTCGACTTGGTAGCGTTCAGCTAGTATCAATTCTGATTTTAGCGGTATTTTTGGCATTAGTAAGCTCGTATTCGCTACTATAATCAGGTATGGTACCACCAATTTTGAAAAATTTGACTGAAAAATCAATTTTGGCATGAAAATCGACATAAATTGGCCTTTTCGTCGTCCTAATTATACCTAAAATGCATGTTTTATTTATATCCATTGAATGTTCTAAACATTTGATCTATTTAATATGGTGTATTGTCAAGAAATGCCGTTTCGTATGACAATTCAGATAGTGTAAAATTAAAAAAAATATCTCTGACTTCTGTCGATTTCAGACTATTGTCCTTGGTATTCACACGACCATATCTCTGCAAATAATCATTCGATTTGCATGAAGTGAGTGTTTTTAAGCTTGTTATGAAAATGACAACACAAACTCCTCATTTAAGAAACATCTGAACATGTTTTCTCCTCTATAAGAGATGCGTGCAGTAATTAGGACTCGCTCAGATTCGTACCTAGGGACACTTTTCCGATAACAATTGGTAAAATAAGCTCAGAAATAAGTTTTCCATAGTTTATTAAATAGGTTTTGAGCGTTTTTAGTCCAATTTTGTCTATAAAAGCTGTAATTTTGAGTTTCATTTTTTTTTCTTGTTTAAAATGACGTATTGGTGAAGTGTTTGCAGTTGAACTATGTCTTTTTCGTATCAACATGTAGGGTTGCATGTTTGCAACATGTTTTCATGAATTAAATTTGCATGACAACAGGTTTGGTAGGCATGAAACCACTAAATCTTTCCCCTACCCCCCTAAAATAGGATACTGTGAAAAATGAAGATTTGTGTAAAAGGTAAAATATTGTTCCTTATCATTCAAACTCGACTTGGTAGCGTTCAGCTAGTATCAATTCTGATTTTAGCGGTATTTTTGGCATTATTAAGCTCGTATTCGCTACTATAATCAGGTATGGTACCACCAATTTTGAAGAATTTGACTGAAAAATCAATTTTGGCATGAAAATCGACATAAATTGGCCTTTTCGTCGTCCTAATTGTACCTAAAATGCATGTTTTATTTATATCCATTGAATGTTCTAAACATTTGATCTATTTAATATGGTGTATTGTCAAGAAATGCCGTTTAGTATGACAATTCAGATAGTGTAAAATTAAAAAATATATCTCTGACTTCTGTCGATTTCAGACTATTGTCCTTGGTATTCACACGACCATATCTCTGCAAATAATCATTCGATTTGCATGAAGTGAGTGTTTTTAAGCTTGTTATGAAAATGACAACACAAACTCCTCATTTAAGAAACATCTGAACATGTTTTCTCCTCTATAAGAGATGCGTGCAGTAATTAGGACTCGCTCAGATTCGTACCTAGGGACACTTTTCCGATAACAATTGGTAAAATAAGCTCAGAAATAAGTTTTCCATAGTTTATTAAATAGGTTTTGAGCGTTTTAGTCCAATTTTGTCTATAAAAGCTGTAATTTTGAGTTTCATTTTTTTTCTTGTTTAAAATGACGTATTGGTGAAGTGTTTGCAGTTGAACTATGTCTTTTTCGTATCAACATGTAGGGTTGCATGTTTGCAACATGTTTTCATGAATTAAATTTGCATGACAACAGGTTTGGTAGGCATGAAACCACTAAATCTTTCCCCTACCCCCCTAAAATAGGATACTGTGAAAAATGAAGATTTGTGTAAAAGGTAAAATATTGTTCCTTATCATTCAAACTCGACTTGGTAGCGTTCAGCTAGTATCAATTCTGATTTTAGCGGTATTTTTGCATTATTAAGCTCGTATTCGCTACTATAATCAGGTATGGTACCACCAATTTTGAAGAATTTGACTGAAAAATCAATTTTGGCATGAAAATCGACATAAATTGGCCTTTTCGTCGTCCTAATTGTACCTAAAATGCATGTTTTATTTATATCCATTGAATGTTCTAAACATTTGATCTATTTAATATGGTGTATTGTCAAGAAATGCCGTTTCGTATGACAATTCAGATAGTTTAAAATTAAAAAAAATATCTCTGACTTCTGTCGATTTCAGACTATTGTCCTTGGTATTCACACGACCATATCTCTGCAAATAATCATTCGATTTGCATGAAGTGAGTGTTTTTAAGCTTGTTATGAAAATGACAACACAAACTCCTCATTTAAGAAACATCTGAACATGTTTTCTCCTCTTAAAGGTTTACCAACACCAATTACATGTAAACCTCCGAGGTGTAGTCGAATGTAGTTCCTATAATAAAAAGTAATCCCTCCTTTTTCGATGGAAATGGGCATTATAAGTAGGGGGAAACTGCCCATTTCTATTCGATTTTGTGGTTATATGTATAAGAAGCGTATTAATAGGTTTTACTGGATCACTGATGAACATTTTCGAAATTTCGACTCCATGCTTACACTTTGTGAGCAATGAAAACAGTCGATCAATAAAAACAGCTGTACCCTTGACCTGTTTAGTAAACAAACAAGAACTTTCTTACATGTCTTGTGACCCCACGTTTACTGGTGATTTTTCAAGTGGAAAAATAGTTTTCTATATGAACATTACACTGCTGCATTATCCATACTTGAGTTGAATTTGCAGCAAATCATTAATATGTGACACTTTAACATTGGTGTCTATGGGAAAATAATTGGTGCTTTCACACCTCTAAGCAATACTGCAATATTGTAAGGGAGCTAAATGTGTGTTTTATGATGTTGAGATGGATTTTCAGGAGTATGTCCCTTTATGCATGGGGTTTATGTTTATTTGAATCTTCCCACACAAAATTATTGTATGATGAATCGCTTCAAAATCGCTTCAGGATCGCCTCAAAACCGTGGATCTGCGGTTTGTTAAAGCGATCCAAATGCGATCCATTAAACGAATCGCATTTGGATCGCATTTTGCATGATCGCAAACATGGTCCGAGTTAAGGATCGTGATCCTAAAGCGTTTCATTAGCGATTTGTGAGCGATCCAAAAAAAACTGGTTTATAACCATGCGATCCTGAAGCGATCCTTTAAAACATTGTCATTTACAAAGCGGTTTGCTAGCGGTCCATTCAAACATAGCTACTTTTAAGAACGATTCTAAAGCGATCCATTAAAACTGAACATTTACAAAATGGTTTGTTAGCGATCCATTAAAACTTTACCATTATTGAGCATGATCCAAAAGCGATCCATTATAACAGAACATTTACACACCGGTTTTTTAGCAATTTATTAAAAGTTTGCCATTATTTAGCATGATTCAGAAGAAAATATATTAAAGCAGAATTCATATAAACAAATGTTCATTGTAATAAATCCCTTTAACCCAAATTACCACCCATTTTTTCTGGTTTGTAAGGGAACTTGGTGTTTATATGGAAGACGGTTGGTTGATCGAATGGTGTTTGAGTAATTTTCATCACATTTTAGGCTATATATGACGGCAGATGTATATTTTTCTGGTCAAAACCAGACCACAAAATTTTTCCTGGGTAGAACCAGTACTGTATACCACCTACCATCCGTAACAATCAACATTTTCTCACTTAGAAATCCCAATGTGATTTGAACCCGCAAGACTTAAAGTGGTGAGAGTAGAGATTTTAAACGCAGCGTCTTTACCATCCTGGTCACTGATGCGCTTTGTATGGAAGAACACAAGATCTGAATAAAATGTTGCTTAACAAATTGATTAATAATGGAGCATCACATTACTTGGGACTTGAAAAGGTAACATGGAGTGTCAAGGCAGCATGGCGCTGCGCCATGCTAAGACGGTCTAGGCAAAACATTGATTAGACTAAGTCTATATTCTTACTTGCCAAAAGAAACCCAAGACATCAGGTCCGTGATGAGTAATCGGTTGCCAATATAACCATGTGTCTTAATTGCTCAATGGTAACTTTGCTGGTATTAAAGACACTAGCACAATTAGCAAGATACCAATAAGTTTGATTCCCGGCCAGGGCATGATTTTTTTCTCCATTTGTTGTGCTAGCATTTTAAAAAAGTTTAACAAGCTAGCTGGTAGTAGATTGGATTGTTTAATTCTTTATCTATAATTTTATATTTTTTTTAAAGTAGCTATCCCGCCAACAACAGCAATTTTTTACAACATATGTATACCGCTTCTAAACTTACTGACCACAAGGTATAATATTACATTATAATTTACATATTTTGAGAATCCACTGAACTCTATAGACACAATATAAACAGCTTTAACCAGCCAGGCCAAATACTAAAATTGGAGCGTCGAATTGAGACCAACTCATAATTCATTTTAAGAACCCGTGAAAAATCTCTACTTTTAATCGGCACATCATATACATTATTACATGATCTGAACATCTTGACAGAGTTTTGATAAATGATTTTGTAGTGTAATTTTGCCGTTATTTGGTGGGTTAGTTTCTTTAACATTGCATTAGACAACATTGTGTTGTGTGATTGGAGTTGCAAAAGCCAAGTTTGAGTTTGATCAAAATGTACCAAACTAATTATTAAGAGTCATTGAAGGTTGAGACCAGTTGATCTCAAATAAGTCTTATTTAAAATGGTTTTGCTAAGCACTGTTTTTTCATTCCATGGCCATTAAAATATATCTTCACTCTTCTATGAAAACATACTTGCTGCATCTTTATGAATGGTGCAATCCATGACACAGAAAGATCATGAATCAAGTTAGACCTGAACATTTTGCATTCCTTTGTCCCTTTTTGTTCAATTTACACGAATCACTAGAATCACGAGGTAAAAATAATTTGCCTAAATAATAAGCATGCTAATTAATCTTTCTCAGTGCAATTCAGAATCCGAACATACGACACAAATTCCTTCCTTCCACAGCCACATCTTCTGAATTCCTTCAAAAGTCACATCTTCATTGTTTCGACAGTCACAACGTCATTGTTTCCGCAGACATAGAAGTAACTGGTTCTTTAAACACTGGTCTGTACTGGAACAAACAGCTCCTGTCTGCAATAAAGTTCATTAAAATATATATATCATATATTATAATATAATTCGGCCGGGAAACAAAGTATTAAAGAAACCAAACCAAATAATGCTAAATTTACTCTACAAAACCATTTATCAAAACTATATCCATGTGTTCATGTCATATAAAAATGACATGTGCCTATTAAAAGTGTAGTTTTATTCACAGTTTCTTAAATGCATGCACGTGATGTATTTAAGATTTAGCCTATTGACATATGATACAGTCAATACAGTGGTTGTCGGGGTCGGTACAGGCCGGGTCCTACTTATCTGTCAAGGCATTGGAATCATGGCTCTATGGTAGGTACACACATTGCTTAGTACTGGTTCTACCCAGGAAATCTGCAATTCCTGGGGTAGATAGCAAGTTACTATAAGCAATGTTGATAGACATACTACCATAAGAGCCATGATTACGTCTTACATGTAGGGCATGAATTAAAGTTTAAAAGAAACTCACCCTTAAAAATAGTTTTGATGTGGTGCTTTTCCAGTCCAACCACTGAGATGAGTCCAGATGACTATAAAACCGGCCACCATTGCTACTCGCTGGAGTGGATGAAACTTACACTGTTGTTAATCTCTTTGTCATTTTTCTTGACTTTACAACCAAAACTGAAAATAAATCAATAATTGAATCTCTATTGTCTAATTGTTAAATTGTATTTCCATATCAACTGTTATTTTTAACTAGAAATGTGTATGTTTTTTATTATTTTCCTTTTAAATATCCGATTTAGATACTTGTAACTTCGACAATGAAAAAACACTACTCGTACGAATTGTCTTGAGTACGATTTGAATATCATGAAAGTAAGTACTGAGACAGTTCTGGAGTAAATATTCAAATCCTACTTGCATTCTAATTTTAAAAAAAATATACAAATAAAGGTATGACTTACCACGACGTAATATATGCTTTCTTGGCGTTGGTACGTAGAGAATCGTGAAAAATCATTTTCATTTTCAGGTTTTTAGCAAATCAATCATTAATAATATCACAAAGGCGCATACAATCGTAGACACATGTAGTTTATCTTTACTCTGCAAGCGTCTCACACGTTTGATTAGTTTATTTTTTATTGGCCAATCGCGTTTAGTCTAGCGATGTTTTCAAATGTTGGACTTCCGGATGAGGCAAACGAAATATTTACAACTCACAAAAAGTAATTTAGGAATGAATTTTTGCGAAATTATGACTCTCTTTGATATGGAAGACGGCCAAACATTCGCCAATACATATCATGTGCTTCATATTGACGAACAAACGCATGGCATTTATAAAATTGCGATGCAACTACCCAGATGAAAAGGGACAGAACTCTTGGCGTTGCCTGGTCTGGCCGATATACTTTTTGAGTGGTAAGTTGAATATTTAAAGCTTTTATTTTGTTTAATTTTAAATGGTTACCTATTTCATGCAGAGGTATTTATCTGACCTATTGGAATACTGGAGAAGCCTAATCAGTAGGACTCTTATAGATGTGAGAATCGTGGCTTTTATGGTGGTATGTACCTACCATAAGAGCCATGATTCTCCGCTATTAAATTTCCTGCAGTGCTCCGAAACGACTCCCTTTCTCACTCTTCTGGCGAGGTTTCTGAACGCATCAAGTAATGCCTGCATAAACAACCACTGTAATTCAATACAACAAACTTTAATTACCACAACTGCATACAGAAGAGAGGAAAGACGCGCTGATATTGTCGGTGCTCGGAGACCAGTGTAAAAAGTCCGACAATTTTTTTGTTTACATTCCAAATCATCTCGCTATCATGTGACCTTTCGTTCCCTATTTAGAAACTTAACACCGCCGGACTCGCACACCTGACGCTTTCCTGTTAACTTTGTCGATATGTGTCAGCTGTGGGCGGGTTTAAGTTTCCAAATACGGAATATGTGTCATTGCGAGATAAGTAAACATTCAAGAAATGTCTGCTAAATATATGGAAAGTCTTAGAAAATGTCTAAGATCGACAAGGTTTTCTTCTCTTTAGTGAGTTTTATGCATGCATACTTGGTATTTAAGGTTTAATATATCAAACTACAGCAGCTATTTATGCAGGCATTGCTTGATTTCTTCAGAAACCTCTCTTGATGCGGGCGGCCCTGATAACTAAAACAATCTATAAAGGGTGGCATCGTAGCTCTATGGTATAGGTACACACCATAGAAGCTACGTACGATTCTCGCAGCTAGACTCTTATAGCCAAGTGCTTGGATGTGGTTTCCAGGACAGCCTCGTTTCTGAGGAAGTGTTAACAGCCAATAGACTGTTCAGCGATATCTTTTATCATGCACATGGTGTGGCTTTAACTGCTCATAGAACTAATGCTTTACATTACGAAAGATGGCAATCTTTAACAAATTCGCCCGAATAAGGTCCTGCGGGATTGTGAAAACTCGGCTAATCCCGTCATTCTTCTGGATCATGCCTTGCATGTTTATCGATGTATTGGTATGTTCAAAACCTTGGCATTTTGTTCGACGGAAGGCAATAGCAATCAAAATAGTGCACTGTTGATAGGTCGACGATATGGTCGTTAGCCACACATGTTGATGTATACTCTGCGTTGCATGTTTCTTATTTACAAAGGTTGTATTATTGATTTCATGTACATGTAAATAACCTATTGATGACTAAATGACATTGTAAAACTTTGATAATAACTAATTTTTGCAATTTTATTTTGGCGGGAATCTATTAAGGCGCATCATGCTAGAATGACGTAACCAACATGAAAACTTCTGCGTTCATTGAATTATGCTTCGAAGAAGTGAATGAGGTGTTGCGAATGGGATCGAGACGCAATAATGCTAGCCAAGATCTAAATGAACACCTAATTTTCTGTCACTGTTAATCAGTGATTCATGTCCATAAACATGATAGTTTTTTAATAAATGTTATATCACAGAATGAAACAGATATTATATTTAAGAAATAGAACATCGTTTACTGTGAATTATCGTTTAATATATCACGGTTTGGAGTTCAATTGTAAACAATAGTTTCACTCGCCCTTCGGGCTCGTGAAATTATTGTTTACAATTGAATGACAAACCGTGATATATTATAGAAGGGCGAGTGAAACTATTGTTTACAATTGAACTCCAGAACGACAAACCGTGATATATTATAGATAATTCACCGTAAACGATGTTCTGTTTCTATTCTAATACCCATAAAATGTGAGAATAACGCACACACCTGAAATCTTTCGCATTGCTTTGCTTACTCTCCTAACGTTGCATACGTTACAATGCGCAATGCTTATTCTCCTAACGTTGCAAAAATTACAGTGATATATCGTTCAATATAACGAGATATTTTAAACTAGGCTATATAGTGCGGGTGTATGAGAATTGATTATATAGTTAAAACTTATATAACATGAAACCCATTGATAAGTGATGTTTTAAACACTCTGCAGCAAGACATGACAAATCTAAATTGAGAAAAATGGGTATGATGTTCAGTTAGCATAATTTTACTAAATATTAGGTCGATACCAAATTGAGCATAATTTTACTGAATACAATACCAAATTGTGCACTGACTGATTAGCTCTTTTTCAGGTAACAGCTTCGAAACGGATTACGAGATGTTGTGACTATCAGTAAACTCTGACATAGACGAAAAAAGGTATATACCGGTAATAATTATTATTATATATAAGTTTATATACATAGTTTTTATTGGCTGAAATTGACTTGAAAACATGTTCAAACATGTCCAATCCGGTTTAAACCAGACTTGCGAGTGAATAGTTCTCTTGCCGAGTCAAAAGTATCTTCCAGATAATTCAAGCGCTTTATGACCAACATCAATTAATTGCCATAAGCGCTCAATGACAGAATAAAAATTAACAATTGAGGATGCGCAACGTTGTCATTTATGGACTGAGGAAGAATTGGAAGAATTAGTAACTATATTTTATTTTGTTTAAATTCATGTTCATTGTTGTTAAAGAAAACATTGTTTCAATTCCATATTAAAAATAAACTACTCGACACATTTTCTTACTGTTTCTTTATGGTTCAGTATAGTAAAATCTACTTCTGTTTCTGTCAACGGTTAAAAATATTCATCCTCGGGAATGGCTGTTGACCATGAGCAGTAACTTATTGACCTCGAAGGTTACGTCTCGGTCATTAGTTCATGCTTCGGGTCAATAGTCATTGGCTTGGATGAATTTTTTTACCATTGACCGATATATATTTAATTTTTATATAGCTTTTTGTAGCTATGTCATTGTGATAGATTCTCACATGTGTGTCTGTTTAATATTGAATTGATACATATACATTGTACGTTAGCCAGGTCAGTCCGTCCTGAAAAGTGCATCTTATCTCCTCCCAAACTTTTCAACCGATTTACATGTTGCTTACCCGTGTTACCTATGATGTCAAAATGTGCATATCGTTTCGGCGTCAAAATTGTCCCAGTATTACCGGAGTTATGTCGCGTTTTTCATCAAATTTTACGTGAAAATATCTTGTGTCTCCTCCCACACTCTTCAACCGATTCCTTTGAAACTTTACAGGATGCTTACCTATGATGTCAAGATGTGCATACCGTTTCGATTTCAAAATCAACTCAGCATTACCGGAGTTGAGGCCCCTTTTTCATCAAACTTTATGTGAAAATATCTTATGTGTCTATCTCCCACATTTTTCAACTGATTCCTTCGAAAGTTTACATGATGCTTACCTATGATGACAAGATTTACATATCATTTCAGCGTCAAAATCGACCAAGTATTAACAGAGTTATGCCCACTTTTTCATCAAACTTTACGTTTTACACTGTTTTCAGTGGGGGCATCAATGGCTTATCGAGAAACAAAAGCTGTAAAAGAAACACGATAGTACAGTGTACATTCATTTAGTCAATTCAAATGACGACATCATTTTATTTCGATAAGACGAATGATGACGGGGTCGGAGGTAGTATTCTGTTTTCTAATTGTTTTATGGTCATCTTATATAAATTTTATACATAATATTTCCAAAAAAAAAAAGTTAATTTAGTATAATCATTTTTATTTCAGATCTGCTTCAAAGGCATGGTTTTCCAAAGTGATACGGTCTCAATAACATGCTGGATGCCTAGAATCTAAGATCATCACATCGCACCAAGGAACATTGTCATAATAACCTTAAAAGTGAACTGTAGAACTATTTATGACACATGCCACTTTTAATTGATGGTGGAATTAGGAAATTGATCAGAAAATATATGTTTCTGGGATAATTTGTAGCTTGTTTCTGCAAATAATCAGGGTTTGTTATCTCTTGACATTTGAAACATTTTGGTCGAAGTTTGAATTCAATACTGACAATAGCTTGTATCCAACACGGACAATAGCTTGTATCCAACACAGACAATAGCTTAGCTTGTATCCAACACGGACAATAGCTTGTATCCAAAACGGACAATAGCTTGTATTCAACACATTACTTTATTGATGGATCAAATAAAGAACATAAATATATTCTGCAATTCGTGTCTGCTGTATAACTCTGAACCAGATATGATTATCCCATCAGTCTTTTGAACTATTGAAAGGCATTTGATAAAAAAAAGTTTTGTCTGCTGACCGAAAGCCAGCAGAGATTATGGGATGGTGAGTTGTCCGTCAATCCTCTGTCGTCTTTTAACTTTTGCCTTGTGAACATGATAGGACCTTCATTATTAGTCTGATTTTTACCAAACTTTGCCAGGGTCTTTAAAATATCAATGAAAGCTCGAACAAGTTCAAAAACAGCGGAGCCAGATTGGATTAGTAACACCAGAGTTATGGCCCTTGTTTTGCTGAAAAATGACATATTTTGCCTTGTGAACACTAGCACTTTCATTTTGTATTTGATCTTTACCAAATTTTGTCAGATTGTTGATATTAATGAAAGTTCGACAACCAGCTATATCAGACCAGGAACACCAGAGTTATGGCCACTTGAATTATTGAAAAATGCCATATTCAATTGTGAACACTAGTTAAACTTGAGTTTCAACTTTCAACAACATGACATGTTATGAACAACTACCAGCATTTATTTTAAGGGTCATAATTCTGGGCGGGTAAAGGGCTCTTTTTGCATAAAGGTCAAGATCACTCTTATGTTCGGGAGCATCCATTAGAACAGCGGTCTGTTAATGGATCACGATCATAAAGCGATTCAAAAAGTTGTGATCCTAATGCGATCCATTAGAATGTATACAGTGTTACATAATAGCGATCCTAATGCGATCCATTAGAATGTACATAGTTTTACATAATAGCGATCCATTAGAATGCATATAGTGTTACATAATAGCGATCCTAATGCGATCCATTAGAATGTACATAGTTTTACATAATAGCGATCCTAATGCGATCCATTAGAATGTACATAGTTTTACATAATAGCGATTCCTAATGCGATCCATTAGAATGTGTAATAGTGTTGCATAATACTAATAGCGATCCTAATGCGATCCATTAGAATGTACATAGTTTTACATAATAGCGATCCTAATGCGATCCATTAGAATGTGTAATAGTGTTGCATAATACTAATAGCGATTCTAAAGCGATCCATTCTGAAAATTATTGGACTGATACTCCATTAATTAGCTGTGCGATTCTAGAGCGATCCATTCTAATGTGTATTAGATCGTGATCCACTAGTGGTTATATAGTGTTACGTAATACAAAGACATCCATTTTGTAAAACTGGATCGCTTTCGGATCATGATCCATACACGATCCATTAAAAGTTGTATAAGGAGTGCGATCCATTCAAAACCACTAATGGATCGTGATCATAAAGCGATCCAAGTGCGATTTTGATGCTGTTCGTGTTTTTAACAGATTTTGTCAGGAATATTAAATAGCGATCCATTAGCTCATTTGCATGTGAAATTGGACCGCTTCTAAATCGCTTTAAAATCATGATCTTGAAGCGATCCATTAACACGGTTTGTTAGGCTTTTTTTTTTGTTTGGGTTGCATTACATTTCAATAGTGAAATATGTTTCTCTAGGTAATATTACATTTAAAGAATACTAGTAATTACGCACTAGATAAACATGTTTATTGATCTGCTTCGTTATACTAGATGTATTTTTATCAATTATATATAAAATATACATTATGATGTTTGTCAACTTCCTTTGATGAATGCGAATCATTCAATCGTTTAATTTAAAATAACTAACTGGGTAGAGTATATACCATGCTATAACATAAGTTAGATAACGGTAGTTATTCTGACAAGGTTACTAAGTACACCATACTACATAGGAATGGGTTTATTGTTGGTTATTTAAACACCGAAATAGGCGTAGACAATCGAGTTTTTAAAATAACCAACGAGCGGAGACAGACTATTTCTGTTTTGTAGTATGGTGTACTTAGTGACTATCTCAGAAAAAAAAACAATTAGAGCACGGTATATGCCCCCTTAGTATTCTTAATTAAACGATTTAATGCTTTGCATTCATCAAATGAAATAGACCAACCATACTACATAGCTTAATTAAGTGTATTCATATTGGCCCAGTTAATTGTCACATTGTCAATTACCTCCACTACAGTTGACTTTACTTTTTAAAACAATGACATGATTTGCATTTATTTATAGTAGCGTTAAGTAATAGATAGAGTATGGTTTCATTGAGTTGGTTAATTTAAACATCGAGATGGACGTAGCCCATCGAGGTGTTTAAATTAACCAATGAGATGAAACCATACTCTATTTGTTTTGTAGCATGTCCATTGCAGCTCCATGCCATACTCTATGATTCTGACAGGTGTTATTTTCAATTAAACGATACCCACCTGTGCAATTACAAAGAGGAATTTTCAGTGACCTGCTACAATTACATTTATAGTGTAATTAGCAAGCGAGAATGAAGCCTTTTAAAGCTCGTATTGGAGATTTTCATCACATTGGCCCCTTTTTTCATATTCGCTGACTTCCGGTTCATATTGATCGAGTTTGCGTCGTATTATGGGTACAGTTTCTAGTGAAACACGCCTAATGTAGTACAGTTAATCAATAAAAAACTTTATTAATATTACTATATTAGCCGTGTTTCACATACTATACATGAAATTAACGCTGACAGTAGAAACATCAAATTAAGTCAAAATAATTATAATAAATTCAAATTCTACTGTAGTGGAAGTTACTAAGAAAAATGTCATTAAAATAAGAGTTTTGTCCAAATAATTGGTCCAATATGACAATTCTTGGACCAATTGGCCCAATGAAATCACTGAATTATAAGCATCATAATATATTCCATATGCATTGAATATGTATTGATCTGACTTCCTTCTATAGTATATGCTTGTATAGGAGCCTGGTGTTAGTATCACATCAGAAGCGCCCGAAAGATAGCCAACGTGTTGATGTAGCACGCCAATTACGAATACTCGATAATTCCGAATTATCGACACGCCATTTGCGAATTCGTAAATGGCCCCTCCAATTACGAATAATTTTCAAATAACGTCTTTCTCGGGTTATAAGTGTTAAATTTATAAAAAATAACGGTATTCAAACTAAGTACCATGAATATTTATATATTAGACCGGAAAAACACAACAAAACGGGAGAAATGTGCCAGTTTAGTATCCTGCGGTTTTTGCATAATTTCTTTGTTTTGTTTTTTCCTCGTGGTTATATTATGTCATAATGATCGATATATTATGATTATTTAAACTCTTTATTTACCATATCATTTGTTTAAATAAAAAAAAGTAATATATGTAGTCTTATGTGTTTGCATTACATGCTGTTTATAAGCCGCTTAAAATATCAACAGGGAAATCTCAAATTTACGTTCTCCGTGATATTTTCTAAACAGGGACAAGATGTCGCATCAAGTTCGTCAACCTCATAAACAGAATAAATAAGTACCTAATGTTATGAAAAAGAATGAATGGATTATGTTTGTTCAAATCTTAATCAGAGAAGTAATACCACACACCGTATCTAAAAGTCAAACTGATATCAAATTGCACTTATTCCACATCACCGTCACCGGAGGCCAGAATGATCATGGCCAACCAGTGATCATAGGAACACCCTAGACAGCAATATACTGTGTAACTATAATATAGTTTTAACCTTTTAACTTATAAATACTCAAGACTACTGTGTTTGTCTGGGCATGAACAGATATATTATGTTTATTGAAACCAACCTATGCTTTTGCTCGAAAACATAGTATAAATGCCATAAATATAAGTTAGTTGAGCATTATCCTAGTTTCTCGAAGGTTATGTTCGATAACTATTTTCGCTTGGTTTATCGAAACTTATAAAAACTATACTTTCGCTTGAAAACCTAGGTTACCCGTTTCTATAATTTCCACGTAATTCTGAATTAAGTCTGCGGAATAAATTCAGAATTCCAATCTTTGGAGTAATGGACAGAAGTTTTACTAGAAAATAAGTCGGACTTCGAAAATAAATAATAAAGAATTTCCACGAATAAATTCATTTTTGACTTTCCGATAAAGTCTTCGGCTTTCCGATATCTTTGGACAAAATTGTCCAAAAATGTGTTTCTTCGGAAAATATTTGGACATCGGCAATAGTTCGGCTAAAACTCAGACAAAAGCATTTTCTCTGGAAAACATTTGGACGTCTGGTATTTCCTTTGGAAAATATTCGGACATCGGCATTTCCTTCTGGAAACATTCGGACATCGGTATTGTTTTTTGAAAATATTTGGACATCGGCATTTCTTCGTAACTTGAATATTGCAATTCTGTTGCGGAAATTATTCCAATAAATGCTAGATTTCCAGAATAATTTGAAATTTCAGATAATCTGATTTTCTTCGGTAAAAAGTTCGCTTTCAAATTTATGCAGAAGAATTATCTGATTAATAGAAAATAGAAAAGCAAATATGCAACCATGCAACCTTTTTCTGCTAAATAATACAACGGGACACGAAAGGACGGGACGCGAAATAAATTAGTGGAGTGAAACCTTATAAGGTATTAAAATTCATAGTGTGTAACTTTATGAAGTGTTCATTATGTATGTTCAAATCATAAAAAATATGAATAATTAAAAAACTTAGTAAAATCGTGTGTAAAAATTAGTGGAGTGTAATCGTATGAAGTTTGTATAATTAGTGGAATGTAACCTTATGTGGTTCTCATGATGTTTTTTCACAAAATACCAAAAAGGAAAAGCAATATGCAACCATGCAACCATTATTTTATTAAATAATGCAATGGGAAGCAATGCGACACAACGTAAATTCGTGGAGTGTAACCTTATGAGGTCTTAAAATTTGTAGTGTATAACTTTATCAGGTTATTATTACGTATTTTCACATCATAAAAAAAGAAGAAAAAAAATATGCAACCATTATCTGTTAAATAACAGGACAAATAATTAAAAACTAAGTGCAATCTTATGTAAAAAATAGTGGTGTGTAACCTTATGAAGTCTTGTAATTAGTGGAATGTCACCGTATGTGGTTTTCAAAATGTTTTTTCACATCATACATGTAACAAAAATGAAAAGCAAATATGCAACCATGTAACTATTATGTGTTAAATAATAAAAGGTGGCGCGATGCGCCATAAATTAGTGGAATGTAACCTTATGAGGTCTTAAAATTAGTAGTGTGTGACTTTATGAAGATTTCATTATGTATTTCAAATCATAAAAAAAGAAAAAGAAAATATGAAACCATTATCTGTTAAATAACAGGAGAAATAATTAAAAACAGTGGAATCATATGTAAAAATTAGTGGAGTGTTACCTTATGAAATCTGTATAATTAGTAGAATGTAACCTTATGTGGTTCTCATAATGTATTTTCACAAAATACCAAAAAGGAAAAGCAAATATGCAACCATGCAACCACTATTTGTTAAATAATGCAACGGGAAGCGACGTGACACAACGTAAATTAGTGGTGTTTAACCTTATGAGGTCTTACAATTAGTAGTGCATAACTTTATGAGGTTATTATTACATATTTTTCGCATCATAAAAGATGAAAAAGAACATATGCAACCACTATCTGTTAAATAACAGGACAAATAATTAAAAACTTTGCGGCCCGCCCGTGCATGAAAATTGCCCGGAGGGGCACCTGGGGTCTTCCTCCACCAATGGAAGCTGGAAAGTCGCCATATGACCTTAGCTGTTGGTGCGACTATAAAATCCAATTCAATCAAAAACTTTGCGAAATCTTGTGTAAAAGTTAGTGGAGTGTAACCTTATGAAGCCTGTATAATTAGTGGAATGTAACCTTATGTGGGTTTCATAACGTATTTTCACATCATACCAAAAATTAGAAGCAAATATGCAACCATGTCACTATTATCTGTTAAATAATAAAACGCGACGCGACAAAGTGATTCCTATATAGTCCCCGCTTCGACCCACTTCTTCGAAGCGGAGGTATAATAATACTTACTTTAATGGTATCCTCCATGAATAACGTACATTTATATCCTTGTTTTATAAGTTAATGTATCACTCCCAAATAAATACGACAGAACTTTTTGTATAAACACACTGCGTTTGTGTTTGAATATAGAAGCACCAGTTTCATTGGCTAATGAGTCACATAACTGTAACACAGCCAGCCTATAAAGTCTTAATTTGTGATCAGAATAAGATATTAGCATATGGATATCATAAATTCATTAGTATGAGTGTTGGATGTCTGTATGAATTAGCTAATCTCAAGTATTCATGATCAATGGGTTAAAAGTGTAAAAAGTGGAGCGCTGTGGTCTAATGGTATACAGTTGGACCCATGATCGCGAAGTCATGGGTTCGATCCCCACCATTGCGTCATATGCGTTGTTTCTCTGAGCAAGACATTTAAACTGCAATTGCTTAGTACTGGTTCTACCCAGGAAGACAGTGATTCAAATAAGGTTCATAGAGCCTCCGTTAAATCCATGTCAAATAAATAAGTTTAAACTAAAAATGAATCATGAATATAATTTAGTACTATCTGGGAGTAAGATTTTTTAAATGCTTACTGCAAATAAGCACTTACAATATATTCAATTTTTTTAGACGGACATGAACTAATTAAAAACAATTGTAGTGCTTATTTGCATATAGCATAGTCAGGGTTTTTATATTATAGTACATTATAGTATTAAAAACCGTTATAGTGTAGAATTTCTATGTATTCAAAAGAAAATATCCAACTATCACAAAAAAAATTGACCTCATATATGGCCTAAAATGTGCTACAAATTACGTAAAACAATTTATTTTATGCTTAACAGTGAAATAGTGGGGGGGTTTTATCAATCATTGTCAAAAACAATTTTTTTTAATTTGTCTAGAAAATAACAGTTTAATATTTATCATTTGACTGTACCTTGTCTAACTAAGAAAATGAGCTATAGATTTTAAAACTCAGGTCAAGTATTTCAGAATTGTTGTCATTTAGTGAAAAATGTCAGATGGTCATTTTTGCAAAACTACCAGTTGCTATAAAAGTTATATCATTGGACTGGAAATAACTTAACTAAAAAAATGAGTCGTAGATTCGCATTCGAGAAAATATATAGTTTTCTCACTTCTCGATGAAATAAAATCTATTTTGTTAGAGTAGAGCACACATTGCATAACAATTTCTAAGTTAAAATTACCTAGAGCACACACTGCATAACAATTTCTAAGTTAAAATTACCTGTCACGAATCAGAGTCAATTTCACATTAAATAAAATGTTAAAATTCATATTGATGTATACGCATTACGAAATACATTGATGTCACTGCAAATGTTTCATTCAAAAAAAATAATTGTGCTAAAAAATTACCAGTGCTAAAAAATTAAAAGTTCTTCATGTTCTTTTCAGAATCAAAAAATGACTATGGCACATTGAAACACATTCCGAATGAAAATTATTGTAATGTCCGCGGAAAATATTGCGAAGTCCTACAGATATTGCGAAAAAATATGTGTATTTCCAAATTCGTAATTTTTTTCCGAACATTTCATGCGATTTTCGATATATTTCCACAGATATCTTCGAAATTCCGATTCTGACATCGGAAATTCTACAGACGGGTAATGGCCATAAACATAGGTTAATGGATTGATTATCCTAGTTTTCCACCATTACGTTTGATAACTAGCTAAACTAACCTATGCTTTCACTAACGTATACTTTTGCTCAAAAACAGAATAACGACCACAAACATTGCTCGGGATGTTTTTATATCTATAATTACCACATTCAAAAAGGGACAGAGGACAATTTTTGAAGTTTTTATTAAGAATTAATAACGCACCTCAGTTTAGTAATCCAGTATTATTTTGAGTTTAAACCTGCTTGCATATATCTAAATCTAGGTAAAAACACTTGGGATTTGTAAATTTTTTCTTTGTTATTTTACCATAGGTCTAAATATATTATTGGTTCAATATGATCAACATCTATTAAAATGCCGAAACAATTTGCTTTGAACTATTGATAATGATTTGCAAATATGCAAGTCAAGTTGAAAAACTAAAGGGATGCCGTAATTTAAACAAAATAAAGATTTATTTAACATTCAAACACTGTAACACAAAATGCAATCATGTGTGCCTAGCCTTTGAACTTGCCAAGATATTAACTGCTGGGGATTAACAAACAAGACAATTTATAATATAAATTGACAGGGTTATTTATTTTATCTATAAAATTGTAATTTGCATTGCAATATGGATATGATATTGCAGATGTGTATCTCAACTTGATAACTACTGCTGTGCACAGAGTCGAAGCAAGATACAAGTTAAATGAATTGAATTGGGGTTTTAAGGCACACCAACATATGAAAAGGTTATATGGCGCCTAACAGGCATGAACATGCCAGGCTCATCTTCCATGTACATCGAGATAAAATATGGAAAATGGGCCTAGAACCTTCTCACCCTGAACTGCATAGTTGCTACAAATTCTATCGTAGAAACTCCATTTATGCTGGAGCCATGTTTATTGTTTTTCTGTCACTGCTCTTTTGATGCGAGTAAGATAGCACCTGAAACAATGCAGGGATCATGATGAAGACCTTTAATGAACATGAGCAAAAAATGATAAAATGAACATGAATTTGGGGGGATTCTACCCCTCTGCCTACCCCTCCAAAGGGATCTGCAGTGGCCCTCTTCTTTGCCCCGTGACCAAACGGGGGCCCCCGGGAACCACACGGGGCCCAAGTTAAATGAGCTAGTCAAAATAAATACCTGTATATATATATATATATATAACAAGATATCATCTATTGAACATATAATTAAAATCTATTAAATATACATAAATATAAAACAGATACTTCATAACAATTTTATGTATTTGCTTTTTATGGGGTTGGTTGAGATAAAATTAATGTTACATGTACATGATGTAATTCATAAATTATATGCAATAGAGAGGGGAGTGAGGACAGAGTATGTTCTGGCTCCCAAAGTGTCCATCCGGAAATTTTATAGTCATGAAATAGCAATTGACATAGAAAAGTAGCCTTTATTGTTTATTAAAGAGGGACAACTGCCAATCTTGAACATTTATTAGCATTAGCACCTTGTTTTTTTATGCAGTATCACATGCTTGCATATAATTAAAAAGACATACAGCAATTTTGAAATTTTTAGAAAGCATTAAAATTTGCATCTTGCTTTATTAATCCAGTAATATTTTAACTTTACACCTGATTGCATATAATTAAATGAAATTTTCAACTTTCTCTTCTTATTCTACTATAGGTTTAAATATAATATTGGAATGCCGCTAGTTTTTAAAAATTCAAGACTGCCTGGTGTCCCTTTAAATACAATTTTGAGTTTTTCTTTTATATTTGTTTTCTGCAAGAGGTAATAAATAAATTAAAAACAGTGGAATCATATGTAAAAATTAAATAAATTATAAGTGCAATAACAAGCAGATCTAATGCTTTGAAAGTTATTAGCCACAATTACAATCATTGGTAAATTATAAGTTGAGTTCCAGGTTACATTTTTTTTCAAAGGGAAATAATTCAGGGAAATAATTCAAACAGTATAATTCAGGGAGTTATGGTCCTTTATAAGATGTGTTTTTTTTGGATCATGCTGAAGATGTTTTTCATTGTTGTAGACCTTATACCTTGCAAAAAATTAACAGACCCTGAACCCCGAACATATGAACATTCTGATGCTACTGCAAATAAAAAGGACTTGAATGTTTCCTAAATATTACTAATGGTTACAAAAATCTCACTCAAATACTTCTTTGATGATAGTAAGCATGATAAATAGTTAACAAACACCCAAACAATTCAAATATCGGCAATATAACTATTGAAATTTTGCTTGTAGAGTTTGTAAAAATACGTTTCCTTCAGCAGGATTTTTTATAAACCAAGGCCCACAGAATTGCCTTTTAATGTTTTATGTTTGTTTTTATAAAAATAATTCAATTATATTTTTTACTCTGCTAAAATATTTGTATGTAAATTAATTGAAAAAAGTGTAGATTGTTGTTCTCAAATTATTTACCATCCCAGGAACATACTGATGGCATAACAGTTATCAAGTCATAACCTGAAACAGTATGAATTAATATAATTCAACTTCAAATACAATTACAATAAAGTCAATAGCTTCAAAAATGTCATTTGTTTGAACTTGAATTTGCAAAGAAAGACAAATACTATACATATGCAGAAAAGCTGTGTTGTTCTGCCTCTGCCCAAATTAATTTAGAAACATTATCTTCATATTAAACAAATAAGTAACTTAAACTATGACCAAAATCAGCAATTTGTTTTGTTCATACACAATATAAAACTAGAACCATTATTATTTGTTGTACTATAAGCCTGTGCTTGTATTGTCAATTAAATAGTATATATATGATGATGTTCCAGGTGTGCTACCTGGCAGTGATATTTCGATACTGTCCGAAAATGACTACACTACACTTTTAAGTCCGGTTGGCATTTAGATTTAGTGTTTCATCCACATGGTGAATTCCGCTTGTACCCGAGATATGCCTTGCTGTATCATAGCAACCTCTACTGCCAGCTGCAAATAAGAAGAAGAAATAAGAATCACATCTACTATAAGAATTGCTATAAAAAATGGTTAGGGGTCTTTTTACATTATGCTAGATTGGTTCATCCATGACACTTACACTATAATTATAGATTGGTTCATCCACGACAGTTACACTATTTAACAAGACTGGTTCTAACATGTCAGTGACTATTCTACTGGACTGTTTCATCCATTTCTTAACATTATTTTACTAGACTGGTTTATACATGTCAGTGACTATTCTACTGGACTGGTTCATCCATGTCAGTGACTGTTCTACTAGACTGGTTTATACATGTCAGTGACTATTCTATTGGACTGGTTCATCCATGTCAGTAACATTATTCTACTAGACCGGTTTATACATGTCAGTAACTATTCTACTGGACTGGTTCATCCATGTCAGTGACTGTTCTACTAGACTGGTTTATACATGGCAGTGCTTATTCTACTGGACCGGTTCATACATGTCAGTGACTGTTCTACTAGACTGGTTTATACATGTCAGTAACTATTCTATTGGACCGGTTCATCCATGTCAGTAACATTATTCTACTAGACCGGTTTATACATGTCAGTGACTATTCTACTGGACTGGTTCATCCATGTCAGTGACTGTTCTACTAGACTGATTCATCCATGTCAGTGACCGTTCTACTAGACTGGTTCTACTGGACAGTGACTATCTACTGGACTGGTTCGTCCATGTCAGTGACTGTTCTACTAGACTGGTTCATCCATGTCAGTGACTGTTCTACTAGACTGGTTTGTACATGTCAGTGACTATTCTACTGGACTGGTTCATCCATGTCAGTTAAATTATTCTGCTGGGCTGGTTCATCCATGTCAGTTAATTTATTCTACTGGACTGGTTCATCCATGTCAGTGACTGTTCTACTAGACTGGTTTATACGTCAGTGATTATTTTACTGAACTGGTTCATCCATGTCAGTAACATTATTCTACTAGACTGGTTTATACATGTCAGTGACTATTCTACTGGACTGGTTCATCCATGTCAGTTAAATTATTCTGCTGGGCTGGTTCATCCATGTCAGTTAATTTATTCTGCTGGGCTGGTTCATCCATGTCAGTTAATTTATTCTACTGGACTGGTTCATCCATGTCAGTGACTGTTCTACTGGACTGGTTTATAAATGTCAGTGACTATTTTATTATACTGGTTCATCAAACTATTTTACTAGAGTTGTTTATCATTGCCAAATACACCATTTCATTAGAATAGACCTTGATCAAAACACATAATCTATGGTGGTAGATTAAACCAAAATTAATCTAACAGAATACAGGCAGCAATGCATTTACACCACACAATTTTATCCCAACACTGGCAACCTATTTCTCAATAACCAGTGACTTAATACAAAAATGTTGCTTTTTAATCCTTTTTTTGTCCAATATCTTTATTATCCATTCAATGGTTGAGTTATGGCTCAGACACAAAACCGGGATGTATGTACATATCTGTAAGTACAGATGGGATGGACAAGCCTAATGCTATATATGTATGTCATCTCCTCTAACTTGTTTAAATGGTGCATAAAAAGTACATAGAAAGCAATAACTTGAAAACAATAGTTGGTTTAACACAACCTCATAACTAGCAAATTGTTTGCCTATAAATAAGGCTGGGTCATAAAATGACAACCATATCATATCACCTTCAGTAAAATTTAAAAAAAAAAAAAGAAGGCTGAGATTTTATACATGTAACAGCACTGAAAGTTGGTAAGAAAGTCCTACCAGGCTTGGAATATTTTTTTCCACGAAGACCTTGAGAACATGAATCTGCAAATAGAAAAGATGGTTATTAAAAAAATATATTTATATATATAAAAAAAGTTTTATTGGACTGGCTACTATCAGGTGCCTAGTCACGAGCGCAAACCGATACTTACCTCCTTATATACTGGACATGCCTGGGCTCCCCCAGGAAGCCCATATTGATGCCGGGCTTAGTGCAGATGTCCGATCGACATATTCACTCTGATAGTAAGACCCCGCCCTCAGACCCTTGCTTCCAAGTAACTGGATTACAGGAGCACGCCATCAACTCCCAGCCAAATATATATATTTATTTTGTTTACTTAAGAAATAATAAATAGGTACCTGTGTTTTATCGGTGAATAAAATACAGTTAAGAGTTCGGATGCGTAGTAATTAAAAAACGAGTGCGTTTCCACGAGTGACTTAATTACTCGCATCCAAATGACTAACTGTATTTTATTCACCGATAAAATACAGGTAAGTATTTATTATTTCGATTCTAACACAACAATAACCCCATTGTTTACACTTTTATTGGGGTACTATAAATTATCTCGGAGGTCAAGGTAATCAGGCTGCTATGTTTACAGGCTGTTTCACTGGGCGCCCCCGTATGCACTCTTAGTCAAGTGACAAACTAGTTTGCGCTATATGACGTCAAACGTTCTCAGCTTGTTCAAGATGCTTAATAATGTTATATGTACTGATGCATATGATGGGTTTATATCGGGGGTGTGCACGGTTTGGGAGCATGGCAAGTATTTTGTAAAATTTCATTAAAATTACTGTTGAGTTTGTCTTCGTGACATATATTTACCAAGTGGCGTCATGTAACGTGGCGCTTCCAACGGATGAAATATACGCAGGGAATTAATGGAAGAGCTGTATTTTATCATAGAATAACATGCAGCTGTCTCTCTTCTTTGTGTATATGAAAGACTGCGGAGGTAGTGTTAGAATTAATATTAATATACAGTTTGCTATTCAATAAATAATTAAATAATGTTTAGACAGCAACATTTGTTTTCTCTCCAGGCAGACCAGAATTGTTACATGGCAAACTTTTAACTAAATGAAACAATTAAGAACATTTCTAAATATCAACGTTTCAATGCCTTCATTCATTGAAATTCATCTACTTGTGATGTTGCAAACTTCATCATGCTCATAATGCGCACTGTCATCAGATATGCAAAGATGTCGACAGCTCCAGACAAAAATTGTAAGTATAACATTCTAATGGGCAATAACTCTAATTTGAATGAAGAGTTATGGTTCTTACACTTCCCACTCATTGCCCTCAATTATTGCGTGAAGTTTCATTCCAGTCCCATTAGTAGTTCCAAATTATGCTATGGGCAATAAAAGAGAGACAGAGGGACTGGTGAAAGGACTGGCGGACAAAGTGTTGAAAATATGATCCAACGAATTTTCTAGGGATTTTGAACATGATGTATGTGTGATCTGTAAGCAAAATAGGTTTTGGTTTAAAATAATTTCTAGTTACATGAGTATCAACTTACATGTCATCTCAAAAATCCATATGTATACCACTGCCATTTCATTGAAGGCTGGAAAAGATGCTGATGCCCAAGTCTGGGCACCGACACTGCAACACACCGTATAAACAAACTGTCCGCAGTGGTATACTGAAAATATCAGTTAAAAAGCAATAACTTCCAGCAAACTGATTTGTAATAGTTGTTTATAGTATTTCTGTAAAAACACACGTATACATTTCATGCATTTGGTTTGAAATTAAAACTCAACAGCATGTTATTTCTGAATGCAAACCTTCATGGGTTAATTTTATATCATTTGTTAAAACTCTATCATAAACAAGAGCACCACTTTCGTTGTTGTAAACCTAGAACTTTGATAATTATTAGCCACAATCAATTGTAAAAGGCAAGGTTAAGTTTCGGGTTAAACTTTTTTCCAAAGGGGAATAATTCAAACACGAGGGCCAAGATGGCCCTATATCGATCACCTGAGTACTTGCCCATTATCAAACTTCTCCAAATCTCATGGTCATATACAATCTGTGCAAGATCGTTCAATAAATGTGGCCTCTGTTGTGTTAAAAACATTGTTATAAAGACACTGACACAGTTTGGTAAAGATCAAATGCAAAATGAAGGTGGTAGAGTGCAACCCCTGGGGCATGGCCAAATGTGACCCCAGGGCTATGTGTAATATATGAGAGCTGTGTGCCTTGTGGTTTCAGAGAAGGAGATTTTTTAAGTTTTTTCCTATACCAGTCTATGTAAAATATGTGCCCCTAGGGTCACCATTTGAACAAACTTGGTGGAGGACCATAAGCTTATAGCAAATGCAAAATATTAACCTCTGGCTCTTGCAGTTTAAGAGATTTTTTAAGTTTTTCCCTATACAAGTCTATGTAAAACTTTGACCCCCAGGGCGGGCCAAATGTGACCCAGGGTCACCATTTAAACAAACTTGGTAAAGGGCCATAATCTTATAGTAAATGCAAAATATTAAACTCTGGCTCTTGTAGTTTTAGAAGAAGAATTTTGATTTTTTTCCTATATAAGTCTATGTAAAACTGTGATCCCGGGGCTGGACCAAATTTGACACCAGTGTCACCATTTGAACAAACTTGGTAGAGGACCATTAGCTTATAGCAAATGCAAAATATTAAACACCTGGCTCAAGCAGTTTCAGAGAAGAAGATTTTTTAAGTTTTCCCTATAGACATGTGACCCCTGGAGCGGGGCCAAATGTGACCCCAGGGTCACCATTTGAACAAACTTGGTAAAGGACCATAATCTTATAGTAATGCAAAATATTAAACCTCTGGCTCATTCAGTTTCAGAGAAGAAGATTTACTTTTATCTTATATAAGTTTATGTAAACCTGTGGCCCCGGAGTGGGGCCAAATTTGACCCCAGGGTCACCATTTGAACAAACTTAGTAGAGGACCATAAGCTGATGCTACATGTAATACATGAGAGCTCTGTGCCTTGTGGTTTTAGAGAAGAAGACTTTTTAAGGATGTTGCGATGACCTAATTTTAACAAATCTAATAAGCATTCATCCATGTGAAGTTTGGTCAAAATTGGCCCTCGCCTCGACCTCAGGTGATCTAAAAATCTACCACTCAGCTATTTCACCTGTTCTCTCATGTTAAATCGCTCAACGCCTATATATACGGTACCACTGAATTATGTTGTGCGCTGCTTTTTTTTATTTTATAGAATTCCACATTATTTTTTTTTCATTCATTTTATTCTTTTCATTATTTATCAGTTTTACATTCTTCATCTTTATTCAGATCTGTTTTCTTTATATCAACATAAATAACTGTTAACAATGGTTAATGCCAATTAATTAATCATTATTTATGATACATCAATTGCTTCTATGTGTATCGATTTGGCTGATTTAATCATCGAGATGGCCGCAGCCCATCAAGGTGTTTAAATCAACCAATGAGATGAGACCATACTCTATTTGTTTTGTAGCATGTTCATTTCACCAGTCTGCCATACTCTAACTTCTGATAACTGGTAGTTAGAGTACACAAGTCATTCTGATGAGTTTTATTTTCAATTAAATGATTTACAACTGTGCACATACAAAAGAATATGTCAGCGACTCTGCTACAAGTCTATTATTTTGTTAATTAACAAACTAGTAAGCAAAATCTCCTCTCTAATCTACCTTTCGACATTTACAGATCAATATAAAAAAATTGTTTGTGACTCCCCATAAATTTACCGCGAAGATATTCGCTTGTTGCGGGCATATTCGACACTTACATGTGGTCAAATATGTCCGCGGACAAATTGGCATGTTGCGGACACCTCTGTTAGCTTTAAATATAGTATTGTTGTAATATAATCAACAATTAGAAGGCAAATACAATTTGATTTAAACAATTCAAATATTAATTAACAATGATTTGCAAAAATGAAAGTAATGTAGAAGAACTATTGGGATGCTTTTAGTCTTTAAAAAATCAAGATTACCTTGTGCCTCTTTAGCATATGAACACTTAAATAAAATATATTACTGGAGCCTCAAATCAATACTATGAAAATTGAATTTAAAATTCACCAAAACTAATAAACGTTTGAATGTGGTTTAAATGATACTTGACTGGCTTTTATCATGCCCAAATTTAAGTCTAACCAGATGTAATCAATTTATAAATTGCTGGCAGTCAAAACAGAGCAGGAGAAGTCATTAACTAAGTATTACATGACCCACTTTTTTAGAGAACCATAAAATCTTTAATCCAATATATCCACAAAGGAAGTGGGACACTATATGGCTGTTTATTGGGGGTCATCAAATAATTAACACCCCAGCAATCACATAATTGACACCTTACATATATCAAACAGGATGTATCACAGTATAGGATCCTGTCTGATCAAACTGTGTAACAAACAAACAAACAGAGAGTATTTCTTATAGGTCTATTAATTACTCTAAAACAAGTAAAATGCATAATTATTAACGTTATGTCTCTAATCCCATTTTTCAATATTTTCAGGTATATGTATGAACTGAGTGAATAAAATAACTGATTTGCATTTGAAAATTTCAAGATAAAATTTATAATCATTATTTAAATTCAGAAATTTACTGTTTTTTGAACATATCAAAATTATGTAATCTTTAATACTGGTACTTTCCTCATACTTATATTAAACTTAATCAAGCATTACAATTAGCACATCCATTCATTTTATTATTCCAGTATTGTTCTGAAGTTAAAATCATCTTGTAATTAAATAAAATGTAATAAAATATAGTGTTTTCAAATTTTCTTTAGTTATAATTTTACTATTGCATGTGTTTAATATAATCAACAATTCTGTGAATTTATATTCCCCGTCAAAGTATGTTAAAGAGACATGGAAATCTTGAAGTATTTATCAATTATAATTAGCATCTCAATTTATTTTTCAAGTATCGTTTTTAACTTTAAACCTGCTTCATATATAAATTAAATAAAAATATAAAAAAATTGGAGTTTGAAAATCTCACAGGTTTTAACATAATCAACATTTAGTAATTTTTATAAATTTGCAAATAGAATTTGTTTTCAATTGTTCAAATAATTATTTGAAATATGGATGTAGAAAAATTGAATTGAATTGAATTGGGATTTTAGTCGCACCAACAGCTAAGGTCATATGTCGACTTTCCAGCTTCCATTGGTGGAGGAAGACCCCAGATGCCCCTCCAACCAGGCGGTTGGTTACCTGGGTAGAACCACCGACGTTCCGCAAGCCATGAGAGCTGGCAGGGCCGTCACTCTGTTTTGGGGGACTGCGACCCACACCCTTGGGTGGGGGAATTTTAGCGCGATTTTACAGGAAAGGTGGAATTATTTTGAGGCCATAATTTTGATTATAATCATTGTTTTAAATAGCCTACATGTTTTATTTATATTAAATACAAAAAAACAACAAACAAAAAACTTCATCAATAGGTATAACACTGCTGTTAGATTTGGAAAAAAATAAGGTACGACAATAAATTCGCCGTACATGGAAGAAACGGGACACAGCCTACAAATTTCATACTCAATATTTTACGTACCAGAAGTTTTGTTTTTATTTATTTTTTTCGAGTGGGAAGTTTGGTCAAAATTAGCCAAGCGGTTTCTGAGGAGAAGTTGTTTGAAGAAAAGTTAACAACGACGGACGAAGAGTGATCCCAATATAGCCTTCGGCTCAGGTGATCTAATAAAAAGGTCAATGATGCTTAGATGAAAGTTTGTAAACATTTTAGTAACTAACAAGAAATGTCACAGTAAGTGACAAATGCCCCCGAAGTGACCTGTAAGTGTGACCTTGACCTTGGAGCAATATGAAACCAACAGATATATTTAAAAATATTTAAAAAAAAAAAAATCAAACAAACAATAAAAATCAAATAAAATAAAATTTAAAAAATATTTAAAAAATAAATAAAAATAAAAATAAATAGAAGAAAAAAAAAATTTAAAAAATTAAATATTTTTGTCGCGACACGACTTCTTGTGGTGAGCAATTGTGCGAAGTTATTTGAAAATCCGTTGATTATTGTCCGAGTTATGAAGCGGAGACGATTGTATAGACGAACAGATTTTGAACTTTGATCTCTAAGTGTGACCTTGACCTTGGAGCCAAGGACCTGGATTTTGTGCGCGACACGTCGTCTTGTTGTGGTGAGCAATTGTGCGAAGTTATTTGAAAATCCATCCATTATTGTCAGAGTTATGAAGCGGACACGAGTGTACAGACGAACGGATTTTGACCTTTGATCTCTTAAGTGTGACCTTGACCTTGGAGCCACGGACCTGGATTTTGTGCGCGACACGTCTTGTTGTGGTGAGCAATTGTGCGAAGTTATTTGAAAATCCATCCATTATTGTCAAGAGTTATGAAGCAGACACGAGTACAGACGAACGGATTTTGACCTTTGATCTCTAAGTGTGACCTTGATCTTGGAGCCACGGACCTGGATTTTGTGCGCGACACGTCGTCTTTTTTTGGTGAGCAATTGTGCGAAGTTATTTGAAAATCCATCCATTATTGTTAGAGTTATGAAGCGGACACGAGTGTACAGACGCGGATTTTGACCTTTGATCTCTAAGTGTGACCTTGACCTTTGAGCCACGGACCTGGATTTTGTTCTCGACACATCGTCTTGTTGTGGTGAGCAATTGTGCGAAGTTATTTGAAAATCCATCCATTATTGTCAGAGTTATGAAGCGGACACGAGTGTACAGACAAACGGACAGACAGTGCGATTACTATATATGCCACCCTTAAAAACATAAAAACAATCGAGTTTGCTGTTTGCTGAGATGACAAGTGCATAAAATTGTTTAAAAATCTTGATTTTTTTAAAAACTCACGGTGTCCCGTTAGTTTTTCTCTTAACTTGCATTTGTTCAATCATTAATATTAATTGTTAGAATTATAAAGTTCAAAGCAAATTGATTTTACATTTTACTAACTCTTTATAATATTGCACCAATAATATATTTAAAATTCAGTAAAATAGTGAAGAAAATTGAAATCACAGTTGTTTTTTAATTATATGCAAGCAGTTTTAAAGTCAAAATGACGCAGGATAGCTAAATCGAGGAGCACATTTTAATATTTGAATAAAACTCAAGATTGCCATGTGTCCCTTTAAATATCAGATAAAAAAAACTCAGGAGTATCCATGGGAAATTTGAGTAAAATTGGCCAAGTGGTTTCTGAGAAAGAGCTGCTTAGGGACACCAATGCCCAAGCCGCTAGACGAAATTTGCCTATTAAGTTTCATGAGAGTGGGTGTTATTGTTTCGGAGTTATCGTCAAGAATGCATATTTCCATATAAGGTCATGGCGACCTGGACCTTTGACCCCCCAAAAAATTAGGGTTCCTCCTCTTACTAAGGGCAATGTACAGTTCATGATTGTGAGTGTTATAGTTTCAGAGTTACTGTCCGGAATGAGCAATTGTTTACGAACAGGCAGACATATAAAAAGTAGACAATAATCAAATCAGTAATATTTTAAGTTTTAGTAAGACAAAGGTTGGACCTAAACCCCATTATTTTTACAAGACTCTGTTAGTAAAATATCAGTCAAGACAAGATTGCTGGACAGACATAATGAGACATCATGCAATGCATAAGAACCAGCTAATGCATTATATACTTGCTCATTAGTCCATAATCTGAACCACACCGTAATTGAATGTTGTTTAACGGCTCATCAACACAGTATAGTTATTTAGAGCCGCCCCAGACAGAGGAATCCGGGAACCTGCCCTACTCTTATTATCGAACAGATTCCTATGGTTCTTTAACATGCTCGAAGGATAGATCGGTTTACGTCCCCATCCGACGGACGAGACTAAGGGAAAGTGTCTTGCCCAAGAACACACCGACGGAACTCAGTGGCACCACGGAGTATGGTGAACCCAGGGCCTCCGGTTACCACACCGTAAGTAAAACAAGTTGAATTTGAGGTCAAAATGTTCTAGTTCTGAAACGTTCTAGTTCTGAAACCAAATAGAAAGGAGTGCTAGTTATTTGTGAGCATCTACTTACCAGTACATGTCATCTTCAAAAATCCATATGTATATCATGGCCATTCATCACAGCCTGGAAAAGATGTTAATGCTCGAGTCTGGGCACCGACACTGTGACAATTTGTATTAGCAAACTGCGCGCATGGGTATACTGAAAACAGCATTAAAAAAAATGCAATTTAAAGCCAAACTTATTTGTCATAGTCGTTAATAGTATTGTTGTAAAACACAAATATACTTTATGTTATTTCTTGATGCAAGCCATTGTGGGTTAAAATTCAATTATTAAATTGTTATTATTAAACAAGAGGTCAATGATTTTCAAGCTATACTAATAGGTTTTGATAGCTATATCAGCATTTCTGTGAAGTTTTATAAAAATCTGTCAAGTAGTTTCAAAGTAGTAACAAAGATGGCCACTAGCGGCCATGTTTAATGTCGGTCGAATCAAAATAATCTTCGACAAGGATCAACATCATGTCAAGCTGATCAGTTTAGAAAAAGTCCCATATCAATATCACTTATAGTTTTCAAGAAGTAGTTGCTAAAACCTTGTTTTTAAAAAAAAATATTTTTAGCCAAGGAGCCGTGTTGAATTTCCGGCCGACCTAAATTTTGCTGGGATCAATTAGACATCAAGAGCAACATTCCTGTGAAGTTTCATGAAAATCCGTCAAGTAGTTTCAGAGGAGTAGTCGCTACAAGTTTCTACTATATAACTCTTATGTAAACAAACAAAGAAGGCCACTGGTGGCCATGTTTAATGTCAAATCCAAATAAATTTTGACAAGGATCAACATCATGTCATGCTGATCATTTTAGAAAAAGTCCCATATCAATATTATTTACAGTTTTCAAGAAGTAGGCTCTATAAACTTGTTTTTAAAAATCTATTTTTAGACGTGGCAGCCCTCTTGAATTTCCGGCCAACCTGAAATTTTGGTAAGATCAACTAGACATCAAGAGCAACATTCCTGTGAATTTTCAGAGGAGTATTCGCTACAAATATTTGATATATAAACTCTATGCAGACATGTTTAATGTCGAATCAAAATAATTTTCGACTCGTTTTAAAAACAGTTCCATATCAATATTATTTAAAGTTTTTAAGAAAAAGACGCTACAAAAAAATTTGACAGACGGACGACTCGGACGCCGCACCATGGCATAAGCTCTCCTGATCTTTGATCAGTACAGCTATTAACATATAAAGATGCAGTTTTATTCAATATATTTATTATAGTCTGTCTATTTGTAGATCAGTTAAAAATTACTGGTTCTGCTTAGTTTTTAGTCTGTTTTGTACTGAAAATTACCTCTCACAATGGACCATGTCACACGATACATACAGCAATGAAAAGTGTTATTCTTTGAATGCCCGTCAGCCTGCAACCAAATTACTTTCTTGCAAAGTGTTTTACGGTTTTGCATTCTTATTTGAACCCTTAAGCATAGCTTTAAATCTTGTCCTTGCTGCTATAGTTTAATATGACCAAAAGTGCAAGTGACTGTCGGAAAAATGTGCTATCAATAATGTAAATATAGATCCCTAACGCTCATAAACATTGCCTGCACATGTATGTGTGATTTTAGGGGTCAGCTACTACTAGCCAACCTATACCTGGGTGTAATTTTTGGTTTTCAGACACTTCCCGCGATTGGAAATAATGTCCATTAAAATGGTACGAACAATTAGCGGGTCTCTCTTTTTTTAATTGTTTTCATCGCTTGCAGTCCACGCTAAAAAACATCGGCAAATTTACTATTGTTTTGCATAACAAATTGGCGGTAAATGCTCAGTGAACCCGTACCAATATTACAGGGAAAAAATGAGAAACAGAACCAGATAGAAACTGTAAATAACTGGTGACGCGGTTTCATACAATCAATAAAGCGGTCTCGTGAAAAGTATGCTGTGCACCACAAAAACTCTGATTGGCAAAAATAAGCTACCAAGATACGCATCGTTTCAAAAGAAATAGCGTACCTGGAAAATTACGTCCGTATATGGTATGGAGTGAATTAAAAAACAAGAGGCCCAAGAGGGCCTGTGGACGCTCTACTGGCTAACATGGCTCTTATAACATCAATGAAGCGAGTGACTGCCATTTACGTCTTTTTGGAAGTTTCGGGCAAAAAACAGCTTTTGAACTAAATCAAGGGCCATAACTAAAGAATCTGATAAAGTTTGGTAAAGATCAGATGAAAATGAAGGCCCTACCGTATTAACGAGGCAAAATATAGCATTTTTAACTCACTCAAGAGCCATAAATCCTCTGTTACTGGTCCAACTGGTCCAACATAGAGCTAAAAAAAAAAAAAAAATTAAACAAAAATTAAAAGAAAAAAAAAAGAAAAAAAAAAAAGTAAAATTTAAAAATTAAAAAAAAATAAATAAAAAAATAAATATATTAATTTAAAAAAATAATTAAAAAAATAAAAGTTTGGTAAACGATCGGATGAGAAATGAAGGCCCTCTCGTCTTAACGAGGCAAAATATAGTGTTTTGAACTAAATCAAGGGCCATAACTAAGCTGTTACTGGTCCGATATGTTTGGTTTACGAACTTGTCCGAGCTTTCATTGATATTAACAATGTGTTAAAGTTTGGTAAAGATAGGTTGAAAAATGAAGGCCCTATCGTCTTAATGAGGCAAACTATAGCGTTTTTAACTAAATCAAGGGCCATAACTCTGCTGTTATTGGTCCGATATGGCTAGTTTTCGAACTTGCACGAGCTTTCATTGATATTAACAATCTGATAAAGTTTGGTAAAGATCAGATGAACAATGAAGCCCCTATCGTCTTAACGAGGCAAAATATAGCATTTTAAACTAAATCAAGGGCGACAGCTCCGCTGTTACTGGTCCGATATGGTTGGTTTTCGAACTTGTTCGAGCTTTCAATGACATTAACAATCTGATAAAGTTTGATAAAGATCGGATGAACAATGAAGCCCCTATCGTCTTAACGAGGCAAAATATAGCATTTTTAACTAAATCAAGGGCCATAACTCCGCTCTTACTATTCCGATATGGCTGGTTTTCGAACTTGTCCGAGCTTTCATTGATATTAACAATCTGATAAAGTTTGGTAAAGATTGGATGAACAATGAAGCCCCTAGCGTCTTAACGAGGCAAAATATAGCATTTTTAACTAAATCAAGGGCCATAACTCCGCTGTTACTAGTCCGATATGGCTGGTTTTCGAACCTGTCCGAGCTTTCATTGATATTAACAATGTAGTAAAGTTTGGTAAAGATATGATGAAAAACGAAGGCTCTACCAATTTAACGAGGCAAATATAGCAAAATAGCATTTTTAACTAAATCAAGGGCCATAACTCCGCTGTTACTTGGCCGATCTGGCTGGTTTTCGAACTCATCCGAGCTTTCATTTATATTAACAACCTGTTAAAGTTTGGTAAAGATTGGATGAAAAATGAAGGCCCTATCGTCTTAACGAGGCAAATATAGCAATATAGCATTTTTAACTAAATCAAGGGCCATAACTCTGCTGTTACTTGGCCGATCTGGATGGTTTTCGAACTCATCCGAGCTTTCATTGATATTAACAACCTGTTAAAGTTTGGTAAAGATTGGATGAAAAATGAAGGCCCTATCGTCTTAACGAGACAAAAGTTAACAACGGACGGACGACGGACGACGGACGGACGACGGACGGACGGACGACGGACAACTCGGCATCCCATAAGCTCTGCTGGCCTTCGGCCAGTAGAGCTAAAAATGAAGACTCTGAAATATCACGTAATTTACATGGATGCGCAGTCTATCTGGAGCACTGCAGAGCTAGAATCCCCTTTATAAAGTAGGTAGAGTATGTGGCACAACTCCATATGCAGGTTTCTGAAGACATCACGCAATGCCTGAATAAACAACTAATTTAAGCCTTATATACCACACATGCATACATAAAACTCACCAAAGAAAAGAATATCATGCCGATCTAGTCATGTTCCCTCTGACATGTTTAATGTTTTTCTCTCGAAATAGCTTGCTGTCATCTGTAATCTGGTTCCATATTTCCAAGTTTATCAATTTTCTTTGGTGAGTTTATGGTATGGTATAATTCAGGGTTCAGTCAATTAAAATCCAGTTATTGTTATTTAAGCAGGTATTGGGTGATGTCTTCAGAGTTTATATGCAGTGCTCCAGATAAGCTTTCAGCACAATGTATGCATGTTTTTGTTTTTTTTACGTATTTACATTTACAAATTACAAACTTATGCGTATTTTTGTAAACATGTTTTATAAACAAGTTTTGTAAAAGGTATACTCTGTAAAAAAAGTTTTCGACCATGGCAGTGTTCGAACCCTTACAATGATCTCTGAACCTTGACATTCGACCATAACCCTTATTATCTCAGTTGATAATTCACAATAGACCAACAATCAACAATAATTATCGTTTACAATGGAAGTTTGCGAAAAAATAATAATCTTTTTATTGGTTACTCGAATGTGTGTTCGCGATATTTTTTTAAAATCAAATCTTGTTTGGAATTTAATGTTTCTGGTACCAAATTAACCGGGTAGGGTAGACCTTGGTTACTAAAAAAAGATACTTAAATTCTGTCCACTAGTTTTATTTTTATATGACTCTATATACCCTGGTCCAAAACCTTTTTCACCGAGTATATATTCATTAGTCATTACCATAAAAAACATTGCATATTTCATCTCCCCCTTTAAAAAAAAAGAAGACAGAAGCAATGTTGAATGAATATATATTTAAGGGCATTATTGATTAATTTGTGTCAAATAGCTGACAAAAAAAGGCAATTTCTATTTTCTTGCAAGCATCTAACGAAACGTAAGTAAAATTCTGCACTTGACTGTCATTCAGTACCTCAAACTTCAATAAGCATCCACTGAGTTCCCCTGCGAAATTTTCTAGAACTGTGCATGAACAATTCTTGAACTGTTCTGGATAGATTGTTCAAGAACTGTTCTTGAACTGTACCTAATCTGTTCTGGTACAGTTCTAGAGCAGTACGTGAACGTTAAATGAGACAAATTTTCTAGAACGTATGTTCAAGAACAGTTCTAGAACTTATGTTTAAGAACAGTTCTAGAACTATCTGTACTGGAACTGTTCTTGAACATAACCCAAGACTAGAAATTTTGTCTCATTTAACGTTCATGCACAGTTCCAGAACTGCTCAAGAACAGATGAAGCACAGTTCTAGAACTATCTGTACTGGAACTGTTCTAGAACTGTTCCAGAACGATCTGTACTGGAAGTGTTCTAGAACAGTTCTAGAACTATACTGGAACTGTTCTTGAACAGTTCAAGTAAGATAGTTCTAGAACTGTTCTTGAACATAAGTTCAAGAAATTTTGTCTCATCTAACTCAAGAACAGATGAAGCACAGCTCAAGAATAGTTCTTGAACAATCTATCCAGAACAGTTCCTGCACAGTTCCAGAACTCCCTTGGCCACTAATTTAACCTACATAGCAGTTAAAGAACAATTCATTAATTGAACCTTCAGAATGCCTGGTCATACTTGGGGAAATGTTACATATGATACTGAAATGAAATAATATCTGCAGTGCTGAATACCATTTTTCTGTCAGCAACAAAAAAAGAAAGTCAATCCGCGAAAACACATGACAATAGGGGTTTCATTTTAAAATACTGTTTCTAAAGACTACATTTAGAAATTTCATCTTTCAAATACAACTATTAAATGTATAAGATGTTTTGACACAATAAGTAATGAAAGTATTATCACAAAACACTTACATTTAATCATTAAATGATGCAAGCACAATCTTCAGTTGGACTGCCATTTTACCGCCAAAAATTCAAAAGAATGGCGTCTTCATTTTATTTGCAATTTTGTCAGAATCACTCAGGTGTCATATATTCTTTACCTACTTAAATGAAGACATGGGCTTTTAAACTGCAGATAATGTTATTATATTAAACTGTTCATGCATTAATGTCATTATCATATATTTGTTTGTTAATAGTAGTATAGATTTGTTTAATTAATGAAGATGAACACCTGCGAAACATGTTCTTAATATGTTCTTAAACATTGAACATTTTCAAGAACTATTAAAGAACATTTCAAGAACTGTAATTTTTCTTTTAACCTAATACTGTGTTGATGAGCCGTTAAACAACATTTATAAACATTCAGTTTGTTATGGAAAAACCTGTTCTGGAAATGGTGTAATAAATTATGTTGTTTTGTGGAAATACTCAAAAGATTTGAAACTGTTGAATTTTAATTTATCAACACAAAATTTAAGTGCTACAAAATAATTGAATTGAATTGAATTGAAAGTCTTTATTTATCGAGGGTGACCCAATTAGTTTATACTAATCTAAATGTCTTTTTATACCAAGTTTATGGATAACTGTTTTCATGTCCCAGCAAAAGCCATCTATGTATACTTGTGTGTGTTCAAGCTACTTAAAACAAAGAAATTTCAGTTTAATACCTGTGCCTGTCAGCATTACAAAACTAATGCCTTTTTCAAACACTGTATCAGTAAGTAGTGTGACTAATAAGGGAAGATCACAATAGTTTATTAGGTGGTTAATATTGTGACTAATGCTTACTAATTTAATGTATATCTACATTTGCACAGCTGTAATCGATTTGTAACAACATTCCTATTAAGATAACATATTTGTAGATATTTTAAGCACATCTTAATTACATTTCCTATTTGTAGCATGGTCACAGACAATTCTCTTTGTTCAGACACATGTGTAAATCGATTAATTCAAAATAAGACCTGTCAGAATAACTGTGAGAATAACAGTGAGAATAACTGTTAGAATAACTGAAATAGATCTGAAATGGACATGCTACAAAACAAATAGAGTATGGTTTCATCTCGTTGGTTAATTTAAACACCTTGATGGGCATAGCCCATCTCGATGTTTAAATGAACCAACTCAATGAAACCATACTCTATCTATTACTTAAAGGAATTTAGTTCACATTTTAAAGAACATTTGAAGAACTTTAAATAGAGAAGATGTTCTAAAACTGTTCTTAAACAATTTCAAGAACAAATGAAGAACAGTTTAGGAACTTCAAGGGTTTAAACTGTTCTTAATTAGTGCTTAACACTTAAAGTTTAAGAACACTTAAGAGTTAAGAACTAATTAAAAACGGTTTAAGAACCCTTGAAGTTCCTGAACGGTTCTTCATTTGTTCTTCAAATTGTTCAAGAACATTTTTAGAACATTTTCTCTATTTAAAGGTTCTTGAACTGTTCTAAACTTGTTCAAGAACCTTTCAAGAATATCTTAAGAAAAATTAAAGTTCTTGAAATGATCTTCAATAGTTCTTGAAAATGTTCAAGAACATATTAAGAACATGTTCTAGAACAATGAATCAAAAACAGTTCAGGAACTGTTCTTAATGTTCTAGAACTGTTCATGAACTGTTCTTGAGTATAAGAACAGAGTTTCGCAGGGGTATGGTTGGACGTACTCTACTTTTCTAAGCTATTAAGTTGTGTGTACGTGGGTATTCGGTTCTCCATATTTATCGGCGATTATATCATAGGTTATTAGATTTGTATGGCTAAATATTACTTGGAACGAGTTGTTTTGGAAAAGGACGACGAGTCCTGCGCCAAAACAACGAGTTCCAAGTAATATTTAGCCATACAAATTCAATAACCTTTTTATTGCATACTTTCATATTGTTTTCGATCAATGTTAATTGTATGACTATTACTTTTCGTTGTATTTGTGTTATTTTTATAGCTTTTGATGGAATTCCCATCTTGTCATTCAGTTTCATTTTGTGTGGATGATTAGTTTGCGCGAAAACGACGTCGGATGACGTCATTAAAAACATCAAGCGATTTTCTAAAGTTTGTTTACCATTTGATAACGTTAAAAACAGTGGGTGAGTGACCATTTCAATTATTTTATCAATTTTTGCCATAAAAGGTTGAAAAAAAAACACGTATTTTTTTGTTGACACTATACCAAGGATTCCGTTATTTTTATTTGAAAGTAGTTCCTTATTTCTATTTCGCGGCTCTTAGCAAGCACGAGCAAAAGTTCCGGTGCAATATCAATGTGTGCAATATCGTAGAATATTGCACACTTAGCTCAATGCAAACTAAACGGGACAATATGAAACTAAGTATACAATAAATATATATATGCGTCTTATCTGGAGCACTGTATGAGCAACCACTCTTCCGGGGAATGTTTACGGACGTGAATCAAGCTGACACAGAAGCAACGAGTATTGGCTGCACATTGTTCTGCTTGCACACAGGACCGACACATCCCCTCCGAAGGCTGGCATACTTTCACACCGAAGGCTGGCATACTTTCAGAGTACCTTGCTCAAGTAAGATACTACCACACACACTGACATGATACAAAGACCCTGTTAGAGATTGCTTATCTGGAAGGAAAGCATCAAAGGTTTCGGGGGCATATAGTAATCGTACCGTCCGTCATTCCGCAGTTCGTGTCCGGACTGTAACTTCAGAACCCCCTGCATGGATTTTTAATTAACTTGGCACAAGTGATCACCATAACAAGATGATGTGTCGCGCGCAAAACCCAGATCCGTACATCAAAGGTCAAGGTCACACTTTAAGTTCATAGGTCAAACACAGGTAGGCAATTTCGTGTCCGGACCGTAACGTCACAACCCCTGCAGGAATTTTTAATTAACTTGGCACAAGTGATCACCATAACAAGCAATCTGTCATGCGCAAAACCCAGGTCCGTACCTCAAGGTCAAGGTCACACTTGAACTTCATAGGTCAAAAACAGGTACGCAATTTCGTGTCCGGACCGTAACGTCACAACCCCTGCAGGGATTTTTAAATAACTTGGTACAAGTGATCACCATTATAACAAGACAATGTGTCGCGCGCAAAACCCAGGTCGGTACCTCAAAGGTCAAGGTCACACTTGAAGTTATTAGGTCAAAAACAGGTACGCAATTTCGTATCCGGACCGTTATGTCACAACCCCTGCAGGGATTTTTAAATAACTTGGCACAAGTGATCACTTGGAGGTCAAAAGTCAAATTGTGTCCGGTCATTCATGGACGGATTTTCAAATAACTTGGCACAAATGCTCACCACAACCAAACAATGTGTCGCACACAAAATCCAGGTCCGTGGCTCCAAGGTCAAGGTCATACTTAGAGGTCAAATGTGACTTTGGGGGTATTTCTCACTAACAGTGCTATTTCTTGTTTACTAATATTTCTGCACCGATATCCACAGACATATTAATAAATTTGTTATTAGGTCTGTGCAATATCAGACTAATATCGCCATGTTTTGTTGTTGCATAGACTGCTTAACTGCACATATTTTGTGTTGACGCCACATTTGTGTAATGTAGCCTCATTTGTATACCTTTACCCACTAGAATATGCAGGGTTCAAATTTAAAACTTATTTACTTGCTAAATTTGCAGATTGCAAGTAGGAAACATTAGTACTTGATAAATTGTTCAAGTAATAAAAGAAAACTACCTTACTAGGTCTCAGTCTACATGTATTCACTGAACATATTTATCTAACATGGTTATAAATAGGTGGATATAAGTAAGTATAATTATACATTATTACATTCCTGCATCTAGCTGAATGTGAAATTGTCATTATTTACAGGTATAGCAATCCTTTTAAAATGAAACAAGGTTTCAAATTATATTAATGCAAGTACCTTAATTAAAATAGCAAGTAGAAAACCTTTGCACCTGCTTTTTTATAGCAAGTGGCTAAAAATTTAAGTCAGAATATGCCAGGCGCGCAGCGTGCAATACTCATTTACTCACGTGAGTAAACTTTTCAAACGAAGGCTCAAAAAATAAAAAATCGAAATACACAATAAAAAGATCAGCCTAAAATGCACCAGAAGTCATGTACAGCGTAATGAGTACACAAATATTTATTTGACATAGTGTGTGCAGTTTAATTTTATTCAGTTATTTTGTTAGAGTAATTCTCTTAGTTGAAACGCTTCCGAGTGCTTCGTCAACTGTATCAGTTTATGTGTTAATGAGCAAATTCTGCCTTTAAATTTGATCACTGATATGTGTTTTATCATTTCTGAGAATTTAATTTATCATGTTTCTAGTCATTGAATTAACAATGTTTTTTCTTTGTATGGTGTTTTACGTCCTTTTCAACGAATTAACAATGAACTTGGACTGTAATAAAGTCCTGAATAAAAGTAAAGATTGTGCACATTATCGAGAATACTACTATAAAACATGTTTAAAATTTTGACTTGTAAGTGGAAATCCAAGCATCACAACATTTGATTTTGAAATGCCCACTTCACTTTGTTGCGGACATTAAAAGGTTGCACATTTCAAATTAAATCAATTTTGTGCATAGGTGCATGTACAGCAGTAATTGAGTTTAGGGTTATATTACTACAGGCACACATTTTATACCCGTTCCAGTTCTTAGAAAAGGGTTTAAAAAATCACGGAGCCAGTGTGCTTGCCAACTAATTTTTGTGTCCTCGATAGATCAGATTTTCTTGCATACCGGACAAGGATATCCGTCATTTTACAGAGGCTAGATATTTCCATCTCACCCTAGGGTCGAGATAAAATTCATGCGTGCCAACATCTGGTATACCGAAAAACATGCAAAACGATAGTAGCTGGCGGCGTCAATGCACAACATGTCTCTGATTTGCAAGAAAAATAATCTATCATGTGTATTCAGTTCAAATAGGGAATTCCAACCCTCGGTATAAGTGTTTTAAGCCTCGGTTCCGATAAAAACACGTATACCGAGGGTTGGAATTCCCTATCTTCATCGGATACCCATGAAAGATTCTTATAATAAAGCAATACTAGCAGGGTTGTCTCTAATAGCCCGTAACCGGCTATATTCGCCGTCTGTTTTGAATGTGGAGCTGGCGGTAAACAATTTTTATTTATATTTTTTTTAATCAGTATAAAATATTTTGAAATTATTTCATCATCTGAAAGAATCATGAAATAACTAAAAATCCTGACCTTAATTAGCACCAAAAACATGAGATTGCATGAGACCTCATGCTTATTCGCGGGGAAGAATGCACGTCTATAAACGTCTAGACACTTTTTTATATACGCGGTCTAGGTTGCATCTATAAAAGTCTGTATGTAAAAAAAGCACACAAAGACGGCAACCATTTCACAACACAGTTAATTTTACATAGCTCTGCATGTGTAGCAGGACCCCTCTGGACCTGACTGTAGAACTTGATGAATTTTCTTAAACATGTTAAAAACATTTTCTTTGTGAAACTTGATGTCTGTTGCACGAAAAATAATGAACGAGACAGATTTGTTCACCCACAGACATTTTTGTTATTAGGTCTGTGGTTCACCACAAGTTATATTTGGGGGATTATACGCCACGGGATATCTTTTAGAAAGTTTCACACACTGGCAGTGATTCCAATGAATAAATAAAAATTCAGAGACAAATTTCAATCGGATGCCATGATCAGGTTATTATGTCAGAACAGACTTCAGTACAGTACATGTACTGGTATGGTAAATGGCAAGATCGATGAATAACAAATCCTTTACCAAACGTTCCGAACGATAGCATGATACAAATATAGTGACAGTGTGATAAACGACAATATTATGTTATTTTTCCTTTTTAGCGAGCATCATATGCAGCAATATGGAACATCAGATAATAAAAAAGCAAATTTATAAGATATTTACTACAGGTGCCCCACCCACCAACTCGGCAAAGCCAACTGCCTCGCATTTAATTTCATCACACCTTCATAACCTGGAAGTATTCTAAACATATAAATCAACATAAAACAAGTCGTTGTACCACACATATTCAATGGACAGTTACCATCTTCCTACCATTGGTCGTCTTATGATGATTTGCTACACCCATCCGAGTCTGCTACTCAAAACGACATTTTGTGAAGGCTGCTTCACTGCGCATGTCGCTTCTCTTTGTAGCGTTGACGATTCTTTTCTCCAAGTACCCTAACCTAAGTCTATTTACAGTTTCTGGTAATACCATTCTATAAATCTTATTATTGAATTAATAATAAAGGAAAGATTGCAACGGCCTCAATACTATTAAACAGGGTTAAAAAGATCGTTCTACATGGACTTTTCAGATCCTACAGTATTCTGAAATCCGAACATCACGATTTGTGATTTTTAACATACTCTGTTTATTCCAGAAGCTTTTTATTTATAAAACCAAACATGTTTGAACTAAAATTACGAAAACAAGCATTTGTATGTGTTTTTATTTGATAAAATACAATGAATAAGAATATTCGTAAATGGCCCCTCCGTTTCGGAATTCGTAATTGGTTGGTTCTTCGCAAACGGCGTATAACATTGATACGTAGGATACTTAGTTTCAAATGTTTAGGCTGGCTATATAGTAACAAAATTATGTAACAGAAACAAATGGGAAAAATGCAATAGATTACTAAAATGGTTTATTAAGTACACAAATGATAAGGATAAACTATCTGCGGTCAAACAGTTGACGAACATCAGCCCAAGTTGAAATCAGTACACTTCCAGTTTTGCAATGAGGACTCATCAAATGTTTGTTTATAGTAAGCAAAAGCACCTTTACTACAACGAATTCGTTATATTAGTGTACCGCATTCGTTTTACGGATATAGGAACCTCGGTTATAGCGAAGTATTTTTTGAGGTTTCCAATAATTCGTTATAAACAAGTTTTACTGTATATATTTAACCTAAAAATAGATACTAAGACTCCTACTAATCAATACAATTGACGTCTTTCGGCCTTATTTAAGTATATCGAATTGTTGTTTATTACTCAAGCTTAGCTGTTACTACATAACGCTGCAAAACTAAAATCATAAAGTCAATGTTAAATACAGTCAGGCACTTATTGTTTGGGGCGCTTGTTTCAGCCAAAGGTTTTTAGGCGATAATTTCATTAATGTACGACCAATCAATAAAAGCTATTCATCGATCTGAAGATCTTTTTTAGTGGTAATGGAAATTTCACAAGAGCAATCTTACCCTTGCTGAAAATGAAGACAGCAATCAAATCCCCATTCAGTTTTGACCTCCCTATTCTATAAACAAATCGTCTGCGTGAAGTTACATAGACGCTTGCATTGATTTGGGTCAGTCTATTTAGGTAGTGAAGGGTATATTGATTGCTGCAGTAGTCTTGTGTTGTTTCACGTGGTGCTTAAATTAAAATTAATTAGCTAACCGTGCTGTTGTTTAAGTAAAGCTATGTGGGGATTTTGGGTTTTATAATTATTTACTATTAGTTTAAGCTGTTAAGCTTGAAAATATAATATAACAATAAATATAAAGTGGAATGGGATGGAGAATGGGTTTCAAGAAGAATAAAAATATCGGACAGGGAAAGCAGCATTCAAGGACGACAGTCAACCACAAAACACAAAAACAAACACGCAAAGGCAAAAGTAATAAAAAATGCAAACGACATCACAAACACAAAAGGGTTGACAATAGCGCTACCGCCTTGGAACGGTCAGTGGCAAAGTAGGCCACTGGGGGTTTAAACCGGTTTTAGGGTGCACCAAACCTCACACTTACCCTACTTTCATCCCATTAAAACGGGACAGTGTAAATAAAGAAATCCCCGCCATGATCTAAACTCTAACCAACAAGGCAGCATCAATAGGTAATATAAGTAAAACACAAATATGCTCGTGTAAATATAATACAAAAAAAAGCATAGCCTAGAAAGCCACAATGAAGGTACTCAGTGACTTAGCAGAAGCCAGAGCAATAAGAGAATACACCATTAAGGGCACGACAAGAAAGAACATGGACAAACATCAAACGCCACCCAGTTGAATTTCTAAAATATTCGAAAGAACAGGGGCGTAGCTAAATGCAATTGTTGAATGTACATATAATATGCTTTGTGGGATGGGAGTCGAGTGTCATTTACTTTAAGGTCATTAGTTTTAGATTATTCGTTTTACAAACCATCAAGATAAAGAATTGCTGTAGGAGAAAGATTTTTTTTTTTAACTTTTTTTTTTATTTCGTTGGAAATCAATTAATTTCGTTGGAAAGGAAAAGTGAAATAAATGTTTACAATCTGGGAGGTGGTAAAAAAAACAATAAACTATCAAATCCCTTATGGAAAAATAAATTTTCTAATTTCATTTTGTCAAAAGGGGGTTCGTAAAACGAATTATCAAAAAATAATGGCCTAAGTGGAAACATGTTTTGAATGCACTAAGATAAAACTAAATCAAATGTACTAGTATCTTGCTAAACACACATTATCTAGGTGTTTTTTTTAATTACACCGCTAAACTTCTTTGCACGTTGCACGGTTGTAGGTACACGGTTCTTACTAATCTCATATCCTGATTCGCCCCTCAGACAGAACCAAGTATACTAACAACATTTGGGACTACCCTGAAAATGTTGCTCCTAAGGTGGGAATTGAAAAATACATTTTATTTACCTGGGTGCACCCGTTTCTGCAGTACCCACGGCGGGGAAGAAATTGATAGATGCATAATTTTGTAGCGTGTATCCATCCTCTCAGTAATTACTAATATCCTACTTTTTTCCCTGATAGAAAAAGTCTAAAAGTAAATTAAACTGGAAGGGAGAGGGTGTAAGGGATTTGGGGCGTGGTGGAGGGTGCTGTTACATACTATTTCGTATGTAGGCTTTTTGTAATAACGTCTCGCAAAAAAAAATCAAAAAAATCTTGAAATCTGTCTTAAGAACGATTCCATAAGAATTCGTAAGAATTGATTGGACCTATAGCTTAAAACCGGCCAGCTACGCCCCTGCTCAGTGTTGCATTTTGGAAGATTTTCCCAAACATCTACTGGTATTTTGACGCTGAAAGGTTGATGAATTATCCTGAATATGTTTTAATGGAAGACTAAATAGGAAGACATTCCCATATACCCCATTCAGACTTCGTTATATTGCATTTATGGACTTGAATCTTCTTTACCAGCCACACACCCACCCCACTTCCGTTTTTTTGTTGTTGATTTTGTTTTTTTTGCAGACAGTGTGTGCCCAGTGACATACTCTGCATACAGATAGCTTCACCCCTGCAATTATTTTAATAGTTAATGTGAATGTTGACGAATGTATCTTTCTTGATACACACTATGCAACGTTTTGTTTTATACGCTTGTTGTATATTCCCCGGACCGGGTGCTTGGGTGGTGGCAGGGTGCGAGGTGGGCGGGGATGGGAAGGCTTAACTCGAGGATTATACAGAACCAAACTCCAGTTAGGCGGGAATGGGTCTTCCAGATAATATCCGTACTCACCACCCCTAACCCTGCTCAAAGAACGTTTTTTTGCAAGCCCAGAATACACCCGTAGTTTAAAACACTCACACACACACACACACAATCAACTGGAAAAGCGTTTATTCAGACCTTACCGCCTGGAAAAATATACAAAACACCTCCCTAGATCCCATGAAAATCCATTTCTTACCTCCTCTCCATAAAACAATTCCTCCCAACCCCCATAACGGATTACAAATAAACAAACTGAAGAAAATAAAAGCGTTCACTTCTATAAAATTTACTGAATACCTCCAAGTGTTTGTGTTTTTTAGTGTGTTTTTTAAATATTCCCCTGAAATTACGTGGCTTACCACTCCTAATAAAACATATAAGAAAAAATCAAAAAAAAAATCGACAGCCCCACCCCATCCCCCGATTTTTGTTCGTTATCACTACCTCCCCTCCCCCAAACCCCACCTTTACCCCTTTCGCACATACTGCTGCTAATTCGTTTGGACATCTCGAGAGAAAACTTGCCTTGAAAGAACAGTATTTCCCTTTAAACAAATTGTAATCCACCCTAGTGCAAACTAGAATGTTCCACGACGTGACGTCATGATACGTCATAACGGGAAAAAAATACATGCGTTTGAATGGGGGTTATTTTAGAAATAGAGACAATTCCAGATAAGGTCATTTTGGTGTTGGTGACTTTTCCACTACCACCAAAAAAGTCCAACATAGTGAGGTGGCTTCATAGCTTTCATGGATTGATCGTATACTAATGAAATAAATGCCTAAAAAAACTTTGGCTGAAACAAGCGCCCCAATCTATAATTCATTATATATGCAACTTCATTGGGATAATTCAAAAGTGGCATAAACATTATTCACTTATACGTTCATACTTGAGCTTATTATTCAAGTGTTGCAAAACTTGACATTTAAAAGAAAAGACAATATAAAAATGTCGCCAAACACAGGCCATTATACGTGTGCTCGCATGTCATTTCATTATGTTTAATACTAAGAGACTAAATTACTATACATGCAAGATGCATGAACAAAATCGAATGGGATGAAATATAAGAGCCGTCCGTACATACTTATATGTGAAAAATACACAAATAACAGTCATAGGAAGCACTTCAGAACCGATAATTAAGTAAAGTGTTCTCTATGCTTGAATGAGAAAATAACTGACACAATAGCCTTGTCTTAATTCGTTCAATCACTTCCAACACTTAGTCCTGCCGTCCTTTGAATGTGGTATTTTTCTCTATTAATCAGAGGTTATGTATCTGAAAATGAAGCAAACATAAACATGTGTTACCATGTTTACACAAGTTAAGTGCATGCGTATATTCTAACCAACGTGTTTACACAAGTTAAGTGCATGCGTATATTCTAACCAACACACAAACTGTCCATGTAGATATAATAAGAGCATTCCTAAATCATGAATGCGTTTCAAAATATAATGTGCAATTTGTACGCTCATTATAAAAGTAGATATAACAATCGAACAGGAAAAGTAGCATTCAAGGACGGCCGTCAACCACAAACACACAAAGACACAAAGAACAACTATATATAAAGATGATTAAAAGGCAATATACGACATCACAAACACACACGTGTTGACAATAGGGCTACCGCCTTAAAACGGTCAGTGGCAAACAAGGCCGCTGGGGGTGGGTGTTAAACCAGGTTCTAGGCCGCACCAAACCTCACACTTACCCCACTTCATCCCAATAAAACAGGATAGTGTAAATAAAGAAATCCCCGCCATGAACTATTCTCTAACAAACAAGGCAGTATTAATAGGCAATGTAAATCAAATACAAAGATGGTCGTGTATATATAAATACGAAACACAATAGCCTAGAAAGCCACAAAGACTTGATGACTAGGCAGAAGCCAGAGCAACAAGAGCATAAACCATTGAATACATACTTACAAAAATATATAACTATTCCTAATTGCGTTTAAATACCAGCATATGATCTAAATGGACGGACAAGTGGGCCAACCATCAACATTTCTAATTTACGCGTGCTCATAGTGAAATGCATAATATACAGGCATGGTTTCTATACGAGTTTAAATATATTAATGAATAAATCTGCTTTGCTTAAATAAAAACCTATAATAATAAATACGAAGATCTGAACCCTTTGAAGAAACAAAGAAAAACACGAATGTTCATGACGGGTAATAAAAGGTGCAAAAGCAGCACTTTTGAAAAAAGTACGGTTTCTCTCGTGTCACTATGCCATCAACACTATCTGCATTGTTTATGTATTAAACTAAATAATTGTACTATATAACAATAAACTAACTAATTGTATTGTATGATATTTTCAGTTGAAATACTATCATCAATGCTGAACCTTGGTCTCGGCGTTGGTTTCCTGCCGGGAATGTTCTATGATAGGTTCGGTCCTCAGCTGACGTCTGCATGTGGTCTAGTCATTTCAGTGTCTGCCTATATTCTCATATGGAGTACCACAAAGTCCGTTAAATTCTATTCCAACAATTCATGGCTAATGGCAATTTATTTTTTCATTTGTGGTAAGTACTGTAATATAAATCAAAACAACACTGTCCTTTTACAAAAAGGCAATTTATGTTTCATCTATATTCGTACGAATGTGCAATAGAAAATCGCAGACATTTTATTGTATGTTACTATGAAAATGCGCAATATCAAATCGCAGACATTGTATTGCATCATTACGTGGTCCGAGTATTCACTTTCATACCCCATCCAACCCCTTCTCCAAGAAGCGAAAATGGGGTTGGCTAGGGTAATAACTAAATTCTTAATTTCAACTTAAAAAGTTTGCATATTGTAAAATTAAAACATTTAATAGGCAATTTAAAACAGGTTAGCGCATTTTTTCAGTAAATATCTTTTTAAACATGTGTTATTTCATAATATCCGTTATAAAGCCCTGCTAATATAATAGCAATAGCAAATCACAGAAATTATATTGCATGTTGCAGAAAGTATGCAATGGCAAATCGAGAAAATAGTTTTGCATGTTACTAGGAAAATGTGCAGCTGATTAACCAAGTATATATAACATCTAATATATGTCCTTATAGTGTTTACTCTATTTTTTAAAACAATCAGATGGCTCATAATTTCAAATACTTGCACCATTTATTCATGAAGATTTTTCTACCAGCGCTCTTCACGGTTTAGAGTGTGACCTATATAGAGACTATGAATATAACCTATCGTAAACCTTACTCAACAGTCATTCGTAACATGAATTGAAGACACGTTTTTATGTATATATGTTTGTCCAAATGCTGATAGAATTAGCACGTATTCGAATTATAGTTATTGTATATATCTTTTTTAATGTTTATTTCAGGGCTTGGGTCAGTATTTACGTATATGGTCGCACTGAATACGAATGTTATCAACTTCGATAAAAAAAGGACTGGAACGGTCGTTGGTATCTTGAACGCTTTTTTCTCCGGAAGTCCGTCCGTATTCGCTGTCATTTACTACCATCTCTTCGATCAAGATTTCGCTGGATTCATGCTTCTATTTGCGATATTGTTTGGCATCGTTGACATATTGTGCATCATATTTTTAAGGATAGAAAAAGACGAATCTCCTAAATTTGTTCAGTTTACGGACGACGCAGCAGACGGAGATGATTCAAAAAAGGATAATTTGAGCCAGGCTAACAGCAATATCAACTCGTCAGAAGATACAGAACGGAACCATCATGACGTAATGTGTGTTGCTAAAACAAAACCTGTCGTTGACAATACACTAGTTCAGAATGATTCAAACATTTCAGAGACACCGCTAACGCTCAAACAAATTTGCTTGAATATAGACTACCAAATATTAATATGGCTCGTGGCTTTTGCGTCTTGTATAGGCCTTTTATACGGTAACAATATCACCGTCATCAGCAAATCCATGCATCTAGACCATTATGACGACCGTCTCACTATCATTATTCCCATCACTACTGCTATTATCAGTGCACTTGTCGGGTTCGTTTCCGATCAATTGAAGGACAGGCTTCCGAGAATATGGATTTTACTTTTTGCCAGTGCGTGTTTCGTTGCATCTCAAGTTTTAGTGCTTTTGTTTGCGTATGAGCTTACTATTCTAGTATTAGCCACGATTATGGTTGGACTAGGTATTGCCATGCTGTGGTCGTTATCACCTACAATAATGAAGGAAATGTTTTACGTGGGAAATTTAGGACGTAACTGGGGTATTACTATTTTGTTGGCGGCACTGCTTGGGTTCGGTGCGCAGGAGATATACGGCTCTCTTTATGACAGTCAAATAATAAAACCGAATATTGATTGCTTTGGTATGAAGTGTATCCAAGGCGGTACTATAGTGTGTGTGTTACTAGGCAGTGTCTCCGTTATGTTAGGTGTTTTAATGCTAGTTAAGAAAACTTGCAGCCGGCGGTGCTTTACCATAACTGAGAGGTCGCCACTCTCAGAAACTTTGTAAGGTTTTCGAAAAAAAAACGTATTTACAATCATTTATCTTCGTGTGCATCAGATCCATGCTGTACTTGCAATTCAATAAACTTACTCGAAATTCCAAATGGCGAGTGAACAATCCATGAACGACAAACAACAATGACTATTTTGTAATGCAAACAAATGCTGCAAGTGTTACAAAGTTTGCTAAACTATACTGACATTTTGGTTGTCCTTACTGGTAATATTAGTTGTTTTGTTTCCATCTGCGTTTATATGAAACCGTGAGTCAAAGCAAAATACTTACCAGTAGTTCGTTTTCACATAAATATAAATTGCCCATCCATTATCCATTTTCGGGAAATTAACTGTTATTCCTGTCAGTAATAGTGGTTATAACTGCCATTGCATATATGTCACCGACCTATTATCTATATATACTTAACGCCATTAGAAACGCAAGTTTGGTGTGCACGTGATTTTCTAATAATTCCGATTTTATTTCTTCAATACATAAATTTGATCGGTCACCAGATTTATAGGGTATGTGGATAATTTCTAACATGTACATAACACTACAATCGATCTTGGAGACATTTTAATTAAAAATAAACACACACACAAATAATAATAAAAACGTGAACGTTTAATGGCGTTAAGTATATATTAAAACCGAAATTAGCCAGGGTGAAGTTTTAGGACTTAACTTGTTAATGTTCGTTCTATATTAGGTGTGTTTTTACTTCCATAGTACACTTGAGAGATTTTTTTTAAATGTTATCGTATCTGTCCAATAACATCTACTAGATAGAGTTAATAGTTACAGTAAATTACGTTTAATCACCTTCATTTCACTTGAACTATATGCTCAACTAAATTATTCCTGCTTTTACAAAATGCTGTATTTAACGTTTATAGATTCCTTCCGGTCGATGCCTTCTTTCGCAAAGAGGATTGAAATTGAACTAATCAAAATGATTGACCAATCAAACAAGTATTAATTAATCGGAATGGATATGTCTCGCAATATAAGGCTCTGTAACGAGTAAATCTGGTTCTTTATCAGTGGAAACTAACCCGTGCACGTCGAGGAGAAGGCACAAACACTGAAATACTCACCCAGTGCTGTGACCGGGGTCAGTCACGGCACATCTATCCGTCACGACATGTGCTGTGAATAGGAATCAGAGTTTAACTTGGCCTGACTGTTTATGAACTTTAAAACAGAAAAAGGACGACGATCGACTCCGTTAAAATCTCATCACTCTTGAGCTTAACCATATATGCTTTGTGTATGGTTCAACTTAAACTACAGATACCCATGAGAAGATTCATCCATCGACGAGGACCAGATACCATCGTAATTAACAGGCAGGCTAAGGAGACCAGATACCATCGTAATTAACAGTCAGGCTAAGGAGACCAGATACCATCGTAATTAACAGGCAGGCTAATGAGACCAGATACCATCGTAATTAACAGGCAGACTATGGAGACCAGATACAATCGTATTTAACAGGCAGGCTAAGGAGACCAGATACCATCGTAATTAACAGGCATAGATACCATCGTAATTAACAGTCAGGCTAAGGAGACCAGATACCATCGTAATTAACAGGCATGCTAAGGAGACCAGATACCATCGTAATTAACAAGCAGACTATGGAGACCAGATACCATCGTAATTAACAGGCATACTAAGGAGACCAGATACCATCGTAATTAACAGGCATACTATGGAGACCAGATACCATCGTAATTAACAGGCAGACTATGGAGACCAGATACCATTGTAATTAACAGGCAGGCTAAGGAGACCAGATACCATCGTAATTAACAGGCATACTAAGGAGACCAGATACCATCGTAATTAACAGTCAGGCTAAGGAGACCAGATACGATCGTAATTAACAGGCAGGCTAAGGAGACCAGATACCATCGTAATTAACAAGCAGACTATGGAGACCAGATACCATCGTAATTAACAGGCATACTAAGGAGACCAGATACCATCGTAATTAACAGGCATACTAAGGAGACCACATACCATCGTAATTAACAGGCATACTATGGAGACCAGATACCATCGTAATTAACAGGCATACTAAGGAGACCAGATACCATCGTAATTAACAGGCATACTATGGAGACCAGATACCATCGTAATTAACAGACATACTATGGAGACCAGATACCATCGTAATTAACAGGCAGGCTAAGGAGACCAGATACCATCGTAATTAACAGGCATACTAAGGAGACCAGATACCATCGTAATTAACAGGCAAACTAAGGAGACCAGATACCATCGTAATTAACAGGCATACTATGGAGACCAGATACCATCATAATTAACAGGCAGGCTAAGGAGACCAGATACCATCGTAATTAACATGCATACTAAGGAGACCAGATACCATCGTAATTAACAGGCATACTATGGAGACCAGATACCATCGTAATTAACAGGCGCACTATCGAGACCAGATACCATCGTAATTTACAATCAGGCTAAGAAGATTACTGCCAACTTTACACAGCACATGCATCGGATTGGCCAGCTTAACACTGTCGAACACACGCACGCACGCACGCATGCACGCATGCACACACACATTGTCAACAAATAACAAGCTTCTTTTAAAGAAAGCATCTCATTAAGTATGTATTCCTACATTATCGACATTATGAGTATCATGTATGCTCTGATAACAATACGCTCGATTATTTTAATTATAACTGTTCTAACATTCACTACCTGTAAAGAATAAGTACTGCAGGAATCGTTATATTCGACCGTCTCAACTGCGTAATGTTCATATTTAAATAGAGGATCTTAGACAAGTTGTCAACGAAAAAATATATCAATGTTATCCAACTAGTTTATTAAATTCAGTATACAATAGGCACGAATGTGATATTCTATTTATCACATGACCCCGAAACATACCACATGACATACATCTATCAATGTAGCTGCTCATGTATATACTATTGTATATAATGTCGTAGGTTGAATATTTCTCCTCTTTGCAGTACACAGAGAAAAACGGGACTGTCTCGTCGATTTCCGTAATCCGTTATTTTTACGGTTACGGAAATCGACAAGACAATTCCGAGTTCACACGGAGCTGAACGGAAAAGGACGAACGATGATCCGGTCGGCATATGCATATTTATTACACTAGTGTACTATGAATTTATATCATTGTTGTATTACCCTCCCTCACCACAAGAGATGTTTTAAAGGTAGATGCAAAGTCGAACAGGCCTTGAATTCACCAGCCATCCTTCAGATAAGCCCAAGTATGCAAATTTCAATCACATATTTCTACCAGTTTAAAGGATAAACGTTCATAAGAAGCTGTTATGTATAAATATGATTAATTCTAATGAATAGCAACTTCATATGATTGTTTATCTATGAAGGTCATGGGAATATTTGTGAATGAAAGTTTAGTACTTGAGCTCAAGTCTAAGAATAGTCTGAAGAATGGTTGGTGAATTCCAAGCCAGGTAAATGTAGTGTTCACAGAACGGAGTCAACCCCAAACGCGCAAACAAACAAACAAGCTACTTGTAAATATTGAATAAGTCTGGAATTCACCATACATTATTCAGACTATTCTTAGACTTAAGCTCAAGTACTCAAAGTTCGTTCGCAAATATTCCCATGGACTTTAAAGTTAACACTCGTAAGAAGTTGTTATTTATTAGGATTTTTCATATTTATATATGGGAGCTTGTAATGAACGTTTAACCTTTAAACTTATAGAAATAATTGTGATTGAAATTTGCATATTTGGGCTAACTAACTAACAGAAACTAACACGCCAAATAACGACAGAAAATACACTACAAAAACGTTTATCAAAACTCTGCCCATGTGTTCATGTCATAATTATAATAATGTATATATGCTGATAAAATGTATATGTTTGTTGACAGGTTTTTAAAATACCCGTGATTGAATATGCGTAAACAGAATTATGAGTTGTAATTCTTAATTCGAAGCTCCAGTTTTGGGGTTTGGTCTGGCTAGTTTGGATTCTCAAAATATGTAAGTTATATATATATACCTCGTCATCAGGAGGTTTATGAAAGGTGTACATATGTTGTAACCTGTGCCTGTTGTTGACGAGATAGCTACGTTAAGTCTTAGAATATTCTCAAGAATGGTTGGTGAATTCAATGCCTGAAGAGCTACTCAGCAATTCGGTGTTCTCCCTTGATTGTTCACTGACTCTACAGCACGAAATGTAGGGCACTAAATGAAGATACTATTAGTGATATTATTCATACTAAAGATTATATATAATCACGATTGTTAATTGTTATCTAATTTGTCCACATCAAAATGTCATTTGTTTAAACAATTGCTTCACACTCATTATAATAAGTCTATCATATGACATTTAAAATATTTGTTTTCACGCGGTTGCTGCAACGTAAGTTTCAGTACATTATATATATGCATGATATGGCACTTAGCAAAAACCAATTGTTAAAGTTATTAGGTCTTATTGTGGGATGTGCGGCAAAATTCGTGACAGGGTCAATGTTTGTGTTCAACGTTTATCAGGGTGCAATCAAAGACACGTTCAATTATACACAAACAGACGGTAAGTTTCTTTATCACTTTTTCTACTTTTTATACCTTTTTTTGTTGTTTTTAGTTGTTGTTGTTGCTTGTTTTTTTGTTTGTTTTTTAGTGGGGGTTGCTTATTTGTTTTGTTGTTGTTCTTTCGTCTGTTTTTTATTGACCTTTCCTGTATGAGTCTAGTTAACTCGTTTACTGATATAGTTACTAGTTTTCTATTGCTCTCATTTAATTTCAAAGACATCTTAAAGTATTAGAAGTAGAACAGGAAATGTGGCATTCAAGGCCCACAGTCGACCAAAAGCGTACATGGAAACAAACAACAATTTAAAGTTACTAAAAGGCAAGACACGATATCAAACAAAAGGGTTGACAATAGGACTAACGCCTTAGAACTGTCTGTGGCAAAAATGGCCACTATGGTTTAAACCAGGTCCTAGTGTGCACCACATCTCACTCTTACCCTATTGTTATCCCAATACAACGGAACAGAGTAAATAAAGATATCCCTGCCAGGCTGTACTCTCTAACAAACAATGCACCATTTACAGGCAATATAAGTATAACACATAAATGAGCATGTATATATGAATATAAAAACAAAATTCCACAAAACAAGTACTTGGCGGAAGCCAGAGCAATAAGAGAATAAAAATTAAGGGTATGACAGATAAGAATTAAGACAAGCATTAGACGCTTTGGGAATTTAAGTATACTTCATAATAGGGTCCACAATATGTCCGGTCGTCGCATAATCAACGCACAATCAAAGAGGAAATCATAGTGGCGAACTGTAATTTGGTCTACCACTAAACATGCAGTATGTTGCAAAATGATAGGGTCATAACCTCTTTTGATAAACTTTTTCACATGTTTAATAAAGACTGTATGAAAGTGATTATGACCAGGGATCTTACGAAGTTGGTAAATCACATCACCATAAAATCAGGTTGTGATAGTCCTTGTCGCAGAAGAGTTCTTAAATTACTTTTATATTTAAAAGTAGATCAGGGTTACGATAATAACATTTTGCAAAGGTTTTACGAAGTTTAAGGGGTAACAGTAGCCCTGGCGAAGTAGCTTCTTAGTTATAAAAGAGTATGAAAGTTGTCCTTTGGAAACGTCCGAACACGATATATACGACATATTGCAGTCTCGGTTTGGTTGAGACTGTTAATGAACGGTAGCGAAATATGCTTGCTACCGTTCACTCCCACTAGCCCCGGGTTGAATCAATATTCATAAAATCAATAGTACAGAATTTTAACCATTCCGAAGATGGCATGTATAAAACACTTCCTGTCCGAAAATGTAAGATAGTTTACTTCTAATTAAGTTGAATTTACAGTATAGTATAAAGTGTTAACGTATTTCAAATAAAACTCCAATGCAATACATTGTTCCATATTGTTTATTATTATGAACAAAATGCAGCATTGCCAGACAGTGTTCCCATACTGCATCATTGCCAGACAGTGTTCCCATACTGCATCATTGCCAGACAGTGTTCCCATACTGCATCATTGCCAGACAGTGTTCCCATACTGCATCACTGCCAGACAGTGTTCCCATACTGCATCATTGCCAGACAGTGTTCCCATACTGCATCATTGCCAGACAGTGTTCCCATACTGCATCATTGTCAGACGGTGTTCCCATACTGCTAGTATCATAAACATGCATGATCATAATTTAGAGAACTTTAATTGTTAATCCCAAACGCTTATAATGCATTGATGTGTTTTACCAAGATATATCATAACAATCACCAAACTATCGATAAGCTTAGAGCTGTCTTTCTATCACACAACTTACAGAAAAGATTAAGTAAAATAAGCACATGTATAATTGAAAATGATATATTTGGAATGCAAAGCAAGCAATAATTATGATTATTGAATTAAGACATGAACACATTTATGTTTCATTGTATAATGTAAGAGAGCTAAATGTGTATTGTATGATGTAGAGATGGATTTTCAGGATTATGTCCCTTTATGCGTTTTCCTGTACACTATGTTTATCTAAATCTTGCATTACATTAGTTGAATGAATATCTCTAGGAAATACTACCCTTAAAAAACTAGTAATTAAACATTAGCTAAACTGTGTATTGGTGTGTATACACATGATCTATCTCGTGCATGAAAAATACGTGAATTTGGACGATAATAAGAACCGTACATATATGTGAATAATACACATTTAACAGTCAGAGAAAGCACTTCAGAACCGATAATTAAGTCAATTGTTCTCCTTGATAGAATGAGAAAATAATTGACACTAGACTTGTCTTAATTCATTCAATCAATTCCAACACGCAGTCCTGCTGTCCTTTGAATGTGGTATTTTTCTCCATTAATCATACGCCCAGACCGTAAGTTTAAGATTATGTATCTGCAGTAGTGGTTATGTATCTGCAGTGAAACAACAATTAAACGTTTGTTACAAACTGTACAACAGTTAAGTTTATGAGTATATTCTAACCAAGACACATAAAAACTATCCGTAAATATGACTATGCTTATAGCATTCCAAAATCATGAATGCGCTTCTAAATATAATGTCCAATCTGTATGTTCGTTGGACGAAAATATCTCCGAAATCATTTAACAATATGCGTTTTCGACAGGACTTTTTCCGTCGAGCAACTTGCTGTTCTGTTTATTGATTTTCTCCCTCTTTCGTATCGTCCAATCAGATTTAAGTGAACAATTCATTCGCAACATTTCGATCATTTCTTTGAATTTCAAATGGTTTGATTGGTCAGTCGTTTTCCAGTGCTTAACGGAGATAACTGGGTCTTTACTGTAAAGGAAATTGTGCCAATCGAATAGAAAACTTGCTCAACGGAAAAAAGGCACATTTAACTACAAAGGCCAGTCGAATACACGTATTATTTCGTAAACAATATTAGAATACACAAGAACACCTTCCTTGTGTAAAACAGTCACATGAGGGAAATTTAACACTAAGAACGTTATATAACTAGTCCTAATTGAGTGTTGCATGCCAATGAGCCTGGCATGTTCATCCCTGTTTGTCATCATATAACCTTTCTTGTGTTGGTGCGCCGTAAAACCCCAATTCTTTTCCAATGTGTGCGTGTTCATAGGGCAATGCAATATATACATGCATGACTTTCGTATGAGTACAAACAAACACAAACTTGAGAGAAAAGTAGCAGGCACGGGTTATTGGGTATATAAGGTGCAATATCAGCGTGTTGTTTGTTTTAAAGAAAAAAACATAGTTTCTTTGAATTCAGTCAGATGTTTATAGCTTATCCTTATGCCATCAACATGCTGTGCAATGTGTTATGTATTAAACTCCTGCTGTTTGTAATTTTTTTGTTTTTGTTTTTCAGTTGCAATACTAGCCTCAATGCTGAACCTTGGTCTCGGCATTGGTTTCCTGCCGGGAATGTTCTATGATAGGTTCGGTCCTCAGTTGACGTCTGCAGGTGGTCTAGTCTTTTCAGTGTCTACCTATATTCTCATATGGAGGACCACAAAGTCCGTTAAATTCTATTCCAACAGTTCATGGCTAATGGCAATTTATTTTTTCATGAATGGTAAGAACTGTTATTTAAATCATAACATTGTATTTTTTCCAAAATAAATCCAATGTCGTTTCATGTATATTATTAAAAATGTGCAATAAAAATCGCAGACATTGTATGGATGTAATTATAAAAATGTACAATCCCAACTCGCAGACATTGTTGTGCATGTTGCTATGAACATTTGCATTATCAACTAGCATAATGGGTTTGATTCTGGATACATTCTGCGATGTTTATTATTTTGTATGTGTTTCTTTAGTTAGTTTCTCAGGATGGGGATTGCGCGCATATAAAATCGATTCAAGCTAACCAGTAGGCCTTATTGCCTACTGACCGTTCCAAGTCGGTAACCCTGTCTTCACCACCCTTTCTGTTGTTTTTTTGTCTCTTTAATTGTACATTCAAGTCCTTGTTTGCAGTACAGTGTGGACCTTCGATGCCATTGCGCTCGGACGCTGTGGTTTCTATAGGACCCTATATTTCATTTTTGCATGTTGCTAGTCAATGACATTTTATTACATATTGCTGGGACAATATGCCATAGTAAAATAGAGGAAACTGTTACTAGTAAAATGTGCAGCTAATTGTCCAAGTTTTGTCGTCCTCTTGTTGTTTCTGCCAAGTCATTGAGTACTTTCTTTGTGGCTTTCTATGTTTCTTTTTTTATATATATATATATATACATGATTATATATGTGTTATACTTATATTGGCTATTAATGCTGCCCTGTTTGCTAGAGAATATAACCTGGCGGCAATATATTTATTTACACTGTCCCGTTATATTGGGATGATAGCCTAATAGGATAAGTGTGCGGTTTGGTGCACCATAGACCAGCTACCGTGTTTGCCACTGACCGTTCCAAGGCGGTAGCCCTATTGGCAACCCTTAAATGTTTGTGATGTCATACTTTTCCTTGTATTTTATTTCTGTAACTATTGTTTGTTTCTATTCGTGTTTGTTGGTTGACTGTGGTCCTTGAATGCTTCATTCCTGTTCGACTTTTATATCTACGTCTATAACATCTAACCTAATATATCCAAAGATGAGTCTCTTTATTAAGAAAATTAATTTAGTTAACCCTTTCGCCGCCAAATTTCAAATGTCGTCTGCTAAAATTCGAATTAAAACCTTCCGGGTATAAAGTGTTTTTGAAAACATTCTTACTGAGTGGCGAACAGTGTAATCCCTGCTCAACCTGCACATAGTATATGTTGATCTGGGTCTACACTGGTCGTAAAATCGATATTTTCGACTGTGCAGCGAAAGGGTTAATTGAACACGAATATACTTACATTATAGACAGGTATAACTTCGATCTTTAACTTTTGAAACAGCGTTGCAAAATGAAAATATTGTGGAAACAATCGCCTTTGTTTTGTAAAATCCATGCGATCAAATCCAGCCCCGGAAGTTGCTCATCTCATTTTATCACCGTTTGTGTATCATTTGCGCGTTTGCCAACCGAGATTTGACAAATTATGATGTTGTTGTGTTTTTGTTTTACCCGTATTAGCATTTAAAATCGGGGTACTTATCAATGTCGTCTGTTGTACATTGTATTGCAAAACACTGAATATAATATGAAAGCGCAAAATATGGCTCTAAATTAATACATTTATAAACATTAGCAAATTTGACTAAAGTGTCTTTAAAATAAATCCATCAAGTATCTACGTGGCTCATGCATTATTCTACGGTTGTTCGTGGTTTCTCCATTGCGAATACACTGTCCATGCGGGGTAAGACGTGCAGTTACATCACAGCTTCAGGTCAGTCAGACCATATATCCGAGATCTATATTACATTAAATATTGTATTAACGTTTACTCAGTAGTCATTCGCAAAATGAATTGAAAATAAGTTTTGTGCTATGTTTTAGGATGAGTACGTATTCGAATTATAGTTACACATATGTATCATATTAAATTCTTTTCAGGGCTTGGGTTAGCATTTACGTATATGGTCGCACTGAATACGAATGTTATCAACTTCAATAAAAGATGGACTGGAACGGTCGTCGGTATCTTGAACGCTTTTTTCTCCGGAAGTTCCTCCGTGTTCGCTGTCATTTACTACCATCTCTTCGATCAAAATTTCACTGGATTCATGCTTTCACTTGCGATATTGTTTGGCATCGTTGACATATTGTGCATCATTTTTTTAAGGATAGAAAAAGACGAATCTCCTAAATTTGTTCAGTTTACGGATGACGCAGCAGACGGAGATGATTCAAAACAGGATAATTTGAGCAAGGTTAACAGCAGTGCAAAATCGGTAGTTGATACAGAACAGAACCATCATGACGTAATGTGTGTTGCTAAAACAGAACCTAGCGTCCTTGACAATACCATAGTTCAGAATGATTCAAAAATTTCAGAGACACCGTTATCACTCAATCAGATTTGCCTGAATATGGAATACCAAATATTGATATGGTTCGTGGCTGTTACGTCTAGTATAGGTGTTGTATACGCTAATAACATCACCGTCATCAGCAAGTCCATGCATCTAGACCATTATGATGACCGTCTCACCATTATTATTCCCATTACTTCTGCTATTATCAGTGCACTTGTCGGATTCGTTTCCGATCAATTACTGGACAGGCTTCCGAGAATGTGGATTTTACTTTTTGCCAGTACATGTTACGTTGCTTCTCAAGTGTTAGTGCTTTTGTTTGCCTATGAGTTTACTGTTCTAGTATTAGCAACGATTATAGCTGGAATAGGTCTTGCCATGCTGTGGTCGTTATCACCTACAATAATGACGGAAATGTTTTACGTGGGAAACTTAGGACGTAACTGGGGTATTGCCAGTTTTTTGGCGGCTCTGCTTGGGTTCGGTGCACAGGCGATATACGGTTCTCTTTATGATAGTCAAATAATAAAACCCAATATTGACTGCTATGGTATGAAGTGTATCCAAGGCGGTACTATAGTGTGTGTGGTATTAAGCAGTGTCTCCGTTATGTTAGGTGTTCTAATGCAAGTTAAGAAAACTTGCAGCCGACGGTGTTTCAAGAAAATTGAGAGGTGATCACTCTCAGGAACTTTACAAGATTTTGTTTAAAAAAAAGAAGATAAAAAGTATTCATTGCATGTATCGTGTAGTGTATAAGATCAGTGCTGAACTTTCACCTCAAAACACTTATTCAAAATTCCAAATGGCGAGTGAACAAACCATGAACGACAAACAATGATTAGTTTTGTTTTTTAATGCAAAACAAATTATTACAAAATCTGCTAATATGTACTGATATTTTGGTTGTCCTTACTGGAAGTTTCCCCCTGCGTGTATATGAAACGTTGAGTCAAACAAAGCAAAATACTTAGTTTTACACACAAATATCGCCCATCTATTTAATATGTAAGGTTTGTCCTCATGAACAATGCATTGTTTTATTTCGCGGTTTCAGTCATTTATACTGTTTATGTTTTTTGTAGGAGAGCGTGTGTGCGTGTTTGCGTGCATGTATTTGTATACGGGTATACCTGTCATGTTTTGCAATTAAATGGTGTATTTCTTCTTATACTATGTTCTGATGGGAAACTATTAAAAATAAATGTTTTCAGTTTTGTTCTACTACCAACATTCGTTTGTCTTAGAATCTCACATAAACGTACAATTCAATTTTATCATAAAAAATGTGATACAATCATGCAAATGGTATTTAACTAGGATTGGCACAATCACATATGTAAAGACGTCCAATTTATTAAAAAGGGTACCACACAAGTAGGATGCACGGTTTTCGGGTTTCTATAAAATTCCTGGGCAGTTTCAGAGGTGATGTCGTTTATGTAACAGACGATCGGCGGACGGATGGAGGAGATAATTTGATTTTTTTAAGTAGATCTAAATCTGAAAATTGAGATAAATACATATAAGCTTTAAAAGGACTAGAGGCAATCTGAAAGAACTCATTATGCAATCTCTACCCAGAGTACACTCGTTCCTCATTTGACTCTGTCAACGTCAAAGGAAGTAGGGCGAACGGTTAGGTCACGTGATTATTCAAAAAAGTTATGACGATGTTTATAATAAATCCTTTTGCGTGATCTGCAAAGATAAAATATAGACCTATATTAAATAATTTCAATTTTTATTTCTATGAGTTAATTTTTTTTAGTAATTTTCTGCTATCGAGCTTCGGTTTGAAATGTTTACATATGCATTTCGATTGAGGAGACCTAAGGACGTATTATTTTTGTAGTAAAATAGTCCCGATTAAAACTAAATTATTTTCATGCTTTATTTCAAATCGTGCAACATCTAATTTGCAGATATTCTTAAAATTATATTTACACAAAAAATAAATAAGTTTCAGGCAAACATATTCCAATTTAACATGTTTTACCAAAATCTTGTAATTTAGTAGTAAGCAGAGATATATGTGAGTGCAAGGAACGATAACTCTGCGTGGAGATTGCTCATTATGTTTTTCACATATTTAATGTACATAATTGTACGCTTTAAACTATGTCCCAATCAAACGTCCGATGTAATTATTTAAATGAAATGATTTGATCTGGAAAACCGACACTCGGTTAGTGTGTGTTGTATATATCGATACTATTAATGCATATTCACTTTACTTCTTTTTAGAGAACAAAAACGAAAAACAAAACGACACACATGAACACGTCAGAATGTCCATATCAACTTTAACGGAGAGGTGACTTAACATATAAAAATATATCAATGTTGTTGTTGATGTAATACACTGAGCAAAAAAAGAAACGTCCCTCCCTGTTTAAGTAAAGATTTCCAGAAATCCAAAAGGGTTATAGTTATAAATCATAATTAAATATAAAGTTTATTCATTTGTGGATCGATATCAATTCACTAAATATGGCTAGCACGAGAACTTTCATAGTGATACCCTGGCGAAGATGGTAGAGAGTAGGGTTCAAAATCAAAAATCACAAAATATCAGACACTCGTTATGTAACGTTTAGGACATCGAGTTTACTTCAGAGTTTATCACTTGCATTAATTATCGTAGCGTGACCACCATTTGCACGAATACATTGCATTATAACGAGTGTCTGATATTTTGCGATTTTTGATTTTGACCCCTACCGAATTCGCCAGGGTATCCCTCTGAAAGTTCTCGTGCTAGCCAGATTTAGTGAATTGATATCGATCCACAAATGAATAAACTTTATGTTGATTATGATTTATAACTGTAATCCTTTTGGATATCTGGAAATCTGTACTTAAACAGTGAGGGACGTTTCTATTTTTGCTCAGTACATATATAATCATATACATGTCATGAGCCTATAAGCACATGCACTTACATTTCAAACACAATCTAAAATGCCATATTTTGCATTTTGAAAGGTGACAAACCAACACAAACAAAATATATATGACTATGTGAAAATAAAAATACTCACAAAACATTACAATTAAGAAGGAGGAAATGAGACATGGAATTACATTTACATCATATCAATTCATTAGCGTTTTTCTTATTTCAAAAGCTTTAAAAACATGCTCACTTACATATTTCATTTCTTTATCGTTTTTGCTGTAAAATGTTCTTTCAGTTTGAAAAATTCTCAGTCGATTTCAAAAATACTTGTTAATATATATATTTTGAATGTCTTTAAACAGATTGCAATCTAAAATGTAATGAAACTCGTCTTCAAGTTTGTTGCAAAGTATGCATATTCTATCGTCTAATGGTATACTTCTAGTTCTATGCTACCTACCAGTCTCTATTCTAAATTTGGGTATATTTATGCAATTAAGAAATAATTGAAAATCTAAGCTAACAATTTCTTTACAAAATATTGCTCTCGATGAACTTTCTTTTCTTCTCTTCGGGGCATTTCATTTTATTAGATACTGGGACCATACGCCGTACGACATGGGGAAGACGTCAACTCCATTTCCACCGCCATATGCATGCCATCTTCGGGATGGTTAAAATCTTGTGCTGTTGATTTTATGAATATTGGGTTCTGCTCAACCCGGGGCTAGAGGGCGTGAGCGGTAGCTAGCGTAATACACTACCGCTCATGAACAGTCTCAATTAAATCGAGACTGCAATATTTCGTATGTGTCGTGCTCGGCCGTTTCCAAAGGTCCATTATCATACTCTTTTTTTTCTAAACGTTCGTTCCAAGACTGTATTTTATTATCATGACGTCGTTGTTTAATTATACAAAAATAAATATCCACATTTCCGACATTCTGGTTAAGCCATCAAATATATTTGAAATGAAATATTCCTCAATATCATTTAAGAACATTGAGAAAAGGAAAGATGATAACCATTCTGCTTGACGCACTCCAAGCAAACAGGAAAACTCATTATTTAGCTTATTATTATACTTGACTCTTGACTTGATAAAGGCTCTGGGTATTGTTCAACCACCCATGCTTCTTAGTTTAGTCTTTTGACTGTTACTTGTGATGCGCAGGCTTCATAACCGCTGCTCCCAACTAAATTCCATTTTGTTTATTTCGCTCTTCGGGTCATAGAGTTTTTTAGATACTCGGACCATACGCCGCTGGACATGGAATACTGTCAGTTAAATAGCATGTCAACCGCCATATGCAAGCCATCTTCGGGATGGTTAGAATTCTGTACTATTGATTTTATGAATATTGAGTTCTGCTCAACCCGGAGCTAGGGGGCGTGAACAGGAGCAAGTATATTTCACTACAGTTCACGAAACGTCTCAATCAAACCGAGACTGCAATATTTCGTATTTATCGTGTTCGGCCGTTTCGAAAGATCCACTCTCATACTCTTGTAATACTAACTCGAAGGCGAAAAGTCGAAATGGCCGCATCCGTCTTCCATAAATGTGTATTGCAAGTGAGTCAACAGACAGGATATATATCTTGAAGTCGAAAAGTCGCCAACACGAAAGTCGCCAACCCCAAAAGTCGAAGGCGAAAAGGCGCCATCTCGAAAAGTCGAAGTTGAAAAGTAGCAAACCCGCCGTTTTGGACGATATTTCGTGGCGAAAAGTCGAAAAGTCGAAGGCGAAAAGTCGCAAACCCGCCGTTTTGGACGAAATTTCGTAGCGAAATTTTACACTATCGGATGGCGACTTTGCGAGTCGAAATTTCGTCCAAAACGGCGGGTTTGCGACTTTTCGCCTTTGACTTTTCGACTTTTCGCCACGAAATATCGTCCAAAACGGCGGGTTTGCGACTTTTCAACTTCGACTTTTCGAGATGGCGCCTTTTCGCCTTCGACTTTTGGGGTTGGCGAAAAGTCGCGAAGTTGAAATGTTTTAATGTTTATTTCAGGGCTTGGGTCAGTATTTACGTATATGGTCGCACTGAATACGAATGTTATCAACTTCGATAAAAAAAGGACTGGAACGGTCGTCGGTATCTTGAACGTTTTTTTCTCCGGAAGTCCGTCCGTATTCGCTGTCATTTATTACCATCTCTTCGATCAAGATTTCGCTGGATTCATGCTTCTGTTTGCGATTTTGTTTGGCATCGTTGACATATTGTGCATCATTTTTTTAAGGATAGAAAAGGACGAATCTCCTAAATTTGTTCAGTTTACGGATGACGTAGTAGACGGAGATCATTCAAAAAATTATAATTTGAGCAAGGCTAATAGCAATGTCAACTCGGCAGATGATACAAAACGGAACCATCATGACGTAATGTGTGTTGCTAAAACAGAACCTAACGTCGTTGACAATACACTAGGTCAGAATGATTCAAACATTTCAGAGACACCGCTAACGCTCAAACAGATTTGCTTGAATATAGACTACCAAATATTAATATGGCTCGTGGCTTTTGCGTCTTGTATAGGCCTTTTATACGGTAACATATTTCACCGTCATCAACAAGTCCATGCATCTAGACCATTATGACGACCGTCTTACTATCATTATTCCAATCACTACAGCTATTATCAGTGCACTTGTCGGGTTCGTTTCCGATAACTGAAGGACAGGCTTCCGAGAATATGGATTTTAATTTTTGCCAGTGCGTGTTTCGTTGCATCACAAGTTTTAGTGCTTTTGTTTGCATATGAGCTTACTATTCTAGTATTAGCCACGATTATGGTTGGACTAGGTATTGCCATGCTGTGGTCGTTGTCACCTACAATAATGAAGGAAACGTTTTACGTGGGAAATTTAGGACGTAACTGGGGTATTACCATCTTGTTGGCGGCACTGCTTGTGTTCGGTGTGCATGAGATATACGGCTCTCTTTATGACAGTCAAATAATAAAACCGAATATTGATTGCTATGGTATGAAGTGTATCCAAGGCGGTACTATAGTGTGTGTGTTACTAGGCAATGTCTCCGTTATGTTAGGTGTTCTAATGCTAGTTAAGAAAACTTGGAGGTCGTCACCCTCAGAAACTTTGTAATGTTTTGGAACAAACAACGTATTTACAATCATTTATCTTCGTGTGTATCAGATCCATGCTGTACTTGCAATTCAATAAACTTACTCGAAATTCCAAATGGCGAGTGAACAATCCATGAACGACAAACAACAGTGACTATTTTGTAATGCAAACAAATGCTGCAATTTTTACAAAGTTCGCTAAACTATACTGACATTTTGGTTGTGCTTACTGGTAATATTAGTTGTTTTGTTTCCATCTGCGTTTGTATGAAACCGTGAGTCAAAGCAAAATACTTACCGGTAGTTCGTTTGCACACAAATATCCATTGTCCATTAATTATCCATTTTCGGGAAATTAACTGTTATTCCTGTCAGTAATAGTGGTTATAACTGCCATTGCATATATGTCACCGACCTATTATCTATATATACTTAACGCCATTAGAAACGCAAGTTTGGTGTGCACGTGATTTTTCTAATAATTCCGATTTTATTTCTTTCAATACATAAATTTGATCTGTCCCCAGATTTATAGGGTATGTAGATAATTTCTAACTTGTACATAACACTACAATCGATATTGGAGACATTTTAACTAAAAATAAACACACACACAAATAATAATAAAAACGTGAACGTTTAATGGCGTTAAGTATATATTAAAACCGAAATTAGCCAGGGTGAAGTTTTAGGACTTAGCTTGTTAAGGTTCGTTCTATATTAGGTGTGTTTTTACTTCCATAGTACACTTGAGAGATTTTTTTTAAATGTTATCGTATCTGTCCAATAACATCTACTAGATAGAGTTAATAGTTACAGTAAATTACGTTTAATCACCTTCATTTCACTTGAACTATATGCTCAATTAAATTATTCCTGCTTTTACAAAATGCTGTACTTAACGTTTATAGATTCCTTCAGGTCGATGCCTTCTTTCGCAAAGAGGATTTAAATTGAACTAATCAAAATGATTGACCAATCAAACAAGTATTAATTAATCGGAATGGATATGTCTCCCAATATAAGGCTCTGTAACGAGTAAATCTGGTTCTTTATCAGTGGAAACTGACCGTGCACGTCGAGGAGAAGGCACAAACACTGAAATTCTCACCCAGTGCTGTGACCGGGGTCAGTCACGGCACATCTATCCGTCACGACATGTGCTGTGAATAGGAATCAGAGTTTGACTTGGCCTGACTGTTAATGAACTTTAAAACAGAAAAAGGACGACGATCGACTCCGTTAAAATCTCATCACTCTTGAGCTATCCATATATGCTTTGTGTATGGTTCAACTTAAACTACAGATACCCATGAGAAGATCCATCCATCGATGTGGACCAGATACCATCGTAATTAACAGGCAGGCTAAGGAGACCAGATACCATCCTAATTAACAGTCAGGCTAAGGAGACCAGATACCATCGTAATTAACAGGCAGGCTAAGGAGACCAGATACCATCGTAATTAACAGGCAGACTTTGGAGACCAGATACCATCGTAATTAACAGGCAGGTTAAGGAGACCAGATACCATCGTAATTAACAGGCATACTAAGGAGACCAGATAACATCGTAATTAACAGTCAGGCTAAGGAGACCAGATACCATCGTAATTAACAGGCAGGCTAAGGAGACCAGATACCATCGTAATTAACAAGCATACTATGGAGACCAGATACCATCGTAATTTACAGGCATACTATGGAGACCAGATACCATCGTAATTAACAGGCAGACTATGGAGACCAGATACCATCGTAATTAACAGGCAGGCTAAGGAGACCAGATACCATCGTAATTAACAGGCAGACTTTGGAGACCAGATACCATCGTAATTAACAGGCAGGTTAAGGAGACCAGATACCATCGTAATTAACAGGCATACTAAGGAGACCAGATACCATCGTAATTAACAGTCAGGCTATGGAGACCAGATACCATCGTAATTAACAGGCAGGCTAAGGAGACCAGATACCATCGTAATTAACAAGCATACTATGGAGACCAGATACCATCGTAATTTACAGGCATACTATGGAGACCAGATACCATCGTAATTAACAGGCAGACTATGGAGATCAGATACCATCGTAATTAACAGGCATGCTAAGGAGACCAGATACCATCGTAATTAACAGGCATACTAAGGAGACCAGATACCATCGTAATTAACAGGCAGGCTAAGGAGATCAGATACCATCGTAATTAACAAGCAGACTATGGAGACCAGATACCATCGTAATTAACAGGCATACTATGGAGACCAGATACCATCGTAATTAACAGTCAGGCTAAGGAGACCAGATACCATCGTAATTAACAGGCAGGCTAAGGAGACCAGATACCATCGTAATTAACAAGCAGACTATGGAGACCAGATACCATCGTAATTTACAGGCATACTATGGAGACCAGATACCATCGTAATTTACAGTCAGGCTAAGAAGATTACTGCCAACTTTACACAGCACATGCATCGGATTGGCCAGCTTAACACTGTCGAACACACACACGCACGCACGCACGCACACACACATTGTCAACAAATAACAAGCTTCTTTTAAAGAAAGCATCTCATTAAGTATGTATTCCTACATTATCGACATTATGAGTATCATGTATGCTCTGATAACAATATGCTCGATTATTTTAATTATAACTGTTCTAACATTCACTACCTGTAAAGAATAAGTACTGCAGGAATCGTTATATTCGACCGTCTCAACTGCGTTATATTTAAATAGAGGATCTTAGACAAGTTGTCAACGAAAAAATATATCAATGTTATCCAACTAGTTTATTAAATTCAGTATGTAATAGGCACGAATGTGATATTCTATTTATCACATGACCCCGAAACATACCACATGACATACATCTATCAATGTAGCTGCTCATGTATATACTATTGTATATAATGTCGTAGGATGATTATTTCTTGTCTTTGCAGTACACAGAGAAAAACTGGACTGTGTCGTCGATTTCCGTAATCCGTTATTTTTACGGTTACGGAAATCGACAAGACAATTCCGAGTTCACACGGAGCTGAACGGAAAAGCACGAACGATGATCCGGTCGGCATATGCATATTTATTACACTAGTGTACTATGAATTTATATCATTGTTGTATTACCCTCCCTCACCACAAGTGATGTTTTAAAGGTAGATGCAAAGTCGATCAGGCCTTGAATTCACCAGCCATCCTTCAGATAAGCCCAAGTATGCAAATTTCAATCACACATATTTCTACCAGTTTAAAGGATAAACGTTCATAAGAAGCTGTTATGTATAAATATGATTAATTCTAATGAATAGCAACTTCATATGATTGTTTATCTATGAAGGTCATCGGAATATTTGTGAATGAAAGTTTAGTACTTGAGCTCAAGTCTAAGAATAGTCTGAAGAATGGTTGGTGAATTCCAAGCCAGGTAAATGTAGTGTTCACAGAACGCAGTCAACCCCAAACGCGCAAACAAACAAACAAGCTACTTGTAAATATTGAATAAGTCTGGAATTCACCGTACATTATTCAGACTATTCTTAGACTTAAGCTCAAGTACTCAAAGTTCGTTCGCAAATATTCCCATGGACTTTAAAGATAAACACTCGTTAGAAGTTGTTATTTATTAGGATTTTTCATATTTATATATGGGAGCTTGTAATGAACGTTTAACCTTTAAACTTATAGAAATAATTGTGATTGAAATTTGCATATTTGGGCTAACTAACTGAAAGAAACTAACACGCCAAATAACGACAGAAAATACACTACAAAAACGTTTATCAAAACTCTGCCCATGTGTTCATGTCATAATTATAATAATGTATATATGCTGATAAAATGTATAGGTTTGTTGACAGGTTTTTAAAATACCCGTGATTGAATATGCGTAAACTGAATTATGAGTTGTAATTCTTAATTCGAAGCTCCAGTTTTGGGGTTTGGTCTGGCTAGTTTGGATTCTCAAAATATGTAAGTTATATATATATACCTCGTCGTCAGGAGGTTTATGAAGGGTGTACATATGTTGTAACCTGTGCCTGTTGTTGACGAGATAGCTACGTTAAGTCTTAGAATATTCTCAAGAATGGTTGGTGAATTCAATGCCTGAAGAGCTACTCAGCAATTCGGTGTTCTCCCTTGATTGTTCACTGACTCTACAGCACGAAATGTAGGGCACTAAATGAAGATACTATTAGTGATATTATTCATACTAAAGATTATATATAATCACGATTGTTAATTGTTATCTAATTTGTCCACATCAAAATGTCATTTGTTTAAACAATTGCTTCACACTCATTATAATAAGTCTATCATATGACATTTAAAATATTTGTTTTCAAGCGGTTGCTGCAACGTAAGTTTCAGTACATTATATATATGCATGATATGGCACTTAGCAAAAACCAATTGTTAAAGTTATTAGGTCTTGTTGTGGGATGTGCGGCAAAATTCGTGACAGGGTCAATGTTTGTCTTCAACGTTTATCAGGGTGCAATCAAAGACACGTTCAATTATACACAAACAGAAGGTAAGTTTCTTTATCACTTTTTCTACTTTTTATACCTTTTTTTGTTGTTTTTAGTTGTTGTTGTTGCTTGTTTTTTTGCTTGTTTTTTGGTTGGGGTTGCTTATTTGTTTTGTTGTTGTTCTTTCGTCTGTCTTTTACTGATCTTTCCTGTATGAGTCTAGTTAACTCGTTTACTGATATAGTTACTAGTTTTCTATTGCTCTCATTTAATTTCAAAGACATCTTAAAGTATTAGAAGTAGAACAGGAAATGTGGCATTCAAGGCCCACAGTCGACCAAAAGCGTACATGGAAACAAACAACAATTTAAAGTTACTAAAAGGCAAGACACGATATCAAACAAAAGGGTTGACAATAGGACTAACGCCTTAGAACTGTCTGTGGCAAAAATGGCCACTATGGTTTTAACCAGGTCCTAGTGTGCACCACATCTCACTCTTACCCTATTGTTATCCCAATACAACGGAACAGAGTAAATAAAGATATCCCTGCCAGGTTGTACTCTCTAACAAACAATGCACCATTTACAGGCAATATAAGTATCACATAAATGAGCATGTATATATGAATATAAAAACAAAATTCCACAAAGCAAGTACTTGGCAGAAGCCAGAGCAATAAGAGAATAAAAATTAAGGGTATGACAGATAAGATTTAAGACAAGCATTAGACGCTTTGGGAATTTAAGTATACTTCATAATAGGGTCCACAATATGTCCGGTCGTCGCATAATCAACGCACAATCAAAGAGGAAATCATAGTGGCGAACTGTAATTTGGTCTACCACTAAACATGCAGTATGTTGCAAAATGATAGGGTCATAACCTCTTTTGATAAACTTTTTCACATGTTTAATAAAGACTGTATGAAAGTGATTATGACCAGGGATCTTACGAAGTTTGTAAATCACATCACCATAAAAGTCAGGTTGTGATAGTCCTTGTCGCAGAAGAGTTCTTAAATTACTTTTATATTTAAAAGTAGACCAGGGTTACGATAATAACATTTTGCAAAGGTTTTACGAAGTTTAAGGGGTAACAGTAGCCCTGGCGAAGTAGCTTCTCAGTTATAAAAGAGTATGAAAGTTGTCCTTTGGAAACGTCCGAACACGATATATACGACATATTGCAGTCTCGGTTTGGTTGAGACTGTTTATGAACGGTAGCGAAATATGCTTGCTACCGTTCACGCCCACTAGCCCCGGGTTGAATCAATATTCATAAAATCAATAGTACAGAATTTTAACCATTCCGAAGATGGCATGTATAAAACACTTCCTGTCCGAAAATGTAAGATAGTTTACTTCTAATTAAGTTGAATTTACAGTATACACTGGTCAAAATTGCTAACCGGTCATTTTATTATTTGGAATATTATATCAAATATTGTATATTTTGAGTTGATATTTCATACAAATAAATATGAGCAGCAAACAAAACGATCAATACATTTTGTAACTTCAAAATCCGCACTTCCGGTCTCGTGACTTATTTTGGCGCGAAATCGCATTATTATCCCGTGCTGCACGAGGTAAGATTTGAACATGTGTTTGTGTTCTCGGAATTGTTTATCGTTTCAATCCCAAACAAAAACTTACTAAACATTAAATAAAAAATGCGTCGGATGACAACGGAAGAGCGTGGACGGGCCGTCGGTATGATTATTGCTGGTACTTCGATTCGGCAGGTAAAGGACATTGCGTAATTTGTTCATTTTTATTAATTTATTTAATCGATTTTCAACGTTTTATTTTCTCTTTTTCAAGTCCAGTATTGTGTATTATAATATTCCTCATCCTTCCGGCAGGTTAGTTTATTCATAAGTTTACTTGTCTGTCCGTCCGTCCGTCCGTCACTTCGTTTGTTCGTTCGTACATGATTCTGTCTAACTATGTTCATTATTTCTGAAAAAGTCGCAATAATGAGTTGTTTTATATTTATAGGTAGCCAGAACAGTCAACAGACGTTTTTCAACAATTTACGACCTTTGGCTCAAGTGCAATCGCACCGGAAGTGCTGATGACCTTTACCGAAGGCCAAAAAGACGTGTGACAACGCAGCGTCAAGATCGCTACATCCTTGTAAAACACCTTCGTAATAGAAGAATAACAGCGACAGATATTGCCAGACGTTTAATAGGCGTCCATAATAGAAACGTGAGTGATCAAAGAGTACGAAATCGACTACGGATCATGGGATTGAGAGCGAGAAGACATTTTGTGGGATTAGTATTGACTGGAAGACACCGGCGAATTCGGCTTCAGTGGGCCAGAAGGTATTTGAGGTTCACCAGAGCAGACTGGGCAAATGTCGCCTTTACAGATGAGTCCAGATTTAATCTTCAGAAGTCTGACGGCAGAGAGCGAATTTATCGACGACATGGGGAACGATATTCGGATAATTGCGTCAACGAAAGATCTCATTTTGGAGGAGGGTCAGTGATGGTTTGGGGAGGTATTAGTTTGCACACTAAAACTGATATGGTGGTTGTTCGAGGAAACCTGAACGCAGACCAATACCAGCAACAAATACTTCGACCAACGCTTATTCCCCATATTCGCGCTAACCGTAGGATGACATTCATGCAAGACAATGCACCTTGCCATACTGCAAGAACTACCCGTCAGCTACTTCAGGGCAACAACATTCGAATAATGGAGTGGCCGCCATGTAGTCCGGATTTAAATCCAATCGAACATGTGTGAGACGAAATCGACCGTCGTGTGCGACAGTTACCAAGGCAACAAAATATTGCTGACCTCACAAGGGACATTGTCAATGTTTGGAATAACATACCTCAGCGTTTTCTACATAACTACATAAATTCCATGCGACAACGCTGTTTAGCTGTTGTACACGCAAACGGCTGTCATACGCGATATTGATTTTTGTAAATTTTGAAATTACTGGTATCTATGAATTTCGATACAATAAACTTCTTTGAAATTCATAAAATACTTTGCTTTACTGATGTGATTACTTATAGAACATTTTTCAATACATTTATTTCCAATTTCACATATATTTTATTTTTCTGAGACAAATAAATAAGAAAATAACAAGTGATCGGTTAGCAATTTTGACTAGTGTAGTATAAAGTGTTAACGTATTTCAAATAAAACTCCAATGCAATACATTGTTCCATATTGTTTATTATTATGAACAAAATGCAGCATTGCCAGACAGTGTTCCCATACTGCATCATTGCCAGACAGTGTTCCCATACTGCATATTGCCAGACAGTGTTCCCATACTGCAGCATTGCCAGACAGTGTTCCCATACTGCATCATTGCCATACAGTGTTCCCATACTGCAGCATTGCCAGACAGTGTTCCCATACTGCATCATTACCAGACGGTGTTCCCATACTGCATCATTGCCAGACAGTGTTCCCATACTGCATCATTGCCAGACAGTATTCCCATACTGCATCATTGCCAGACGGTGTTCCCATACTGCTAGTATCATAAACATGCATGATCATAATAATTTAGAGAACTTTAAATGTTAATCCCAAACGCTTATAATGCATTGATGTGTTTTACCAAGATATATCATAACAATCAACAAACTATCGATAAGCTAGGAGCTGTCTTTCTATCACACAACTTACAGAAAAGAATAAGTAAAATAAGCACATGTATAATTGAAAATGATATATTTGGAATGCAAAGCAAGCAATAATAATGATTATTGAATTAAGACATGAACACATTTATGTTTCATTGTATAATGTAAGAGAGCTAAATGTGTATTGTATGATGTAGAGATGGATTTTCAGGATTATGTCCCTTTATGTGTTTTCCTGTACACTATGTTTATCTAAATCTTGCATTACATTAGTTGAATGAATATCTCTAGGCAATACTACCCTTAAAAAACTAGTAATTAAACATTAGCTAAACTGTGTATTGGCGTGTATACACATGATCTATCTCGTGCATGAAAAATACGAGAATTTGGACGATAATAAGAACCGTACATATATGTGAATAATACACATTTAACAGTCAGAGAAAGCACTTCAGAACCGATAATTAAGTCAATTGTTCTCCTTGATAGAATGAGAAAATAATTGACACTAGACTTGTCTTAATTCATTCAATCAATTCCAACACGCAGTCCTGCTGTCCTTTGAATGTGGTATTTTTCTCCATTAATCATACGCCCAGACCGTAAGTTTAAGATTATGTATCTGCAGTAGTGGTTATGTATCTGCAGTGAAACAACAATTAAACGTTTGTTACAAAGTGTACAACATTTAAGTTTATGAGTATATTCTAACCAAGACACATAAAAACTATCCGTAAATATGACTATGCTTATAGCATTCCAAAATCATGAATGCGCTTCTAAATATAATGTCCAATCTGTATGTTCGTTGGACGAAAATATCTCCGAAATCATTTAACAATATGCGTTTTCGACAGGACTTTTTCCGTTGAGCAACTTGCTGTTCTGTTTATTGATTTTCTCCCTCTTTCGTATCGTCCAATCAGATTTAAGTGAACAATTCATTCGCAACATTTCGATCATTTCTTTGAATTCCAAATGGTTTGATTGGTCAGTCGTTTTCCAGTGCTTAACGGAGATAACTGGGTCTTTACTGTGAAGGAAATTGTGCCAATCGAATAGAAAACTTGCTCAACGGAAAAAAGGCACATTTAACTACACAGGCCAGTCGAATACACGTATTATTTCGTAAACAATATTAGAATACACAAGAACACCTTCCTTGTGTAAAACAGTCATATGAGGGAAATTTAACACTAAGAACGTTATATAACTAGTCCTAATTGAGTGTTGCATGCCAATGAGCCTGGCATGTTCATCCCTGTTTGTCATCATATAACCTTTCTTGTGTTGGTGCGCCGTAAAACCCCAATTCTTTTCTAATGTGTGCGTGTTCATAGGGCAATGCAATATATACATGCATGACTTTCGTATGAGTACAAACAAACACAAACGTGAGAGAAAAGTAGCAGGCACGGGTTATTGGGTATATAAGGTGCAATATCAGCGTGTTGTTTGTTTTAAAGAAAAAAACATAGTTTCTTTGAATTCAGTCAGATGTTTATAGCTTATCCTTATGCCATCAACATGCTGTGCAATGTGTTATATATTAAACTCCTGCTGTTTGTAATTGTTTTGTTTTTGTTTTTCAGTTGCAATACTAGCCTCAATGCTGAACCTTGGTCTCGGCGTTGGTTTCCTGCCGGGAATGTTCTATGATAGGTTCGGTCCTCAGTTGACGTCTGCAGGTGGTCTAGTCTTTTCAGTGTCTGCCTATATTCTCATATGGAGTACCACAAAGTCCGTTAAATTCTATTCCAACAGTTCATGGCTAATGGCAATTTATTTTTTCATGAATGGTAAGTACTGTTATTTAAATCATAACATTGTATTTTTTCCAAAATAAATCCAATGTCGTTTCATGTATATTATTAAAAATGTGCAATAAAAATCGCAGACATTATATGGATGTAATTATGAAAATGTACAATCCCAACTCGCAGACATTGTTGTGCATGTTGCTATGAACATTTGCATTATCAACTAGCATAATGGGTTTGATTCCGGATACATTCTGCGATGTTTATTATTTTGTATGTGTTTCTTTAGTTAGTTTCTCAGGATGGGGATTGTGCGCATATAAAATCGATTCAAGCTAACCAGTAGGCCTTATTGCCTACTGACCGTTACAAGTCGGTAACCCTGTCTTCACCACCCTTTCTGTTGTTTTTTTGTCTCTTTCATTGTACTTTCAAGTCCTTGTTTGCAGTACAGTGTGGACCTACGATGCCATTGCGCTCGGACGCTGTGGTTTCTATAGGACCCTATATTTCATTTTTGCATGTTGCTAGTCAATGACATTTTATGTAATCCCTGCTCAACCTGCACATAGTATATGTTGATCTGGGTCTACAGTGGTCGTAAAATCGATATTTTCGACTATGCAGCGAAAGGGTTAATTGAACACGAATATACTTACATTATAGACAGGTATAACTTCGATCTTTAACTTTTGAAACAGCTTTGCAAAATGAAAATATTGTGGAAAAAATCGCCTTTATTTTGTAAAATCCATGCGATCAAATCCAGCCCCGGAAGTTGCTCATCTCATTTTATCACCGTTTGTGTATCATTTGCGCGTTTGCCAACCGAGATTTGACAAATTATGATGTTGTTGTGTTTTTGTTTTACCCGTATTAGCATTTAAAATCGGGGTACTTATCAATGTCGTCTGTTGTACATTGTATTGCAAAACACTGAATATAATATGAAAGCGCAAAATATGGCTCTAAATGAATACATTTATAAACATTAGCAAATTTGACTAAAGTGTCTTTAAAATAAATCCATCAAGTATCTACGTGGCTCATGCATTATTCTACGGTTGTTCGTGGTTTCTCCATTGCGAATACACTGTCCATGCGGGGTAAGACGTGCAGTTACATCACAGCTTCAGGTCAGTCAGACCATATATCCGAGATCTATATTACATTAAATATTGTATTAACGTTTACTCAGTAGTCATTCGCAAAATGAATTGAAAATAAGTTTTGTGCTATGTTTTAGGATGAGTACGTATTCGAATTATAGTTACACATATGTATCATGTTAAATTCTTTTCAGGGCTTGGGTCAGCATTTACGTATATGGTCGCACTGAATACGAATGTTATCAACTTCGATAAAAGATGGACTGGAACGGTCGTTGGTATCTTGAACGCTTTTTTCTCCGGAAGTTCCTCCGTGTTCGCTGTCATTTACTACCATCTCTTCGATCAAAATTTCACTGGATTCATGCTTTCGCTTGCGATATTGTTTGGCATCGTTGACATATTGTGCATCATTTTTTTAAGGATAGAAAAAGACGAATCTCCTAAATTTGTTCAGTTTACGGATGACGCAGCAGACGGAGATGATTCAAAACAGGATAATTTGAGCAAGGTTAACAGTAGTGCAAAATCGGTAGTTGATACAGAACAGAACCATCATGACGTAATGTGTGTTGCTAAAACAGAACCTAGCGTCCTTGACAATACCATAGTTCAGAATGATTCAAAAATTTCAGAGACACCGTTATCACTCAATCAGATTTGCCTGAATATGGAATACCAAATATTGATATGGTTCGTGGCTGTTACGTCTAGTATAGGTGTTGTATACGCTAATAACATCACCGTCATCAGCAAGTCCATGCATCTAGACCATTATGATGACCGTCTCACCATTATTATTCCCATTACTTCTGCTATTATCAGTGCACTTGTCGGATTCGTTTCCGATCAATTTCTGGACAGGCTTCCGAGAATGTGGATTTTACTTTTTGCCAGTACATGTTACGTTGCTTCTCAAGTGTTAGTGCTTTTGTTTGCCTATGAGTTTACTGTTCTAGTATTAGCAACGATTATAGCTGGAATAGGTCTTGCCATGCTGTGGTCGTTATCACCTACAATAATGACGGAAATGTTTTACGTGGGAAACTTAGGACGTAACTGGGGTATTGCCAGTTTTTTGGCGGCTCTGCTTGGGTTCGGTGCACAGGCGATATACGGTTCTCTTTATGATAGTCAAATAATAAAACCCAATATTGACTGCTATGGTATGAAGTGTATCCAATGCGGTACTATAGTGTGTGTGTGGTATTAAGCAGTGTCTCCGTTATGTTAGGTGTTCTAATGCAAGTTAAGAAAACTTGCAGCCGACGGTGTTTCAAGAAAGTTGAGAGGTCATCACTCTCAGGAACTTTATAAGATTTTGTTTTAAAAAAAGAAGATAAAAAGTTTTCATTGCATGTATCGTGTAGTGTATAAGATCAGCGCTGAACTTTCACCTCAAAATTCCAAATGGCGAGTGAACAAACCATGAACGACAAACAATGATTAGTTGTTTTTTTTAATGCAAAACAAATTATTACAAAATCTGATAATATGTACTGACATTTTGGTGGTCCTTACTGGAAGTTTCCCCCTGCGTGTATATGAAACGTTGAGTCAAACAAAGCAAAATACTTAGTTTTACACACACATATCGCCCATCTATTTAATATGTAAGGTTTGTCCTCATGAACAATGCATTGTTTTATTTCGCGGTTTCAGCCATTTATATTGTTTATGTTTTTTGTAGGAGAGCGTGTTTGCGTGCTTGCGTGCATGTATTTGTGTACGGGTATACCTGTCATGTTTTGCAATTAAATGGTGTATTTCGTCTTATACTATGTTCTGATGGGAAACTATTAAAAACACATGTTTTCAGATTTTTTCTACTACCAACATGCGTTTGTCTTAGAATCTCACATAAACGTACAATTCAATTTTATCATAAAAAATGTGATACAATCATGCAAATGGTATCTAACTAGGATTGGCACAATCACATATGTAAAGACGTCGAATTTATTAAAAAGGGTACCACACGAGTAGGATGCACGGTTTTCGGGTTTCTATAAAAATTCCTGGGCACTTTCAGAGGTGATGTCGTTCATGTAACAGACGATCGGCGGACGGATGGAGGAGGTAATTTGATTTTTTTAAGTAGATCTAAATCTAAAAATCGAGATAAATACATATAAGCTTTAAAAGGACTGGAGGCAATCTGAAAGAACTCATTATGCAATCTCTACCCAGAGTACACTCGTTCCTCGTTTGACTCTGTCAACGTCAAAGGAAGTAGGGCGAACGGTTAGGTCACGTGATTATTCAAAAAAGTTATGACGATGTTTATAATAAATCCTTTTGCGTGATCTGCAAAGATAAAATATAGACCTATATTAAATAATTTCAATTTTTATTTCTATGAGTTAATTTTTTTTAGTAATTTTCTGCTATCGAGCTTCGGTTTGAAATGTTTACATATGCGTTTCGATTGAGGAGACCTAAGGACGTATTATTTTTGTAGTAAAATAGTCCCGATTAAAACTAAATTGTTTTCATGCTTTATTTCAAATCGTGCAACATCTAATTTGCAGATCATTTTTCAGCTATGAATGACGGTCAATTTGTTTGTGGTGGAGGCAGACCACGCATTTATTCCTGGGTAAAACCAGGACTGCTTACCTCCCGCCTTCTGTAAGAATCGACACGTCCTCACTTAACAAGTTGATGAAAAAGAAGAGGGGAGGAGCAGGCATAGTAATAAGCCTCTACAGTGTCGGTGTCGGTGGATTAAGTTGGAAGAAGATTTCTGATTGTCCGTGGGTAAAAGGAGTATTTGTATACATCCTTCTGGACAGTAGGTTGATATAGTCGCCAGGGACCTCTGATATGCTTGTTGTTTGGCATTACTAGGTTTGTGTCTACATCCACTAGTCCATCTTGGATCTTAAACAGCATAGTTACTCGGATGCTGTACCTTCTGTATTGTAGGGATTCCCACTTCAGGTCCTGTACCCTCTTTGTTACACAACCTTGGGTACGATAAGTATAGTTCCAGGGTACAGACAGGGCAGCTCTCCGCTGGACTTGTTCCAGGTTATGTATATCAGTTGTCTTATGTGGATCAAATACGGTGGATGCATACTCCAATGTAGGTCGTACAATTTTAGTATATTCGGCAAACTTCACTGGTCTGGTCCACTAACCTAGGTTGCGTCTTACGGACCCCATGGTCCTGTTGGCCTTGGCTACTGTAGAATTGACGTGGTTCTTCCTTGTGAGGTCTTCGTTAAAAGTTACTGTCGACTACTTCAAGTGTATGGCCATGTAGTTGATAGGATGTGTTGATTGTTGTGGCTCTGATAACTGTACATTTGCCTTGGTGAAATAATTTCGTTTGCGAATCTTATTTTCATTTCTCAAGAGCTGATAGTTTTTTCTGAAGTAGTAGTGATACCCTGGGTACCGATCCTTATATGTAAGTGTCTACACGATGAGTTATCTTATATGTTATGCTATATTATAATATCAAGTAATATTATTTAAATAAGATAATCTGTACTGGGTATTCCGAACTGCATTTTATTATCCGAAAGCCTTAATTGCCAAATTTATTAAAACATAAATGATCTGGGCATATATAAGGCTTGCACTGGAGAAGTACAACACCAATCTTAAAACACTTCTGGGACTCGGAATATCACAACCCTTATTTTATGGAGATGTGGTGTATAAACTTAGAAAGTTAAGAAATCTGGCGGGTTTCCTGACAACTTTAAAAAATTAATCAGGAACTTCGTCAGAAAAGGGTATGACCCTTTAGTATTACAACTCACATCATGTTTAGTGATTGACCCCTCTACAGTCAGCCACTAAGCTTCACTTTTCCCTTGTACGATGACTGTACAACCTTTTGGGACTCTATGATTACACCTAATGAAACCCAGACCAAGGGAGGTAGGTGCATGAGCTTTCGTCCCTCGGGTTTACTGATCGTACCCTAGATTCGTTTTCTCTTTGGCTGCAAACTGCTGTGGTTGCTCAGTACAATGGATACATCCTGAGATGTTTCTTATTTTGTACTGTATATAGCTTTACAACAACATCTTAGTGTTTCTTTTGTTAGTTTCTCTGGATATGGACTTTATTGTTAGAGAATTCCTTTTGATGGGATGTAGTTTTGTTTACACCGTCTTGTCTATTTGGGCGCTGAAGACAGGATAATAGCGAGGATTGTGTACACATAAAATCGATTTAAGCTAACCTGTAGGCCTTATTGCCTACTGACCGTTCCAAGTCGTTAACCCTGTCTTCACCACCCTTTCTGTTGTATTTTGTCTTTTTCATTGAATAATTAATTAAATATTGTTCCTTGTTTGTAGCACAGTGCGGACCTACGATGCCATTGCGTTTGGACGCTATGGTTTCTATAGGACCCTATATATTTTTGCAGGCATATTGCAACTCGACATACATGAAGCCAACTTGCTACATAAGATTGACCGTTGTGAACCCAGCTTCATGGATATAACCTTCATGACGTTTTAACATTTTAGTTGTATGTATCTTAATGCAGTAACCATGTTTGAGCCCATACAGCCTGCTGATACGGTAGATAGCACTAGCGTCATGACATCCAGAGTACCCTGATTCAAACCTCACCGGCGCCAGTGAATTTCGTCGATGTGTTCTTTAGCAAGACACATGCCCTTTCCCTCATCCGTCTGATGGGGACGTAAACCGGTCGGGCTCGTGTATCGCATTTTTTCCTCTCCGATCACGTTAAAGAAACATAGGACTATTTTCGTTAGTAGAAGTAGGGCAGGTTCCTAGATTCCTATGTATCCTTCCCCACTCTCTCTCTCTCTCTCTGAGGTGGCTCTAAATAACCTTATATGTGTTTATGAACCATTAAACAACATTCAATTCTGTTTCTTTTAAAGTGCATATTGAAAAGTCTCACCCACAAAATAAAGGGTAAATTTCACAAAACATTTTGGAGGAAATACTCATACTGGGATCAATGATGACCAGTTTAAAGCAATACAGTTCTTTGTCATTGTTGGCATTTTTATCCCTTCATTAGCAATAAACCTTCTTTTTAGATACCTGTCATTCAAGTTGCACTTGCATGCGCAAAGTTGCACTTGCGTGGGCAAATAAAGATGTGATGCTTACTAACAGTCCCAATCCTAGGTACCTTAAGCAGGTACTCTTGTAACAACTGCACCGATACTAACGAATAGTTGCCATGGTAAGTGGTTAGTTTGTACAGTGGTCTGGCTATTCCCTTAAACATTTTCTTCGTCAATTCTATTTTATTTATTACTTTATTTATTGTATAATTTACTTTTAATTCATGTCTTTATATGTAATACATAATCCAAATGTTTAATCATAATAAGTATTGAAATAGCGTTTACATCTATAAAAAAAAAGAAAAAAGAAATTAAATGTATGTTATGAAAAGAGTAAAACCGCACATTTTTAAATTCCTTTGGACTGTTTGTGTCGTTTGTGCAATATATGTCTCTATCAGAACATTTTATTAATATTGATGTTGCAGTTACTGTGAGGAAGGCTTATACTTCGACTTCGGCGTGTGTATCACTGAACAAATGTATGCAATGCCATGAACGATTGAATGTTGAATACTACATATTTTCCTGAATCTATACTAGCAATCCCTACTTCATATACTCCTATCCTTTAACTCATCATAGAAAGGACGTAAATTAACGATTCTTATAAGTTTACACATATAATGAAAATAATATTGATTAAACTAAAATGAATAAACAATGTGTCAATAGTGGGTGGGTAAATTGACTTACAATTTGAAGCAAAATGGAGATTTTAAACAGAATTCTATGCTAAACAGAGCTTATTTGCTCTTTATATAACTAAATGAATTGTAAACTTAATTGCATCGTTTCAAAGTACCTCAGTAATTATTCACACAAGCATGACATGCAAAAATGAACATCAAGCAATTAGATGAAAGCGCTACAATGATATCTATTAATGTTCGATTTGTTTTATATATAAGCAACCTGTTCCAGATTGTTATCATGGAAACATGTAATCTACATACATTGTTCTTTTCAAAAATTTATGGTAGAATTTGTCACTTGAGATGGTTACAATATCGAACATTTTGGGTCCTGGCCCAAGGCCTAGTTAGCATATTTGGGCTTAAAGAAACTAACCCGCCAAATAACGACAAAAGTACACTACAAAAACGTTTATCCAAACTCTGCCCATGTGTTCAGGTCATAATTATAATAATGTATATGTGCTGATAAAATGTATAGGTTTGCTGACAGGTTCTTAAAATACCCGTGATTGAATATGCGTAAACTGAATTATGAGTTGCAACTCTAAATTCGAAGCTCCAGTTTTGGGGTTTGGTCTGGCTAGTTTGGATTCTCAAAATATGTAAGTTATATATATTACATATTTGTCTGTGATTTGTATAGGAAATACTGGGAATAGAAAAGCTATATCTACTCGTTTGCTCTACTGGGAAATATCTCCCAGTGGGAGATATTTCCCAGTACGGAACATTGCTCGGCCTTATCCGTCAGTGGCGGGAACGCCAAACGCCAAATGACGTTCCGATTGTTTTACGGACGTCGTCGTCAGATTCCGCCACTAGGGAATAACGATTACGGAAATTAACGAAGAGTTCCGGTTGCACTTGTTTTGTTTGTATGACGTAACGTCGTCTTGGCGTTCTCGTGCAAACTGGTGTAAAAAGGCGTGAATCATTAGAAATATTAATAAAATATCATTTCAAAATATGTAGGCCTAATATATAGTTTAATAACCTGTGATTTTGAGATACTGAAAATATCTCCCTCGGTAGAGAAATGGTCCCGATATGAGAACTCGTACTCCGCACTCGTTCTTATATCGGGGGCCATTTCTCTACCTCGGAAGATATTTCCTGTATCTCAAAAACACTGGTTTTTAAACTCTATATATATATCTCTCGTCAGGATGTTTATGAAAGGTGTACATATGTTTTAACATGTGCCTGTTGTTGACGAGATAGCTACGTTAAGTCTAAGAATATTCTCAAGAATGGTTGGTGAATTCAATGCCTGAAGAGCTACTCAGCAACTCGTGTTCTCCCTTGATTGTTCACTGACTCTACATCACGAAATGTAGGGCACTTAATGAAGATACTATTAGTGATATTATTCATACTGAAGATTATATATAATCACGATTGTTAATTGTTATCTAATTTGTCCACATCAAAATGTCAATTTCATTTGTTTAAACAGTTGTTTTCACACTCATTCTAATAAGTCTATCATATGACATATTTAAAATATTTGTTTTCACGCGGTTGCATCGATATTAAACTGCAAAGCAAGTTTCAATACATTATATATATGCATAATATGGCACTTAGCAAAAACCAATTGTTGAAATTATTAGGTCTTGTGGTGGGATGTGCGACAAAATTCGTGACAGGGTCATTGTTTGTGTTTAACGTTTATCAGAGTGCAATCAAAGACACGTTCAATTACACACAAACAGAGGGTAAGTTTATTTATCACGTTTCTACTTTTTCTATTATTTTTAGTTGTTTTTTTGTGGAAGGGGTTGTGTGTGTGTGTGTGTGTGAGGGGGGGGGGGGGGGGGGGGTTGCTTATTTGTTTTGTTGTTGTTCTTTCGTGTTTCTTTTATTGACCTTTCCTGTATGAGTCTAGTTAGCTCGTTTACTGATACAGCTACTAGTTTTCTATTGCTCTCATTTAATTTCAAAGACATCTTAAAGTATTAGAAGTAAAACAGGAAATGTAGCATTCAAGGTCCCCACAATCAACCAAAAGCGTACATAGAAACAAACAACAATTTAAAGTTACTAAAAGGCAAGACACGACATCAAACATAAAATGGTTGACAATAGGACTACCGTCTTAGAACTGCCAGTGGCAAAAAGGGCCACTATGGTTTAACCACCAGGTTCTAGACCGTGCACCACATCTCACGCTTACCCTATTGCTATCCGAATACAACGGAATAGAGTAAATAAAGATATCCCTGTCAGGTTGTACTCTCTAACAAACAATGCAGCATTTACAGGCAATATGAGTATAACATATAAATGAGCATGTAAAACAAAAACAAAAAATGCCACAAAGCAAGTACTTGGCAGAAGCCAGAGCAATAAGAGAAAACAAATTAAGGGCACGACAGACAAGGTTTAAGACAAGCATTAGACGCTTTGAGAATTTAAGTATACTTCATAATAGGGTCCACAATCTGTCCGGTCGTCGCACAATCAACGCACACTCAAAGAGGAAATCACAGTGGCGAACTGTAATTTGGTCTACCACTAAACATGCAGTATGTTACAAAATGATAGGGTCATAATCTCTTTTGATAAACCTTTTCACAAGTTTAATCAAGATTGCATGGAAGTGATTATGACCAAGGATCTTACGAAGTAAATAACATCACCGTAGAAGTCAGGTTGTGATAGTCCTTGTCGCAGAAGAGTTCTTAAATTACTTTTATATTTTAAAAGTAGATCAGGGTTACGATAATAACAGTTTGCAAATATTTTACGAAGTTTAAGGGGTTAAGCGGTAACATTATCCCTGGCGAAGTAGCTACTTAGTTATAAAAGAGTATGAAAGTGGACCTTCGGAAACGGCCGAACACAATAAATACGAAATATTGCAGTCTCGGTTTGATTGAGACTGTTTATGAACGGTAGTGAAATATGCTTGCTACCGTTCACGCCCACTAGCCCCGGGTTGAGCAGAAATCAATATTCATAAAATCAATAGTACAGCATTTTAACAATCCCGAAGGTGGCATGCATATATCACTTTCTGTCCGAAAATGTAAGATAACTCCCAATTAAGTTGAATTTAAAGTATAGTATAAAGTGTCAAC